>CM049807.1:20390266-20521610 GCA_027422405.1 Ptychobarbus kaznakovi
GAGAAAATGGTTAATTGTTTCATGAATTGTGTGTTAGCGATCGAGAGAAAAACTGTAATCTACTCTCTTATTATTCTTGTTTTTTATTCTTTTGTTTTATTATAAATGTTATATAAAAGCTTATAAAAAAAGAAAATATATATATATACATATACATACTCCTAAATTTTTGACTGTGCTCCTAATTTTTTTAAAGTAGAATTATCGGAGTAGAATGAACCTTTCCCAATGATCCCCCCCCCCCTCCCCACACACACACACACACACACTCACTTTGAAAATGGCTGTTATGCCCCTGGGTACATCACCAGTGTAAACATCAAAGTAAATACTCATACGTACGTCACTATTGTCAACGCAGTCCATAGCAACAACAAATATGCATCTTGACTTCATCTAGTGGTTATTTTGGGGAAAACGAGTATGGAAGCGTTTTTCCCACACTCGAATACTTTGAAACATTTCAAGGTAAGTTTGTCTGCACCAAAGTAAACACAAAAGAAAAAGGCCACGAAGTCTCACTTCGCAAAGCCCTGACTCACTTCGCACAGCCCTGACCAGTTTTGACAAGAGCTGGAAAACATAGTAAACATTAAGTATTCGTTTCGTTTCGTTACTGTAAGTTTCATTTCTGCCTCGGTGTGCTAGGCTGTGTGAGGCGAATGAGGAGAGATCAGTTTATTCTCCAGACTGGAATCATCAGACGGTAACGTTACGTTTGTTTTACTGATTTGACTTAAATGTATAATTTTCGAATCCCTATATTTTATACTCCGGTCCGGAGTCCGCAATTTATAGGCCTATGTATCATATTTTCTTTTTTTTTCGATTTGGTACATTGTGTTTTGTACTTTATGGGTATTTTAAACATTTTAGAAATGACAAAAGTTTTAAAGTAACCGCATCAGTCCGTTGCTCACGCGCTTTTTAGTGGTATCCTCACAGCAAATGTATTTTTAAATACCAAACTGTAAAAAAAAAAAAAAAAACACACACACACACACACACACACACACACAAAACAATTACTTAAATAAACAATTCCAGTATAGGAGTGTTGAAACAGCGTATATAAGACAATTCCAAAAGCCACGAGCAGAAGTTTTTAAGATGGATAAAAGTACAAATTTTCTTATTGGCAGGCATTCGTTAAAATGTTTGTTAATAATTTATTATGTTTACGTTTGATATGTGAAGGGTAGGAATTGCCCTCAAACATTACCAATGAAAATGAGGGAAGCTCAGGTTACCCTTCTTTTATTTGCCTATGTGTGTGTGGTTACTAGGCCAGTGTAATATAATAGACTGAACCAGGAAGATGTCAGAATATTTAATTTGGCTGTGTAGCAAAGGTAAGGTGGCAGGTGTGTTGTATTTCAGAATATTATGCTGTTAACAATGATGGTCACTGTACACATATTTTTAATCTGTAGTACTTTTGGCAATGGTGATTAAGAGCTTTATGTAAATATTCAGTTTTTAAAAAATTAAGTTAAGGTTCCATAAAAATAGCTTTGGTTAAATTTAAGTAAAGATTTTTTTAAATGTTTGAATTACAATTTAAGTTTTATATATTAAATGATGTCAGTTGCATTGTTTTAAGAGTTAGAGACTCTTGAAATTTGATTAGTAGGCAAGTCTTAAGTATTTCGTGTTGATCTGATTTTCAAGCATTCATATGTGACGCATACTAATACATGCAACTGCACACACCATTGTGTTTGTATTTGACGCGCTTATCGATTTATAGAGTGAATAATCTTTTAGTAAATCAGCTTTTGATTTTGTTTACTTGTATCAGATTTTACACTTTTTCTCAGTGAGTGCTCTCTGATTCGGTTATCCTGATTTAAGCTGGTAAAGGGATCAGTCTGATCTACTGTAGGACATCGGTATCATGGGTACGGAAACAAATCCATAATCATCATCTTAATGACCAATTTATTGAACACATTGTCTTTGCATATGCAAGCTAAAGTATTATATTTTCGTTTAACAGGTTCTCTCTTCTCAAAGGCTGATAATAAAGACAATACAAAAGCGTCTGCGCATGGTCAGGAACCAGGACTAAGGAAAAGAAAGAGTAATGAGTCATTTCAAGAGAGTAAGTGCAATTTCTTTTTAACTTGCATTTTGTTTTAATGCATATCACGGAGGAGGACAGTGAACTCATTTGCACTGACAGATTTCACAAATATTAAACACAGTTAAACAGGCCATATTTCAAAATCTTGTTTTTATTCATGAATTTATTCATTTAGCAGACGCTTTTTTTCAAAGCGACTTAAGGAATACAACAACATCATAAAGTGGCAAATAAACACAGGAAGTGCTCGTGATATAACGTTTAAGGCATTGTTGAGATTAGTACAAACTAGACAGGTAGAGATTAAGGGAAGAGAATGCAAAGGTTTTTTGTTTTTAATTTATTTAGAATGAAGTCAAATAGTCAAGAAATATATGAGTTTTCAGGTGTCGCTTGAAAATTGTCAGGGATTCATCATTCCTGATGGGGGTGGGAAGATCATTCCACCAGCAAGGAACGGTGAATGAAAATGTTCTGGAAAGGGATTTTGTGCCTCTCTGTGATGGTAACGTGAGGCATCGCTCACTCTCAGATCCCAGACTTCAGGAGGGGATGTAGATTCTTAAGAGTGAGTGTATGTAGGTGGGTGCTGAGCCTGTGGCTGTTATACGCAAGCATCAAAGTCTTAGGGTGAATCCCATTTCTCTGTCTTACCCCTTCCCCTTCGTCTTACCCCTAGCCCTTGTCCCTCGAAACCGAGTGGTAAGCGCTAGGGGTGAAAACATACCCCTATGAAATGAGACACCACTTGGTTACTGTTACGTCATCATACATCGTCGCTAACTGGCTGCTACGTCACCCGAGGCGACAAGTGTTGACCACAAACTTGCCGTCTGCAAGCATGTGTATGTCGATTGCGTGGGTTTTAGTGATGTTTTCTCTAGTCAGAGAAACGCGGGACTGTTGTGCAAATCAGCAATGTAACGTTAGCGAGGAAAAATAGCGATTTTTTAAAACGTTTCAATTAAGAACATGGTTGCAAATATATATGTAAGTTACAGGACCGTGTAGAGCACAAAACAAGACTGTCGTAATTTTAAATCAATTATTTAAGCCGAAAATACTCTCTGGATGATCTGGCCGCAGTGTGTTCTGGGTACCCCTTGGTTTCAAGTAAGCTCGCGAAAAATTCTTGGTTTTGAGGGGTATCTACCCCTTCCCCTAAGCCCTACCCCTCGATCAAAACGAGAATTTGGACAGCCCTTACTCTCACGTGAACGCGCAAAACTAAGGGGAAGGGGTAAGACAGAGAATTGGGATTCACCCTTAAACTTGATGCGTGCTGTAACCGGGAGCCAGTGCGAGGAGATAAAGAGAGGTGTGAAATAGGCCCTTTTGGGCTCATTGAAGACCAGATATGCCACTGCAATATAGGGCTGAAATAATTAGTTGACATTATTAACAACGTTGACAATAAAAATAACATAAAAATGTTGACAAATATTTTTGTTGTCAAGTTGTGACCTAATGTCAGATGCTCAAGCTGTGGCTAACATTATTTAATCAGGAAAATATACTTATATGGAGTGATTAATATAATAAGTATCGCTTTTTATTTATCTATTTTATTTACTTTCCTACTACTTGTTTCACTTCTGTTTTAGTTTTTATAACCAATTCTTTCTATGTAAAAAAGAAGTATACTTAGGCCTTTAGTGTCATGTTAGCTTGATTTCATATTTTGACTAGTTTTAACTTTATTTTTAGTTTTCATTTAAATGTTTTAGTTTTGAATCATTTTTATTTAATATCTTTATCTTCTTAAATGTGTATATATAATATTTATAGTTTTAACTTTTAATTTGAGTTATTTTTCTTATTTGTAAGTCGCTTTGGATAAAAGCGTCTGCTAAATGACTAAAAGTAAAGTAATGTAAAGTAATGTAAGAGCCTGAAACAATGCGGTTAGACCAGTGTGGCCCTGTAGTGTAAGATTGTAATTCAGCCTCCTGGATGCAATTCAAGAGAAGAAGACACAGTGCTGCAGAGAAGGGAATGGGCGATACCAGCGATTTAGTTTTCGATACTATGCCGATACTTTTAAAGGTCAGTATCGTCAATATCAATACCGATATGATCAGTCTAAACTGAACTTTTAAATGATTAATTTATAAAATTATTGAGGGTAAAATGGGTAATGATACCCACTTAGTTAAAGGTGGGGTAAACGATTTCTGGTGGCCAATGTTGACATTTGAAATCACCAAAACAAATGCACCCCTACCCCAAAAGGGTCTCACCCTTATTTTGATAGCTCCGCCCCACACATATGCACGGCAAAGATTAGTTCTGTGAAACAAAGAAAAAACAATGTTACTCACTTATCGAGAAGAAACAAAGCAACTTCGGCGCCCGATCGCAGGCCTTCCACTCCTTGAGTTTCTGTGTACTGAACGCTCTCTCCTCCACATCATGAGTAGACACGCCCCTTACTGCTGACTGGCTACAAGTTTGTTTTGGTACTCGGCCACGACTCGTTTTCTAAAGCGTTTTTGAAAAAATGCATAACCCCCCTTTAACTTTATATTTGAAACGCATTTTAACATTCATTATGCCTTAATTACAACTTAGGTTATATTTTTGTTTACATATGGTTAAAATATGCTTAATGTAGCGGTAACCATGGAAATCTACAAATACTATTGTTGTCACTTTAGTAGAACCATGTTTCATTTTCATTAGGGATTGCCAGTGACAGGCTGTTAAACGCATAAAATACAACCCTTTTATTCTGACAGTGTATGATTTATATTACATTACAGAGTAGTTTGTTTATTGTGAAATAACTCAAACATACATGATTTTTTTCCCGACCCCTGGTAAGCATTGTTCTGGGCTGCCGCTCCCAAAAACATCAATGCTTTCTTATGAAACGCAGCCCTGTTTGAATGCACTGTAACAAGTGAGTCAATGCTCTCTGTGATTGATTGGTTCTTCTGCCTTGCAACATTTGCATGTGTTCAGATGAGCAGGAAAATAGTTATA
Organism: Ptychobarbus kaznakovi; assembly: GCA_027422405.1. NCBI lineage: Eukaryota > Metazoa > Chordata > Actinopteri > Cypriniformes > Cyprinidae > Ptychobarbus > Ptychobarbus kaznakovi. The sequence goes on from CM049807.1 coordinate 20,395,338, forward strand.
TTCTAGCTAATGATAAAATATTTTTATTAGCGGGAAATACATATTTTTTTTCATTACAGTGATTGGTTTGCAGAGACAAAAGCTTGATCTAGCTCAGGACTGTTTTGATTATCATAACATATAAGATATTTTAAGAGAGGTTACGTTGTAATAAAATAGCTTATCACAAAATAAAATGTCTTGTACCTTTATTTTGTTTCTTATCCATATGACTTACAAAAGAGTGGCAGATTGTTAAGCAGGATGATGTGCCATTCATATAGCTAATTAAAGGTGAATGAGAGAGTTTCTCTGTCCGTCATCTCATATTGTGTGCCAAATATACTTACTTGTATATAATAATTGTAATTAGTTTATATGATTTTCAAAAGATTAAGTGATTACCTTTATTTGTTTGTTAGAATATGTATAACTCAATATTTTAACCAATTGCAAAAGCTGAATAATCAAAGTCTACTGATTAATCAGTGAAATAATTGATGATTAGTTGATTAGTCATTCTAATAATCATTAAATGAATCGATTATCAAAATAATAGTTTGTTATTGCACTATACATAAATAGCAACAGCTGACTAATTCAAGACATTAATTAAATACTTCCAGAATTCAGAATTGAAGAATTCAGATTTTATGATTACATATGCTGTTCTTTTGGTTTGCTTACTGAGCAGCACATGTTGAGCAATTGTAATTGGTTTAATTTCTGTTACAGCAAACATAAAAAAACAAAGAAGTGACTTTGCACCAGACAGTAAGTACAACTGTATGACTAAACATTTGACACCTCCTTTTTCCATCAAAGTAATAGTCCAATGTATTATGTAAAATTTCTGTAATACTTTTTGTGTTAATCTGAAAATAAAGCATAGTATCATTTCAACAATAGGTTTTATATTATTGATTATAACATACATTTAACAAATGTTTACACACAGAAAACCTTTAATTTTTCTACTGTTTTGGCTTTTTATTTTTAGGCAGTCAATTTCAAATGAAACCAGGCAATAGCAAGGTAAAAAAAACTCTATCTCACAAATACAGATTATGAAATTAAAATTATGCATGAAAAAAAAAATATATATATATAAGTTGATGATATACAGCTTTCTCTCTCTGTGACAGATTACATTTGATTTTTAACCTTGAAGGCATAGTTCACCCAAATCATTAATTACTCACCCTCATGTCGTTTCAAACCCACAAGACCTTCATTCATCTTCGAAACACAAATTTCGAGATATTTTTTTGAGATCCGAGAGCTTTCTGAGCATTGCGGTACTCTCATGAATGGCAGCGGGTTTGGAACGACATGAGAGTGAGTAATTAATGACAGAATTTTCATTTTCGTGTGAACTATTTCTTTAATTTTTTATAGCACTGACATGCACTGTTTATGAACTTCATTGATTAAACTTAATTTAACATAAATGTAATTAATTTAAATTGATCTGATTAAATATGAATATGAGATAGGAACAGTTCTTTTCTATTTTATCAGGGACAAGACAATGATCATGGAGTGGTGGGGCTAGACCAATATGCAGACAAGAAAAGCTCCAAGCAGAAAAACATCAATCAACTTGTTGGTAGGCTTTATCTCCTGGGCAAGTACCGCAGCAAAATAAAGTCACACGCCTTTCTGCAAGTATCCGCACCTTCACTGCAGAGGCATGAACCTTGTGAGGAGAGTGACTTGGTTCAAACTTATATACAAAGACTCCTGATGACAGATTACAGAGCAAGATACATCCTGGTAAAAGAAAAACCCAACGAGGTGTTCAACACACAAAGAACCATGGTGTTAGATACAGGAAAGATAAATGCTTTTGAGAACATTTTCAAGAGGTCTGCACCTGAGCAAACAATTGAGCAGAGTAGAAGACAGCCCATTCACCCAATGGACATTCAGATGATAGTGTACATCTGTGCAGATAATTTCCTACGTCAGCTCATAGTAACAAAACTCTCACAGTGTCAATATGCTCTTCCTCTGCTTGTGCCCAATCCATTCACCCAAGAGATTGAATTTCCCATGTGGACCTTCCGACAAATCAAGAAAAGCTGGAAGTCACACAAAAAAAACATCAGCAAAAACCAGGCAATCCACCAGGCTGAGACACCTATGGTTTCATTTTTTAGGTTTTCAGAAGTTTCTGCATCCAAATCTGAATTAATGAACAACCTTGATCAATGAACGGCATACCACATTCTTTCACAGACACTGTTGTGGAAGCACCAAATCCAACCTGCTGATGGATGGAGTGGTTGAGATTGCCTGGTACTGTCCGTCTGGAGATAAAAACGATAAATTCACAGAGTGTGTTGCATTCTGTAATCTTCATGGGGATGCTCAAGCTAATGAGACACAGCTAAAAATTCTGACTGAAGAGTCCTCAATAAATGTAGTGCTTTTGCCAAATCTTGATAAGAGTGACAAAAGTATGGCAATGGTGGAAAAGCTCTACAACAGCACAAAGCCTCTCATTTGCCTTCTGACTGAAGATGACTCAGATGTTTCCAAGTTGCAGGAAGGCAAATATACAATTGGCCTGAAACAAAGAAATAAATCAGATATATCCGAAGATGTCAGAAGAGCCATCAAAGAGTGCCTCTCAAAACCACTGTCAGTTTTTAAACTTAGAAATATTGGCAAACACACAGGAATTAAAGTAGACGAGAATGATGACGACTGCAGGAGGGGAAAGGAGACAGCAGAGTGGATGATAAAACTACTGGAGGGAAAGGAACTGTCCAAAATCAAAGAAACATTTCTTCCTTGTCAGGGAAAACTGTGGCACGACTGGTGTCTAAAGAACAAAGAACTACATCGACCCCAAGGGGATAACATTGAAATGCACAATAGCCAAAGACAAACAGAAATGCACAAAATCCGAGAGCAGCAGAAAGCATCTGGCGTCAGTAATTTTATGAAGGTGTTTATTGATCAAATTAATTCCAGAAATGTTGAGGAGAAGATGTATTTCCTTAAATGGCTTGGGATCCTCCTGGATGAGTGCACTTCAGAAGACCTCTCCATGCTTCATCATAAATATGATGAAAAATGGTCAAAAGTGCTTGATTTGAAAAAGAAACACGATAAATCTAAGCATCTCACAGCAGAACAATCACAACTAGAGATGCTCTCTGAGAAACTGAATGCAGCAACATTTGGCTTGGAGCATATACTTCGTGAAATTGGCCAGATATATGAATCAGATGTATCTGTAAAGGCAAATAAACAATCTGGATGTAAACTAGATCTCAGGTCTCTACCACGGATTGTAGCAGAGCTCATGATCTCCGGATACCCACTGGAGCTGATGGACGGTGATGCAGCTCATGTGCCTCTGATTTGGGTTCAAGCAGTTTTAGATGAACTTATCAGAATCCTGGGAGACCAGAGAGTCTTTGTGTTGTCCGTCTTAGGGATTCAGAGCACTGGGAAATCCACCATGCTGAATGCCATGTTTGGACTGCAGTTTGCAGTCAGCGCTGGAAGGTGCACCAGAGGAGCCTTCATGCAGCTGGTCAAGGTGTCTGAAGAACTAAGAAAACAGTTAAACTTTGACTACATTCTTGTCGTAGATACTGAGGGTCTTCGTGCTCTAGAGTTGGCTGGCAGGTCAACAAGAAATCATGATAATGAAATGGCAACGTTTGTTGTTGGTCTTGGAAATATGACTCTAATCAATATTTTTGGTGAGAATCCAGCTGAGATGCAGGACATCCTTCAGATTGTTGTTCAAGCCTTCCTGAGGATGAAGAAGGTACGACTGAACCCCAGCTGCATGTTTGTGCATCAGAATGTTGGAGACATCACAGCAGGTGAGAAGAACATGGTAGGGAAAAGGCACTTACAGGAGAAACTAGATGAGATGACTCAACTAGCTGCTAAAGAAGAAGTCTGTGATGCAGAATGTTTCAGTGACGTCATTAAATTTGATATAAAGACTGATGTGAGGTACTTTTCCCAGCTCTGGGAGGGCAGCCCACCCATGGCACCACCCAATCCATGTTACAGTGAACATGTACAGGAGCTTAAGGGTAATATTCTCTCCCATGCCTCAAAAAGTAAGGGTGTCACACTGGCACAATTCAGAGATCGTATTGGAGACCTCTGGAAAGCTCTTCTGAATGAAAACTTTGTTTTCAGCTTCAAAAATACTTTGGAAATTGTAACATACAGGAAATTGGAGGAGGAGTACGCAAAGTGGACCTGGAGTCTCAGAAGTGCCATGTTGGAGATTGAAGACAAATTGCGCAACAGAGTCAACAACAGGCAGCTGCATAAAATTGAGAGTAGAGAACTGGAAGAAGAGATGGCAAAGACCTTTGAAGAGGTGAAAAGCTTCATGAAACATTACTTTGAAGAACACAAGGAAAAGGAGATGCTGATTCAATGGAAATTGAAATTTCAAGAGAAAATCAAGCACCTTTATGGGGAGCTTGTAAGAGATGCAAAAACTAAATTAGAGAATATAATCTATCAAAAGGAAGCTCTCACCAAACTGGATGGAGAGAAAACATTGCGTGAAAGAAGACTCCTAGAGAAGAGCAAAGAGCTTGCGCTCAGTCTTAAAAGCAGGGCTCTTGATGAAAATGAGTTGAGAAGACTATTTGATTCCGTTTGGGAAAAGTGGGTCTCTGAGCTGACAGGAGATGTTCCACCTTTTAAAGAAATCAATATAGCACATGACATAAATACAATCCTAAATGAAATACACGAAGAAGCACTTGTGCGTGACAGATTCAATAAGTTTGAAAACATTGTTCAAGTGTCTGATTTCACCATATATGTAAATCCCATCAAAAAATCAAACAGAAATTCCATTAACACTCCACTGTTACCACCAGAAGAACAAGAGTCAATAAAACAACTGATCCACAATGTCTTTCGTCAAACTGAGATCCGGGTGAAGTCGAAATCAGTTGCAAAAATTGGTTATAATTCAAGTTATATACAAGAAATTGCACAAATTGTTAAAGATACTGTTGGAGGACACAAGTGCATGTACACAAAATATGAGTTCAAGAAAGAGTTCATTGTGGATTTGACACTTTATATGTGCAATCAAGCAGGTATGAGTTTCGCAGAGCTTCATCAGGTTTTCAGAGAGTCTAATGATCCCTGGATTTATTTAGAGAAGAAGAAACCAGAATACTACAGCGTCTTCCAGGGATTCTGCGATGGTGCAACATCTGCTGCAGTATTTGGAGCCTTGATTTGTAATGAGCTGAAAAACCCAATTCTCCAGAGTGTCTACAACAAGACAGCAAATGATCTAGCAGGAGAGATGCGCACAAATATTCCAGCTTTCAAAGGCAACAGGTCGAACCTGGAGAAACACATTCTGAAAGAACTAGCAGAGGAGGAGGACTTTTATAAATTCATGAAGTACATTCATCATCCCAGGGACCACTTTGAAGATTTCATCCAATGTGAAGTGAAAGCATATATAACAGAGGGTAACTCCTCAACTCTTGCAATGATTAAAGGGAACATCAGACACAAGGAGCAATGTGTCATCACGGCTGCTGAGAGAGCAACCACTGAAGTCTTGAGTAAAGGTGGAGATGCAAATATGTGGCTGGAGATCTTCTCAGACTGTATGAAAGATGAGCTTGAATACAATAAAGAACATCTCACTGGTAACTGCTGTCAGGACATCACTGACTTTGAACTTCTGGAAGAAGTTGTGAAAAGAGAACTTTGTCCCATAATAGCAGAGTTGAACAGATACTTAACAAAACCTCTGATATTGAAATGAAGATGTTCAGCGAACCACCAGATGAGATTTTGATTGAACATTTCTGCCAATGCTGCTGGGTTCAATGTCCCTTCTGTAATGTTGTCTGTGTTAACACAATGGAGGACCATCCTGGAGATCATATTGCTCCCTTCCATCGTAACTGTGGGATGAGAGGGATGATTTACAGAGGTACAACTAATCTTTGCTTGGACTTCTGCACATCTTCAGTGGCAAGTGATACAAAGTGTTTTTACCCAGATCGCACATCAGATGAGACATTTTTATGGAAAGAGTACAGACAGCAGGTCCAAAGTTTGAGAACTGGTCCATCACGCCTGATCTCTCAGAGCTGCCATACTGGAAGTGGTTTGTGTGTCGATTCCAGACTGACTTGGAAATGTATTATGACAAAACTTTCAGTGGTTGTGGTATGATTCCAAATGAATGGAGATCTTACACAAAAGAGCAAGCTATAGAGAGTTTGGAGAAATACCTGTAAGTTTAATCACTGCTTTAAATTTTAAATAAACTCAAAGTGGAACCAAAGTGCCCTGTAGGGCCGGAGTTTATTGCCAATACGTTTTGTTGTTTTACCACTTAATGAAGGCCTTTTATTATTATTTTATGAAATTATGCCAAATTTGTAATTATTTTATAGACATTATCATGTGTACCCTTATTTTCCTTGACTGTTCAGATGTTTTGACTGTTTTCTAATCTTCCTTTTTTCAATTAAATAATTTGAAAAAGTTTCTGTCAACTTTTTGTAGCTGTGGTTTTTACTAACATTCTTACCTTTACCATCACATTAGTATTCACACAGTATATGAAATTATAATGTACTGTTTATTTCAATAACTGTAATAAAGATATTTTTCTTGAGCTTTTTCTTATTGTAAATGTTGTTAGAGTAAATTATCTACAGGACAAATATCATTTTAGGTTTACCTTATTGTTTTCACACCATTTTTTCCCTTTGCTTTAATAAATGCTGACTGACTCATGGCTGACTGTACATCCTCTGGTTGAAATTATTTTATCTTAGTAGTAGATTATATTAGTTTAAAGCTTTTGATTGCAAAAAATTGTCTATTTTTAAAGTCTGAAGTCACAACAATTTGTATTGTTTCACTGCCATTCACAGAAGACAGCATTAAAATCCAGTAACAGAATTACAACAGTAGTAATCATATTTTCATAGCATAAGAGGTGAATGAAAATTGAATTGTTTTATAATTAAGAATATTCCATAAGAGTATCATGGGGATATAGTGGTACTTTGTTAAATTAAACTTCTGTGGTGTTAAAATTTTGCATTTTATATACAATAGCTTATTCAGTGACGATAAATAATTATTATGTAGGCTACACAGTTACTTGGGTGCTTAATTAAAACAGCACAACAACAATAAACAGCCACAAAGTAAAACCTGAACAGTACAAAATGCATTATCGTCACCTACAGGGAATATTACATCTCCATCACTCATAAGACATTTCCTGAACAGCTCATAAAATGATTTGATTAGTGAATGATCTATGGTCTTGCTCTGGTATGGCCTGCTGTCAGAGTTTTGCGTCTTGTTGGATTGCATATTCCTCTTCCTCTCTTCAGAGCTCACGCTTATTCCTCTCTAACTCCTCCTCATCGTCATAATTCTCCTCTAGCTCTCTCTCCTTTCGCGCAATCTCTTCCTGTCTCTCTTCCAGAATCTTCTCTTGTTTTTCACGTATCTTTCTCTCTGAGTTCGGGTAAAACGACGTCGTGTAGCAGCTTTTGCCATTGATGGCTACCATGGTGTCGATCTTCTCCAGAAGTTTGGTCACTTTCTCTAAAGTTTACTGAGTCTCTGAGGTCTTTGTCTGAGCTGGCAATCACATCATTTGGCATTTTCCCCTCCAGTCGATCTCCGTGTGTGAACAGAACAACCGTGTAATTCCAAATGTTCTTCCCGAACATGTTCTGGATTCATTTATGCATGTTCTTGTCCTCGTTGGTTAAGTTTCCCATCGGCTGAACCAGCAGAAACACGAGTGGTACTGGTTATAGAGCGAGACCGATTTCATGATCTCCCTGATGACTTCCTTCTCCTTTCGATTCATTTTATTCAGCACCAGGTTATCGATTATGAAGGCATGTAATACAGAGACATTGGCCTGTTTCGGTAAGTCAACCAATCAATTAAAGTAAGTGTGGGCGGGCTTTTATCCGTTGATGTATTCCAGATGCTCATTTTACCCAAGACTCACAGAGTGTACCCTTATAAAAGTGTGACAGTGGTACAGTTTCTGCTCAGCATTGCATGTGGGTTAAATGATTGTGCGTGTGAAGTGAAGATTTCATGTGATATTATTCAGGTCGGCTAACAACATCTGAAAACACCTTAGACATATTTAAAATTGATGGAATATAAATGTTTACTAGATAAGCTTTTTTCATAAACAGACTCTCTAGCACCCAGTAACATGATGCGCAGTTCCTTTGATCTGCTGTATTCGTTATAAAAGTAAAGTCAGCTGGAAATATCATATCCTTGGCTCCTTTTTGTTGGGGGGGGGGGGGGAAGGGGTTGTGCTTTCGGGAACCTCCCTGATCAGGTTGAGATGTCATGCAGGATGAAACGATATGACAATTCCTTTAAACGGAAAGTTCAGAAAAAAAGAAAAAAAATCTACCTGCCTTTATGTCTATGTCTGTGGACATTATGTCATTTTTTTAAGAATGTTGGTAAATGTTGCTTTCGTTTTCTTAGTTCCATGTTGTTTTTTTCCCATGCTATGGAAGTCAGTGGGATCCAATACTGTTATTTTGTGATCCACAAAGGATTGAAAGTTATATAGGTTTTCGAACTACATGAGGTTATATCATTTTATGATGAGGATATGATTGAAGTGATTGACCGTTATACCCCTTCCCCCCACTAGAGGGCACCTTCTCCAGAATACTGACTGAAATCCTCATTGTTCACACTTGTTTAGTTCACATTGTTTCTTACTGATTTCATTCCATGTCAAACACTATCTATGTGCACCCAAATATGTACTATGTACTTGTTTTGAATAACTCAAGTAAAACATTCAATTTGAAGGTCAAATAGCATATAAGTTAAATGACTGGCAACTGCAAAGCACAATAAACAATAAACATAACACAATAAACACTTAATCAAATTCATTACTTCAAGAGAGCATGACTATTGTTCTAAACCTAAATGAGAAGATTCACTGTCTACGTCAGCTGCCTTGTAACGGAGCATTGTAAACTAAATTCACTAGAGATGTTACTACATAATATATTGTACTAATAGGCACAAAAATCGCAAGACCCTCAAATATTGGGTGAAATAGTTGAAATAGACTTCTAAATAGACTCTCAGTTAAAATATTTCAAACTGACATTTTCAAAAGTTATTAATGACTTTAGAGTTCATTGTAGGGCATTCTTCGATCTTTGGGGTTTGCCCAAAAAGTGTTTTGTTGTGTCAGGAATGTTCTTATGCCTAAAATGCTATCAAACATTTTGAAAAAGCACATACGACTTTGCAAAACCTTGTTAGTATCAGTTCTGAGCATTCTTGGTATTCTGATCTGATGAGTTGGTTATTTTTTATCTTGTTTCTGTTCTCTTGGCATGTTGTGTTTACAGCTCAGATTGGAGTGATTTCATGTGCAATGGCCATTATCTGCTTCTCTAGACTCAAACAACTCAAGCACTAACAGACCCACTGAACCTGAATATTTAGTGCCAGTTGTAATTAATATCACACTTACATTCAAGGAGGGTGATTTTGAATTTGCTTTTAAGTCTTGAATATCTAAACCAGATAAAGCAAGATAATAATTTATGATAATAACCTAATTAATTAAATATTGGACCTCAGTATTTGAGACTCAACTCCCATCTTTAATATCTAAATATGTATAAATGAAAATACTCACAGTGGTCAGATGCTTATGATTCTGGATCCACAGACAGAGTGTAGAGTTCTTGAATCTGAGTTCCTTCACCGCTATGAATGACCTAGAATCCTGTTTAACCAGTGTCCTTAGGGGTTGCACAAGCCTAATGAGAAGTCTTCTATTTGTTTTCTTACAGGCATTTAGATGATAAGAAAAGAACTAAACATCTTTCAGATACGCAAACAATTTCAGTAGTTTCAAGCATGAAGACATACCATTGAGTTAAAAGGTTGGTAAGGTAAGGGTTGCTCATAGTTCTTTAGTATTTCATCCAGTCAGACTCTTCCACTGTTATCTGGCACACTTCTCGGGTATGCTGAGCAAGCATGAGTGGCATGAGCTTTATATATATGTATATAGACAGAGAAATTTCAGTTCAATTAAAAAATATATATATCTTTGCGACTATTATAGAGTAAAATGAGGAAGTTTTTATCACATAAGTTGAATGCCAAACAGTCCTATTTGGAGGCTTTTATTTGACTGAGTCAGAATGTGATGTATGAATTGTTTTCAGGAAGTGCATACTGAGATAACACCGTGACCGTGAGCTCACAAGTCAAGAGCAAAAAACAAACATCAAACAGTGATATCTCTGATTGCCTTCTGTTGCTATTTTCAAAATTTGTTTCAATTCAGAGCTATGCATGTATATAATATTTAATAATGCTAACCATACATAAATATCCCTATAAGCACAGCCCTAACAATTATTAAATAATAATTAATAAATGTTTCTGTGTGTGTGTGACTCACAAATATATGTGTATATTTACACATATATATCCAAATACACACACGTGCACACATACATCGATACATATATATATATATATATATATATATATATTTGGCGAAAACTAAAAGACTTTCAAGTCACATGAGCCAATGTTTTATTCACAACAGAACACAGAGAACATTACAAATGTTTAAACTGAGACATTTTACACTAAATGAGCTCATTTCAAAATTGATGCCTGCTACAGGTCTCAAAAAATTTGGCACGGGGGCAACATATGGCTGAAATGCAATTTTTTTTTAAAAAAGATTCAGCTGGGAGAACATCTAGCAACTAATTAATTTAATTGGCAGTAACATGATTAGCTATGAAAGGGATGTCTTAGAGAGGCAGAGTCTCTCAGAAGTAAAGATGGGCAGAGGCTCTCCAATCTGTGAAAGAGTGCGTAAAAAGATTGTGGAATACTTTAAAAACAACGTTCCTCAACGTTAAATTGCAAAGGCTTTGCAAATCTCATCATCTACAGTGCATAACATCATCAAACGATTGAGAGAATCTAGAGAAATATCTGTACATAATGGACAAGACCTTTGTGAATGTCATTACATCTTTCGGATGAGACTTTAAACCGAGGTCCTGACTCTTTGTGGTCATTAAAAATCCCCATTGGCCTCTGTCCCTCATGGCCTCCTAATCATCACCATACACTGATTGGCTGGATCATTCTGTCCCCTCTCCATCAGTAAGCTGGTGTGTGATGGGCGTTTTGGCGCACTATGGCTGCCGTCGCATCATCCAGGGAGATTCTGCACACTGGTGGTGGTTGAGGAGATGCCCCCTGACAATGTCAAGCGCTTTGAGTGCTTGGAAAAGCAGAAAAGCGCTATATAAATGTAATTAATTATTAATTATTATTATTATTATTATTATTGTTGGATCGACACTGTATCACTCATCGGCATGATTCTATCATTGACATTACTAAATGGGCCCAGGAATACTTCCAGAAACCACTGTCGGTAAACACAATCTGCCGTGCCATCTGCAGATTTCAACTAAAACTCTATCATGCAAAAAGGAAGCCATATATGAACATGGCCCAGAAGTGCCATCGTGTCCTGTGGGCCAAGGCTCATTTAAAAAGGACTGTTTCAAAGTGGAAAAGTGTTCTATAGTCAGGCGAGTCCAAATTTGACATTCTTGTTGGAAATTACAGACGCCGTGTCCTCTGGGCTAAAAAGGAGGCACACCTTCCAGTGTATTATGAGCGTTCAGTTCAAAAGCCAGCATCTCTGATGGTATGGGGGTGCATAAATGCATACGGTACAGGCAGCTTGCATGTTTTGGAGGGTAATATGAATGCTCAAAGGTATATGAAGTTTTTAGAGCAACATATGCTCCCCTCCAGATGACGTCTATTTAAGGGAAGGCCTTGTGTATTTCAGAAGGACAAATTAAAACCACATACTGCAGCTATTACAACAGCATGGCTTTGTAGTAAAAGAGTCCTGGTACTGAATTGGCCTGCCTGCAATCCAGATCTTTCACCTATAGAGAACATTTGGTGCATCATTAAACAAAAAAATATGTCAAAGACTACCACAAACTCTTCAGCAGCTGGAAACCTATATCAGGCAAGAATGGGACCAAAACTCCAGAAACTTATAACCTCATGCCCAGACGTCTTCAAGCTGTTTTGAAAAGAAGAGGAGATGCTACACCATGGTAAACATGCCCCCCGTCCCAACTATTTTGAGACCTGTAGCAGGCATCAAATTTGAAATGAGCTAATTTTGTGCATAAAAGTGTAAAATTTCTCATTTTAAACATTTATGCTATCTATGTTCTATTGTGAATTAAATATTGGCTCATGTGATTTGAAATGATTTTAGTTTTCATTGTATTCAAATTAAAAAGAAAACGTCCCAACATTTCCGTAATTTGGGTTGTATTACACTGGAACATTGTTTAGATTAATCTTTTGTCACTTGATAATAGTGATAATAGTTATATCAGATTATATACGTTTTATGTATTTTTATTAATGCAGGATTTGTTGTGCATCTAGACTGCAGGGTAAATTTACTTCTCACAATTATATAAACTTGTTGTGAGAATATTTAAAACGCCATAAATCTACTCAAGAACAACATTTTTAAAAGCAGGAAATATTTTGAGCAATATTTATAGTTGTAAAGAGAAGTTATTAAATGCAGCAGTTTAGAAAATGAAAACTTTTCGCTGCCTCCACAATATTTTTCCGAGTTCAGTTGACAGTTTTTCAAATGTAAAAGTAACTTTCTCAGAGGTAGGCTATTTCTAAAAACAAATTCTGACATTATAGTGTTTTAATTTGAGAATGAGCTTTATTAGCCAGGTATGTTTACACATACGAGGACTTTTTTATAGTGACGCTTTTTTAGAAGCTCCACGGTGCAACAGAATGACAGCAACAGGACAAGACACAAAGAACAATATACAAATAGGCAATGTACAAAATATCAAAAACACAATATTTAATATAGACAATTATTTGTGTACAGGTCTGTTATTTGCAAATTTGAAATTAAAAATAAGTATGTTTGATGAATAAATAATTGTATAATAGTGTTGTGTGTTCCAGGGCCGTTTCTAGCCAATTTGATGCCCAAAGAGAAATCCCTATTAAGCCCTATTTTTATTATTATTTAGACACCAGTTTCTTGACACATTCAACTTGTTTTTCATAGTAACGACACTAATTTGTGGAGATTGAGGTCTGAAAAACCTGAATGCATTATATGTAAGTTGACTTAAGATAAACATTTTGCACAATTTATTATCTGTAATATCATTGTGTTGCCACTAGATGCCTGTATAGCCCAATGTAACAATCCCTAGTTGCTAAGACATTGCACATAAATCACACATAAATTAATTTTATTACATTTGGATTTTTGGATTTAAATGGCTACTTTTTGTCTTTTATCTGTTTTTTGTTAAATTGTTTTGTTGTTGTTGCTTGAGACATTGATTTAAAATGTCAGTTATTGCATTATTATTTCAGTCAAACCTATAAACCCTTTGTTAACGCAAACTATATATAAAAGCCTGATCCGTGGCATAACAGTATCATTGCAGCTATTAATCCTTTGCTACTCATAACGCGTGAACTTCCCCTTTAAATAACGTGACGCTCTGCCCTCATGTGTATGATGCTGTATTAGAAGTGAATGAATTGATTCAGTATTTCGACACCTCCGTAAGGATGCATTAAACTCGACAAAGCGGTTTAATAAAGGATGTATTGATCTCGTGAATTAGCGAATTTTACTATACCAATATTTTTCTAATTGGCTGTTAAAGTTTATATGAGAATATTACACGACACGCTGATTCTTTGACAAAGCATTGACGCAAAAACGCACAACTTTTGGACAAATCTCGCAACATGATTTACACAAATACTGCATAAACAAAATACTGATTTTGTGCACTTTATTTACTGGACCAATATTTTAAATTGGCCTTTGAACTTAGCTTTATTGCATGGGGAAAAAGCATTAGCTTGCCAAAGCACTAACAGAGCCCATTGATCTAATGGTGTTGATGAGCGCTGCAAATGCAAGCATGCAACAATCAGGCAGCATTGACAGCGCTCTGGTCCAATGGCATACAGGCATCGTCAGATGGACAGCGCTCTGGTCCAATGGCATACAGGCATCGTCAGATTGACAGCGCTCTGGTCCAATGGCATACAGGCATCGTCAGATTGACAGCGCTCTGGTCCAATGGCATACAGGCATCGTCAGATTGACAGCGCTCTGGTCCAATGGCATACAGGCATCGTCAGATTGACAGCGCTCTGGTCCAGTGGCATACAGGCATCGTCAGATTGAGCGCTCTGGTCCAATGGCATACAGGCATCTCAGATCGTCTGGTCCAATGGCATACAGGCATCGTCAGATTGACAGCGCTCTGGTCCAATGGCATACAGGCATCGTCAGATTGACAGCGCTCTGGTCCAATGGCATACAGGCATCGTCAGATTGACAGCGCTCTGATCCAATGGCATACAGGCATCGTCAGATTGACAGCGCTCTGATCCAATGGCATACAGGCATCGTCAGATTGACAGCGCTCTAGGCCAATGATGTTGGGGATCCAGTGGGGCAGCAGTCATATTTCAGGGTGACCGTGCCACTCTTTATCACAACCCTGCTACAATGTGCCAGTACGTGCGCTCATTGGCGCCCCTTCAGCTGGTGGCGCCCTAGGCCAACGCCTAGCTCGCCTATGCCTAGAAACGGTACTGGTGTGTTCCATGTTTAATGTCAAGTGTTCATGAGATGGATTGCTTTGAGGGAAGAAACTGTTTCTGTGTCTGGTTGTTCTGGTGCTCAGAGCTCTGTAGCGTCGACCAGACGGTAACCGTTCAAAGAGGGAGTGTGCTGGATGTGAGGGGTCCAGAGTGAACAAAATGAACAAAATTTATCAGACTTAATTTATTATTTGACAATGATAGAATTTGTGGAAAAGATACAACCTTTAAAGTGGACTAAATTAAATTGGGCATATCAATTTAAAAATAATCCCTACGCAAAGTCTCATTGACATTGGATAGATGTTTTGGCACATATTTTCATACATTAGCCTACACTAAAAACAATAATTTTCCTCAGTCAAAGAAAGAAAAACGAAACATCAGTAGAAGGCATTAGTCGCCTATAGTCCAAATATATATCAAGAATCACATATCACCCAAGTTTTGTCAAATAATTGTTAGAGTTTTTGGGTGGAACAGTTTTGGCCTGATGAGTGGCGTTTGGCTTGACTGATGGACATTTTTTGTTTGGCTGGATTTCCAGCCTTTTTTCTTGCATAATCTTCTTCTATTCTCCAGAGTTCCACGCTTTTTTCTCTCCACCTCCTGCTCAGTTCTGCAAGTATACCGCCAGCTCTCTCTCCTTCTGTGCAATGTTCTCCTTTCTCTTCTCTAAAATCTTCTCCATTTTCTTCCTGATCTTCCTCTCTGAGGCCGGATAAAAAGACAACGTGTAACAGCTCTTTCCATTGATGGCCACGAGGGTCTCGACTTTCTTTAAGAGTTCTGTCACGGGCTCATAGTTTGTCGTGTCCTTGTTATAGAAGAACATGAAGCCACCACTGCACTTATGGATGAAACTGCGGAGCTCCATGTCTGAGCATGCAATGACTTCATTTGGCATCTTTCCCTCCAGACGATCTCCATGAGTGAACACGATGATGGTGTACTTCCAGATACTCTCCCCAAACATGCTCTCGATGAGTTTATGCATGCTTTTGTCATCATTAGTTAAGTTCCCAACAGGCATAACCAGCAGAAACACGTGTGGTCCTGGAGTATACAGAGAGATGGACTTTAGGATCTCTCGGGTCACTTCCCTCTCCGTATGGCCGATTCTGTTCAGCCCCGGCGTATCGATTATGGCCACGGGCCGGCCGTTGATGTTTCCAGATGCTCTTTCACAGAACTGTGTGACTCTGCTCAGCTGCATGTCTGATTTAAAAGCATTGCACCGGAGGATGGTGTTTCCAGTGGAGCTTTTTCCAGACCCTCTCGCCCCCAGTAACATGATGCGCAATTCCTCTGCCACAATTATGAAATAAAAAGGTTTTAATCACACACAAAAAAGAGCTTAAAATAGCAGTTGAAGCCTTATAGTCTGTCCATGTTCATTTTAATAACTTGAAACATGTAAGTATCATGGTGCCACTAAACAAAGTTTCCATATCTTATCAGATCTGACTAAGACAAATGCTTAACATGCTTGATAAAATGCTTTAGTCATCCTTCATGACAAATGTTAAATTACACATTTAATAGAAAAAAAATATTTGTGCACTTTGAGGTATTTCTATACAAGAAATTATATGTAAATATCTCATTATGTTATATTACCACCATATCCTGGATTCAATACTTTTATCAACTTGTTTTCTTTCAGTTAGCACAGGTTTTGCAAATTGATTTTGGATTAATTGTAGGCCTCAATGACCAAAGCTTATGCACACGTTTGTGAGTGAACACGGCCAAAATTCCCCACAAATAATGTTTGTTTTTTTGTTTGTCAATTTTTTTCCCACTCAAAATCTGAGGTGCATCAGATCAATGAGGCCTATGACCAATCATTTCTAACAAAATAAATACAAAACTTGTGCTGATTAAAAAACACAATCTGACAATAAATAAATAAATATAAGACTTTCAAGCAAATTTTAAAAGGTTGTCATTTTTGAACTGGAAGACCAAATCATTTACAGGATTTTCAGGACACAACAAGGTTTAAAAAAGTTTAGATTTGTTAGAAAAATGTGGATGGCATAAAATATCTCACCATGTTCATTTGCTGATGCAGTTAAATTGGTTTCCTCTATGTTCGGCAAATTTTCATACAATATTTCATGAGTTGCATCTGTGAATAAAGTTACTGCGTGAGTCTAAATATGACATTTTATATTGACAGTCTATTTGTAATCTCCAAGAAATGTTATAATTAACCCTCTGGTATTCTGCATTTGGGAGTAACACTCGTGTTGTTCGTGGTCAAAACTGATCACCATGTTACATTTTCCTGATGCATGGTACAATATTTTATAATTATTATTTTCCCATCTATGTCTCGGCAATGTTTTCATATGTGAAGTTCAGTGCCAGTTGCATCCTGTAGATATAAAGGACTGACGTGGAGTCTAAGATATGTAAACTATTGACAGTAAAGGCATTTGATCAATTTGTAATGCTTCATCAGAGTTAACCCTCTGGTTAGTTCTGTCTCATGTTGAGTAACACTCGTGTTGTTCGTGGTCAAAACTGGTTGATGAACCAAAACGTAAATTTTCTCAGTAAAAATCAATGTATTAAAGGATTAAAAAGACACTGATCTTCCTTATCTGACAGTCATTGCCTGTTAAACTGTTGTATTGAATAGTTATAATTTGGCTTTTTGAGATAAGATGTTGTGAACAGATTGATTTGTGTAATTATGACTCACAGCTGGTTGATGAATCCAATGCAGAATCATTCTCATCTTCCTCAGAGTCATCTATCTCTTCATCTGACTTCTGACTGTCCATCTTATCATGAAGAGTCGTTATTTTCAGATGGAAAAAGAGGAGAATTTCAAGCATCTCACTGCAGAATTTCATTTTCCTAATCAGTATTTTTTTTTTTTTTTCGGTAAAAAATATTATTGCACTAATATCATTTTAAGTATAAACCTCACTAACATCTGTAAAATGCTTAAAACAAGCAAACGTTCCCTGATCTGATATTTGTGACCTTGGACCACAAAACCTGTCTTAAGTCACTGAGGTATGTTTGTAGCAATAGCCAGCAATACATTGTTTGGGTCAAAATTATCAATTTTTCTTTTATGCCAAAAAATCACTAGGATATTAAGTAAAGATCCTGTTCCATGAATATATTTTGTAAATTTACTACCGTAAATATCATTTTTGATTAGTAATATACAATACTAAGGACTTCATTTGGACAACTTTAAAGGCGATTTTTTCCCCCAATATTTTTTGGCACCTTTAGATTCCAGATTTTTAAATAGTTGTATCTCGGCTAAATATTGTCCTATCATAACAAACCATACATCAATTTCAGAAAATTGACCCTTATGACTAGTTTTGTGGTCCAGGGTCACATTTATGAAAAGTTTAGTTTCACTCGGCTTATTCTGCATCATAGAAGTATAACACCAAGGAGAAAAGAAAATGACTTACTGCAGTTGATGAAGTTTAGAGTTTTAAACCTGTTCATGTATAACACATAGATGTGGCGATCAGCACTGACACACTTGCAGGTGAAGAGTCTCTTGGAAATATGCTGGTTTCTTCTGTGCAATGAAGATTTTTCTGTTTGAAGGTTGGTGTAATGTATCCACTCCAGTATCAACTTCAGGTAGAGGGCTGGTCATGTTGAAAAATGCAAACACTTCATTCGACAAGGTTTTCATTGAGGCACAGGACTAGTTCAACATGTTAGACAAGTATAGAGTTTGTTTGGCATGTCCTTCTCTGTTCCAATGAAGAATGCCCCTCCAGCCTTGAAAGTGGGTGTTAGTTTTCAAACTGAGTAATAGAGTAGTTTAGGTCAAGGTCAACTTTATTATCCTAGAAGGGCAATTTATTTCACAGCTAGCAGTAAAACATATGCAAACAACAAACAAGCACCACAACACAGACAAAAACGACTTTAGGCTGACACATTTTAACACACACCTGGAAATAATGCTTTATGTGAACCAGTCAAGACACTTGATTTCACTTTAGTCTGAGCAGTGGCTGCATTTCACAATATATGTTGTCTAGTATTTGATAACAGTTATTGTGACCATTGACTATAATAAACACATTCTTAATTTCCTTTTTTTGTCTTACTATTTCTTTGAAAATCTTGGATATATTTATTTTTTATATTGTTATACATTTAAGTATTTTCTTATTTGCTCTGGCAGATGGTACATCTTCTGCTTTAGTAAATAAACTGAACTTCATAAGGCATTTTCCAATAAAGAAGGCCAGTCTGATTATTTTTATATGACTGTTTAATGACGATTTGAAAGAGAAACCTGTTTAATCATATCTGAGACAGTCATATTTCCCCTATTAAATGTCTATTCAGCGTAAATAAACAGTACATTTTAGTTTACAGTTCCCCTTTATTCAAAGCTGTGGGAGCGGTTATCATTCATGATTGGCTACAGACCTCGAGGTCAAGTGCAACTTTTCTCCAATCATCGTCGAGGAAATTTCTACGAGCGTTTTCATTGGCTAAATTCGGACCCGGAAGTGGACGTTCACTGGGAAATCTCTTCTCTGGAGCGCTATATTACTCACAAACTTAACTCAGACATAATATTATTAGCTTTTTAGCTTATTAAAATAAAGAAAGTCACTTTGCAATTGCACCTTTTTCCGAGAATGGGCTCTAAAGATCTGAAACTCCTGGATGTGTTTTCATACGAGAGTCTCGTGCATGCAGTCGCCGGTGCGATGGTAAAAACACAGCTTTTCATAACAACTTTAGGGTTTTTACACATTTACAGCGTTTAATGATGACGCACTTATGCACATTTATCCACTTTTCTGACCTCTACCTGCTGCGTGACCGAATTAAAAACAAATTAAGTAAAACGTTGCTTTCCTATTGCTTTGTAGTTTGACCTTTTAAAGTCCGCATGTTATATATGACAAACATTTATATTATTATTAGGATATACAGTAGTATTTTATATAGTAATGAGCAAGATTACATTTGTGTTTAATATTTATTTTGATAATGGAGTATTGTATTATTAGAACAATATCTTATTTTATTATATGCTATAATACAATATATAATTATTATTATAATATAATGTTATGTTTTATATTATATAGTATAATATATATCTATCTATCTATCTATCTATCTATCTATCTATCTATCTATCTCAAGGATAATCCATTGAGTATATTAAAATCTGTTTATTTAAAGTGATTTGTTTGTTTGTTTCTAGGGCAGTGTAACAGCAATGACTGTTTTCTTTCCTCTTGACACAGCCCGGCTCAGGCTGCAAGGTAAAAAGGGAAACACATGAGTTTATTTTCCCGCTGACTTGACTTGTTTAGTGTTTTAAAATACGTGACCACATTTCTTTCTGTTTCTGTGCAGTTGATGACAAGCGGAAAGCCAAATCTACCCCAGCCATTCTGTCTGAGATCATCAAGGAGGAGGGTCTGTAAGTTATTTCACATGCATCTCTTTGTTTTGTGTCATTATCTTTTTTATTTCAGGTTGCAAGCATAACCATGTTTTTTTAACTCTCTCTCTCCAGGTTAGCTCCATATAGAGGCTGGTTTCCAGTGATCTGCAGCCTTTGTTGCTCAAACTTCGTCTACTTCTATTGTTTCCATAGTATGAAGGCCACCTGGCTGCAAGGTCAGAGGTCAACACCAGGACGAGACCTCATCATAGGCATTGCTGCAGGTTTGCTTATTTCAAAAACGTGAAATGATCAAAAATACAATAGTTTCCGTCATACACAGCTGTTCAAAAGTTTGGGATCAGTAAGATTTTTTATGTGTTTTAATAGAGTCTCTTCTGCTCATCAAGGCTCTATTTATTTGATCAAAAAAACTGTAATGTTGTGAAATACTGTTCGGTTACCGACATTTTGTGGATGCTGCACACTGGTGGTGATTGAGGAGATCCCCCCCCCCCCTTCTATGTAAAGCGCTTTGAGTACCCAGAAAAGCGCTATATAAATGTAACACATTATTCTTCAAAATATCTTCATATGTGCTAAACGTTTCTGTGTACCTTTAGGTGTAGTGAATGTGCTTGTGACCACTCCGCTCTGGGTAGTCAATACCAGACTGAAACTGCAGGGGGCGAAATTCCGAAACGAAGACATACAGCCGACGCACTACAACGGAATTATTGGTCATTTTAAAAGACATCATACTTGATCTTCGTTCCATTGCCTTTAATTAAAATGTGTGTCCAGTGATGATATAAGGTGACCCGTCTCTCTTTAGATGCGTTTGCACAGATCATGCAGCAGGAAGGAGTGGGTGCGTTATGGAACGGGACGTTTCCCTCCCTGCTGCTGGTGCTCAATCCAGCCGTGCAGTTCATGATCTACGAGGGTCTGAAGAGGCAGCTCATGAGGGGCGTCCACAGAGAGGTCAGAGCCGGCTGCTGGTCCCAGAACAGTTTTTAGGGTTTATAATTTACTCAAATTCATGGCAAGAAACTTTCAAAATGTTAAAGCTAATACAGTTATGTAAAAACTTTAAATTATCTCTCTGCATACTCAATTATGGCACCATATGAATAAACAGATGAGTCTATTCACAAGATCTCTGTTGCCTGGGAAACAGTAACTACAGCATTACTGATATTAAAAGCATGCAGATGGTGATTCACTCATTTAGGTTAGTATTCATGTGCAAGCATCTGTTGAGTTTGAGTAAATGGCCCTACATGTGGCCGTAGACATGCATTGTTACCATAGCAACATGGAAATATGGTTATGTAACTCCTTGGTATCCATGGATGATGTCACAGTCCATTGAAGTTAAATTAAAACATGTCAGAGTTTTGGTTTGACTTTTTATGTGCGGTTTCCTCTGTGTTAACATCATGAGTGAGTTTTCAATGTGTTCATTTATCTACATATTCAGGTTACTTTACCCAAAAACAGAGATGAAATGTAAACGCAGAATTTACACGACTGAAAGAACATGAAAATTTGACAATCTCCTATGACAGTGTTATCAGTGTTATAGAGGAAAGGCAGACTTGTCAATGTTTAACTGTTTTTCACTGTATTTCTGTCTGATTGTTTATAGCTCTCCTCAGCGGAGGTGTTTCTTATTGGAGCCATTGCCAAGGCCGTTGCAACCACCATAACCTACCCTCTACAGACAGTTCAGTCTGTTCTACGGGTAAGACCAGAACACATTCGGTTTATATTTGCCCAAGCAGCTCATATCATGCATATTGGATTATAGGTTCTCACCTGGTTTCGCTTCCGAACCCTGATTTTATATACTGTCTAAAATAGTTCAGAAGCCTGGGATCGGTGAGAAAGACATTTTGAAAGAAATAAAGACCAGTTTTAAAAGCTTGCAGTTTGAAGGTGTTCATTTGAAGAAGTCTGAAGTTTGAATAAACGATAGACAGACAGACAAATAGATGATATATGATGGATGGATGAATGGACAGATAGATAGTTAGTTGCTAGGTTTCTCGGGGTGGTTTCGAAGGCGTTGCTATGTGGTTTCTAGGGTACCCGGGATGATTGCTGGGGTGTTGCTGTACGGTTGCTAGGGTACTTGCATCACAGGAATAAATTACACTTTAAAATATATAAAAACAGTAATAAAAACATTTGTCACATATGTAAATCACAGATGAATGTGCACCTAAAAACAGACCACAGTCAACAAATTTGTCACATAAGTAAATCACAGATGAATGTGCACCTTTTTAGTTAATTTAGTATTTGCATTTCCATCCATTAGTTCAGATCTGCTGTGATAGACGGAACCAAAGAACCACACCTTTTCTCAAGCTTCAGTTTGGTTTGTGTTCGGGTAATGTTGTCTGTTTTATCTGTCGTTCTCATGTGTGTTCAGTTCGGACAGCATGGGCAGCCCGCAGATCAGTCCAAGCTCCTGAACAGCCTGAGATCTGTCATGTATCTGCTGATCAATAGAGTCAGGTAGAATAACACACATTTCACCTGACCTCATTTTGCTTGTGTCGTGCAAATCTATTTCACTCTGCCGTTCATTTTCAGTAGCTGTCGCGCAAGTTATTGTCAAGTGATTAATTGGCTTCTGGTGACATCTGCTCCGACTGAGATGTTTGTTGATTGATTTACTGCAGGAAGTGGGGCGTGCTGGGTTTGTTTAAAGGCCTGGAGGCGAAGCTGCTTCAGACAGTCCTCACTGCTGCACTGATGTTCTTACTCTACGAGAAGATCGCCAACACCACCCTCAGGGTCATGGGGGTCCGACGCACAGTGACGGCCCACTGACCTCTCACGGGATATTAGTAGCTAGCTGATGTCATAGGAACGGAGTACCGTGTTATCAAAAATGGTCAATTGATGTGTATATATATATATATATATATATGATCGAAATATAGACCGGAACAGTCAAAAGTTTAGACACACTTGACTCAGTTTGTGTTTCTCATGATCTTTAAAACATTTTGATCTATAAGCTTTGGTAATTGAAATAAATAAAATATCAATATTAAAATATAATATAAAAAGATAATATTGGGGGGGGGGGGTTAAAACGAAAATTAGAAATGTTGCTTTGGCAGCTAACTGAAGTATATAATTGTGCTGCAGACTGAAATTATAATGAAGACTGAAAATATTAAACAATAGCTAATTTACAATATTAATAATGCTTTATTAGTATATACATAATACTAAAATAACACTGATTCACATATTACAAGGTTTACAGTATAAACTAGATATAAAATGTGGAAGATAAATATGGGAAAAAAATATTTGTGATCCTTTTTTTTATTCTCACTTCCATTATTTCATATTTAATGACTTTACTATTATTCAGAAATTCTTAATAAAATACTAAAAGAAAGAGTAAGTGTGTCCAAACTTTAGATTGATAGTAATATAAATAATTATCACAATAGGATGAATGCAATAGTACTGAAATCAATCCCACTTAAATAATTAATGCAATATGTACTCTTTAATGCAAAATTGCCTTAATAGGTCAATACCTTGGTCAGTATTTCATGTAGTTTTCATTTTAAATATGAACTCATTTTGTTTATGAATACCAAAAATCTGGACTAGAGTATCTTATCTTAAGATCAGCCTTCCTGCATTGATACGGTTTACCACACGAAAACAACTTCCAGACTAGTTTGTCTGGTTCTGTGTAGGTGATACTTGATTTTACTCGACAACACAAAGCCACTGAGACCGTAATGGACCTTTAACCTAAAAGGTTTACAGTCTGGACATAAAAATAACTGTTTTTGTTCAATCCTCCTTGATAAGGGCATGTAGAAGAACCAGTCAGTGATTCAATTTCACAGGAGTCCTCACGTCTGACTTGTGAATGTTGCACACAGAAGGGTTAAGACACCGAGGCTAGTCCATGCTTTATATACTCATGGAGTCCATTCTGAAGTTTAGATAGTAAAATCATTTCTCTCTCAACACCGATGTTCACACTGCACTAGAGTGCATACAGTTACAGTTATGTATGAATGTAAAATCTGGATGTTTATTGAATGTCAATGATTCTATTAACATTAAAATATGTATTAATAATCACACACCAAGGGTCAGTCAGATGATTCAAAATATAAATATTTAGATTATTCATTAATGACTACTTACTGTAGATTATATAATTGATGTCACATAAAAGTTGTATAATATGTTTATACAGTAATATAATTGATCAATGATAATGTGGTATAACATTGATTGTTTTGCTTATATATATATAATATATTTATTTTTTTTGCTTTCAATAGAAACAACCTAGATTTGAATGGACCCTTTTCACAAGACTGTGATGACGCGTTTAACGGTCATCAGCATCGTAAATCCTCAATAGTTTTTCATGTGTATTTAAAAAAAAATGTATGTACATTTTAACACTATTATTTGTATTATATTACCTTTGCATCAAAAAAAAAATAATAGTTAACGCTAATGCGAGGGTCGTTATCAGTCTTTTTCGTTTTATTGAAAGTCATGAAAACACTATCGTAGAGTTTTTATTTTGCTATTTGAGCAAATGGGAATGCTAAAAAATATATTTGTGGTACTCTCCCATTCACATTTTTTTTTTTTATTATTGAATCTCTCAAATCCAACATATTACAATAGTCAGGGGGCAGAACACATACAGGAAAAAAGATACATAATTACAATAAAATAATTACATAAAAACATGAAAATGTTTACATATCGTAATACTCTTAACAGCTTTCTTGTTTATCAAAGTGCAAATAGATTTTAGGTTGCTTAATGGCTGATTTCAAAATGAGAAACAATGGTTTGTAATTGCCGTACTTACTTTTATGTAACTAAACTTTGCCATCTTGAGTAATAAATAATCAAATAATATCCTATGGATACATGTCATAAGTGAAAAAAACAAATAAAACATTTTCAAAACAAAGTTGAAAGCTGGGCATGATATGATCTCTAACAAATAAGTCTGACCAAAAATTGTCTGAGTAAGGACAACTCCAAAATAAATGAAAAAACGTTTCTGTATGTAGACCACAAAATGTACATAGTGTGTCGATATCACAGTTAAATCTATTCACAAGGAAATAGGTACTGGGGTTACTCTCCCATTCACTGCTCTTCAAGTTAACCCAACTGTGACGACTTCCGCTGCTGAGAAACCCGGAAATGTGAAAAAGGTCCATAGGGTCAGAAAAACAGACAATGGCATAAATTGGCCTCGAGGAGGCAGTAAGATCCCTCTTTTTTTGCTGTACTTCAACTCAAAATTCTGTCAAGAGGAAATGTAACTTTCCATGTACCCATGATTTAATAAAATATTAAAGTATTTTTTTATTTAAAGAAATCTAAATAATTTTGCTATAAATTTGTATTTATTTATTACACACATTGTTATTATTATTAGTGTTGTTAGGCAAGAAATAGTCTTCCTTCAGCGGTTGCTTGAGTGCTCAGAAAGCCGAATCCTCCATTGTGAGAAAAAAACTAATAAAAAATAAAACCTAAATAAAATTTTTTATGTTATTAGAGATAGTTGTACACTTTAAATAATAGTATTAGAATATTAATGAAATTGAAACCGTTCAAATTAATATATATATATATATTTTTTTTACTGTATCAAAAATAATGTGTATGCTAATTACCATGGTACACACTCATCTGTTCCTGTGGTAGAATCTCAACGCTGAGCGTTCCACCACAACCGGAGAGCATTTTAATTGGTCCACTTGTTCCACTGAGAACACCGAGCAGCGAAGTGATTGGCTTAGTGGGTTCACGGAAGTCATCTGAATGAGCTTATTGGCTATCCGCAATGCCATTCTTCAGAGCCATCGCCCACTATTGGATGAGTCCTAAAAGCAGGCGGGGTTCCGGTTGAAGTTTACTGGATTTCGGAAACGATTAGTGGAGTGCATTGCAAACCAGTGGAATACCAATAGATGGGATGGAGCAAGCACTGTAAACGTAAAGTAAGATAACTGTTAAACGTATTATTTTAAGACTTGGTTTGACACGCAGCCGCAGTCGTTTATTCGAATGCGTTCAGGGTGTTTAATATCGCATTATAAGCTTGCTGGAAGTTGTAACGTTACTGTGTAGTTGGGAGCAGCAAGCACATGGCCTGAGTTTGCTTGTCCGGGGACTTTCTAGGTAAAACAGCATGTTTTGGGGCTGTCAAACGTTTGACTGAAGGGTATGAGGGATACAGGTCACCTTGGCCACAGTGGGCACGGGAGGGTGCTTGTGGTCCTGATGCTGTGAAGGTGGGACTGTTGTGTAACATGCATCATGACATGGTGTTTTTATTATTTTATTGCATGCATCTGTCATTAGGCGGGTTGGCATGTTATGACAGCTCTTATATGTTGTTTACAGCCTTTTAAGTGTGTTAGTTACCTTTGGGTTAAAAGCAGTAAATATGGGCATGGTAATACCATGTTTTCTGCACTTTTACATTAAGTTATTGTCATATCATGCAAAGATCACAGTGTATGTATACTGTAGTTCCAAGGTGTGTTAGTGTACCATGATATTACCATCAGACTCTTATTTTATTTTGTCTGTTTGAAGCTGTTGGTCATAAAGATGCATTTGAAATACATAACTGCATTAAAGCTTTATAAACAAAAGTGGAATGCCCTGTTTTGCATTAATGTTAGTACTTTAAGTCTAGTGCTTTTTAAGCTTGTTAGGGTTCAAGGTTCTGTTGTAAGTGTCCTTGAGATGTATTGCATGATGCATGAGACTTATTGATCACTCTTTCTGTTAAATGTTTGCATGATGGAAACATGAATACACCATATTCCACATACACACAGTTTATGATCATTTGTGTGTGTGTGTGTGTGTGTGTGTGTGTGTGTGTGTGTGTGTGTGTGTGTGTGTGTGTGCATAGGGACAAAAGGAACTTCTGCTTCATCTCACACAGCAAACTTTGAGATAAACCAGCTTAAATGTATAAAACCTGTCTCTTATATCTGTGTTCTTTTAGTCATTCTCACTTTCATGCTTTTTGTCTTGCAGCTCAGGTTTCAAAGGAATGTTCCAAAGGGTTCATAACAAGTTCAGTTTTATCAACAGCAGAAATGTGCAACTTGTGCTTTTGATAAACACTTAATTCTTCCACATAAAAATGTGTGTTTGGATTGTCTAGCTAAATGGTCAGTTTAGCAGTGGAACTGCTGTTCTAGGTGGATACACTTATGGTTATAGTTTATCGACATTATTCTAGTGTGTGGATGTTAACAGTCTTCTGTTCTCCTATCTTTGTGCGGCTGAAGCGTGAAGCAGGTACTGAAGCATGAGTCAAAATTATGTTCTGTGGCATGTTGTTGATGGAGCTTTTATTGAGACCATAACATTCCTCTGTGCAACACAAACTTGTGTTTTAAAAGTAAAACTATAGGGCTGAGCAAGGGCCAGTGTGAGAGAGTTTCAGGCCTGTGATACCAGTGTTGTTAACTAAAACTTAAAAATCTGTAGGTAATTAAAATAAAGCTGACATAAAATATAACTTGAACTTAGAGAACTTTAAATTAGAAATGTTGCTTTGGCAGCTAACAGAAATAAACAACCTTAAGTTGAAGTACTAAAACTGAAATTAAAATAAATTAAATCTATATAGAAAATAAATATAATAAAAACAAATCCTAACTAAAGCAAATATTACAATTTGAACTAAAATTACAATGACAATGGAAAATATAAAAATAAAAGCTAAATGGTATGCTAAAATAATGTAGTTGGTACTGAACATTTTAGTTTCATTGATCTTGTACGTGCATTTGTCTTTGTGTGAAGTCTTTAATATTTTCTTGACGACAAATCACAGTAGAATTTGCAACAATGTTATCTTGCTGGCTAACATAGATGAGGTTTTATGGAAACGGCAAAAATGACTTACTCTTATTTAACATTTTTATAAAATGTTGAAAACTCTGAAGCAGTCAGTATTGTTTTGCATTGGGCAAGGATGTGTCATTTTACAGCAAAACTTTAGGAAGTTGTGAAGTTATATTTAGTCATTTCCTAGTTAAAAAGAAGAAAAAAGTAAGTTGTAAAGCATGGAATGGAATAGGTGAATATTTATAAAAAATAAATAATTATGAATTAAATATTTCTTAAAATAAAATATAAATAACAGTAAATATTTCTAACAAATATACACATTTGTTAGTTAAATATTGCAAAATACAAATTAAACATTCTCTCAGTTCAGATCTTATAGCTGTTGTTTTATTAGCTAACTTTTTCTTTTCCTATTTTCCTTTCTTCCAGGTAATGGTGCCTCACACCTGACATGGAATTACGTTGGATTGTTTTGAGCAGGAAATAAACCAGGTAACCGAATCACAGGCACCTGCAGGCAAACACCTCTGAGTATTTCCCCTCACATCTGCTCGTGTTTATGTTGCTGCTGCGTATGCAATTCCCCAAACCCTGATGTTCTCTGCACTTCTCAGAAGCTCTGTTTTATCATCCCTCCAGATCCTCTAATTGTAAGACGTTCACTTCATGCTATATTACAATTAGAATCGACCGATATATCTGTTTACTGATATTTTTTCACTAGTATTTAAGCATTTTACCATAATCGTTATCGGTTTTGTAAAAAAAAATATCGGTTTTGAAATTTTTTTTTTTCATTTTATTTTTTCGTCACATGCATAATTATACAGAGTATAACCAGCAGTGAAATTTTGTTCTCTGCATTTGACCATCCAAGTGCACCATACCTGGAGCAGTGTTCACTCAGGAGAAGCTCCAGCACGACCACCGCATGTAACTTTATACAAGATTCACTTGTTTGAAACACGCAAAATTATATTAACATTTACTATAGACCATTATTTCACCAATAAACATCTAAATAAATACATCTCTATCGAAATAATTTATTTATTATTATCTCAGCAAGCGATGCAGTTTGAGTATAGTTCTGTGTAAATAGATAAACCGCGCTGTCAGCAGTTTTCATAATCTATAATGACAAAAACATTTTAAGAATTCTGATAAAACATACAGTTAAGAAATGCAATAAAATACGATGTTTTGTTTGTTATAGCTTATTTCAATATTCCAGAGATAATTATTCAGTGAATTAACATTATTCAGTGAATTATTATTCACTCTTTAGCCTATTAAACAGCTTATAAACCTAAACTGTAGTTTAAAATGAAGTTGATATTTTGTTTGAGTTTTCCCTCTTTTCCTTATAGGTTTTAAATAGCCTGTAAGCGCGTGCGCGTTTTACTTTGACTTTAATATCAGCAGCAATTCGGCGTCAAGCAGTGTTTAAAATAAAAAACAGCAAATACTGTGGAACTAAATAAATGAGAAACAAATGTTTGTTTTTAAAAAAAAAAACATTATCACTTAGATCAGGGGTAATAGATCGCTCGCGCTTTAGGTCAGTGTTTCTCAACCAGGGGGCGAGAGATACAACTCAAATATAATACATTCACTAATATTATGACTCGCATGTTAAGTAATGTAAAAAAAATATATAGCCTATAAATAAATAACAGTACCACCTCTCTACGTATTCTGTGTTTAGGAGGAGAAATACGGTTCTCATGGCGCTGTGAATACAGACTGAACGGTGGCTCAAAAACGCTGTATGAGCACATGACAAACTATAGCTCTCGCTGGATAAAAGAAGCCAGTGTCACACTAGTACACACAAGTTTTGATGGGCAAGTTTTGTAATCAAGGTAAAGCTGATTACAGTGACATGATCGTGCATTAGGCGCGCGTTATGTCCGTTATAAATGATGCACAAACGAACCGTGTATGTGCGCTCTCGATCTCTATAACATCATATTTCTGCTTGAATACAGCTCAGTATATAGTTGAATACAGCGACGTGAATAATGAATAATAATAAAACACATTTTATTATTTATTATTAAATTAATGCAACATAAAGATACATCCCAACAAGCCTTTAATTATTTATTTAATATGTATTTTATCATTTATTTACTTTTCACTTGGTAGATCTCGGTGAGTTTTCTCCCTGACTTAGATTAATTAATGTCAGACTCAGAAGTCAACAGGCATAAAACGGGCGCAAAAAAATCGAAACTCTTCCGCATCGTCTTGTTCTGTGTCACTCACTCTTCTTGTCAGTCATCTCTCTTTACGTGATAAATGAAATCTGATCTGTGATGTAGAGGTCTGTTCGGACTGTTTGAGGTTTTATTCCGCATACACCCGCTCCCGCGATATATATTCACTGTTAGTTCACAATTCTGCTGAAAGACAGAGAGATAGACTAACAAATAAAAGTTTAGTCTGCACAAAATTTTATTTATTTTATTCGTCTTGTCAAGAGTCTTGAATTTATTGACCAGGGCTCTAGACTAACTTTTTGCACTGGGTTGCACTGGTGCGCCTAACTTTTTTCTTAGGTGCACCAGCACAAAAGTTAGGTGCACCAAATTTGTATATAGGCAAAATTGACTAGTAAACGATTTGAAGCACAATTCTACAAGAAAGGTAACTTACTGAAAAAGTGTTGGTGCTTAAAGTGCTTCACTGAGCTTATATTTAAACTTAAAACAGCTCAAGATAAATGAAATAAAAAGAAAATCTAAATTAAGTGTTTTAAGGGCGTCAAACTGAACATCTCATGGCTCAATGACTTATTGACTATCCTTCATTGCAGTCACATGCCCCTCGGATGGCCAACTCCTCTAGTTTGGCCTTCTTGATCTTTGTCCTTGGCTAAACATCTTCCAGACTTGATCCCTCTACACTGATTCTTATCAGATCTTCCACTGTTTCTGAGTGAAGGGATGCTCTAGTGCAGTGCTTCTCAAACCACCCCCCTTAAACCTATAAAAAAAATCCAAAGTCTACCAAATAATTTCACTAAACATATATATATATATATATATATAAGGTATTTACAGTTTTTATAACCAATTCTTACTATGTAAAAAATAAGTATACTTGGGCCTTTCGTGTTATGTAAGAATCATTATTATACTCATACCTTTTCTTGAATTAATATTTTGAATTGTTTTTAGCTTTATTTTTTGTTTTCAATTAAATGTTTAGTTTTGAAATGTAGTTGTATGCATTTGTCATTTTTATTTAATTGCTTTATCTTCTTAAATGTGTATATATAATATTTATAGTTTTAACTTTTAATTTTAGTTACTTTTTCTTATTTGTAAGTCGTTTTGGATAAAAGCGTCTGCTAAATGACTAAAAGTACAATAAAGTAAATAAAAAAACCTGTTCTGTCTAATTGTCTCTCTGTTCTCATACTGTATTTTAATGTAGCCAAATTCTCAATAAAACAGTTTTACTTTATATATTTTACTGTTTCTGTTGTCAGTCAACGGGATAAATATTAAATAGTGACTGAAACACAGCCCTTTAAGAATACATAACCAGCTCTCCCTTCCAATAAGCAAGTCTGCACAAAAATCATAATTTATAATTTTACTGAGCCGTTGGCTGATGAAATCAAATAATACACAATATAAGACAAGACAATTCCTGTGCTGTGATTTCAGCTATATGTGCATGCAAACTTAGAGAAGCAATAATATATCTTTAGCTCCTCTCAGACATTCACTGAACAGAGCCGATGCAGAGAAAGAGCCGCGTGCGCGCTGATCTCGCGCCGCCGCGGCAGTACCAACGAAATCTCACAGAGACTCACTAAAGTTTGTCCAAGAAGTTGCTAGATTTGTCACTATTAATATTTTTTTTTTTAAATAAGTCGCTATGGGGGTCTAAAAAGGCGCTAAATCTAGCGAAATTGGCAACACTGTGCGCATCTTTATTACTTACCTCTCTCTCTCTGTCTGACTGCAGCAGCACACGCATTTTCAGACGCACACACATGTACAGGAATATCTGGACCACGGCCAATCAGAGGGGGGTCCGCCCTTCAATATCTCTGATTGGTTTAGACCACGATATGGGTCTAATGTATGTGTCTTGTTGAACAACAGATAGACTTTCAGAGTCGCGGAGACTTGTTTTTTTTTTTTTTTCGAATGGCTGGACGCACCAGTGCGACCTAGAATTTTTGTTAGTCGCACCCTTGAGAAATTAGGTCGCATGTGCGACCAAATTGGTCGCACTCTAGAGCCTGTTGACTGATAAATGTCAATAACATTTTGCTGCGCCAACACGGAATAAAGTGTCACAGAGAGAAAAAAAAAAGTTATATAAAAATTTTTGATCCCTATTTTTATTAGTTTTGTCAGGATATATTCGTTTAGGCTAACATTCAGCCTACAACACAATAGAAAAACATGTATCCATGTTCTGATCTGTCACTCATCACAACCTGCCCTGTTCTGTCTGAGAGCCGTATATTAATTATATTTGCTAGTCTGCTCTGAGCATCTTTGCACACGCTGTGCAACAGACAATAAAACGAAGCACAGGCTGAACTGATTGATAAGAATAAAGCGCAGATATGCTGTTCTGAAAGGACGTCTGGGAACGGGATATTGTAAGACCACCCGCTCAAATTCAAATTGCGCCAGAGTTACCGACTGTTACCCGCGTTGTATTCGTTGAAATTAATCCCGCGCTTAAGAAATCTGTGTCGGACAGCGAAGCAATGCAGACCTAGACTGCTGTGATGCAAGACCTGGTTGTTCGGTGCACTGCGTTGAGCAGCCGCGTTCAGTTTTAATTGTAGTGTCCTCTAACTGAACAATTTATTTGTATTACATAAAAAATACAATCTAAACGAGGTGCCATGGTGAGCAAGTGACTTAAAGTGTTGCGGCTTAACACCGTATAAATGTCATCACGTTCACGCTGTTATTTATTTACTTTATAACAGTAAATAAATATCGGTTCTGCATATCGGTTATCAGTACATAAATGTACAAATAATCGGTATCGGTTTTCTAAAAAATCATATCGGTCGATCATGCTATATTACAATACTAAGTAAATTGCATGTGTGTAAAGTACTCTCCACTATGGTTGCAGACTTGTTAGCCATAGCCTATAGTAGTCAAAGTCAATATGAAACGGCATTCAAAACCCATTTTGCTTCTGTAATCTGATGTATCTCAGAGAGAATAACAGTATTAGTCTGCTTGACTGTACAATTGAAAGACAGTTGGCAAGGTGTGCCACTTGGGTGAGTACCAAGCAGTTGGCTTGGCCGCACCTGGCATGGATTAGCCAGCTGCTGCTTTGCAGACGCACAAGACACACGGCATGATATTCTGGCCCAGCTACCTCATCTTTTGGGTGAAGTGTGTAGTCTTGCCTTGTCTGTGCCTCACTTGTTTAGCTTGGTAAACAGAAAAAAACATCTAACTGCCTTCCGTTGAAGCTGATAGTACCGCCAGAGAGCATTCATCCCAGAGGGAATGATGTTTTGCATTCTGACCCAGATAAAAGCAAACGGACTGACCACGAAAGCTAAAATAAGAAACCTGCCCACAATTTTACAATTCAAAGACCCGAGGGAAACCACATTTTAAAAGTTGAGTCAAAATGCAACACATGGTGTTAATGCTGGATACTTGGGTTTAAGTCATATCCTGATCCCATTCCTTACCCTAAAAAGTAGCCAAACCCCCAAAATGTGTGACTTTAATTGGACTTAATAAAACCGTGTATTGGAAAGACTGTAATGTCTGCCTCGAGTCAGCAGTGATGTACGGTTATGATGTCAGTAAGTGCAATATGTTCCCAGCATTGGACCATCAGTTTCCCATAATGATCAATAAATTATATACATTTCGTCTAAGTGTTTAGCAAAGACTGTTTCGTCATCCGTGATTAGCGTGAGTGAGTGTAGTGTTCGACTGTACAGTCAGGATGTCAGAGAGAATGTGTGTGTGTGTGGTGTGTGTGTTGTGTGTGTGTGTGTGTGTGTGTGTGTGTGTGTGTTGTGTGTGTGTGTGTGTGTGTGTGTGTGTGTGTGTGTGTGTGTGTGTGTGTGTGTGTGTGTGTAAATATAATAATATATATATACACTCCCTCTCAAAAGTTTGGGATCAGTACGATTGTAATGTTTTTAAGGGAGTCTCTTCTGCTCATCAAGGCTGTATTTATTCGATCAAAAAAACAGTAATATTGTGAAATCTTATTGCAATTTCTAATATTGGCTTCCTATTTTAATATATTTTAAAATATAATTTATTTCTGTGACGCAGTGCTGAATTTTCAGCTTCATATCTCCAGTTTTCAGTGTCACGTGATCCTTCAGAAATCATTCTAATATTATGATTTATTATGAGTGTTGAAACTGTTGTGCTGCTTCATATTGTTTTTTGGAACATTGATACTTTTTTCTTTGATTCTTTGATGAATACAAAGTTAAAAAGAGCAGAATTAGTTCAAAATAAACATCTTTTCTAACAATATAAGTCTTTACCAAGACATTTATTAATTTAACACATTCCTCCTGAATAAAAGTATTAATTTAAAAAAAAGAAATAAAAAATGACTGACCCCAAACTTTTGAATAGCATTGTATATTGTAATACAAGATTTATTTGTTTAAATAAATGCTGTTTTTTTTTGTTTTTTACTTTTTATTAATCAGCGAATCCTTAAAAAATATGAAGTAGCACAACAGTTTCCAACATTGATTATAAATCATCATATTATTATGATTTCTGAAGATCATGTGACACTGAAGACTGGAGTAATGATTCTGAAACGTCAGCTTTGATCACAGGAATAAATGACATTTTAAAGTATTTTCAAATAGAAAACAGTTTTTCTAAATTGCAATTTCACAAAATAACAGTTATGTTCCTGTATTTTTGATCAAATAGATACAGCCTTGATGAGCAGAAGAAACTTCTTTAAAAAACATAAAGAATCTTACTGATCCCAAACTTTCGAGCGGCAGTGTATATATATAATATCCTGATTTGCTGCTCAAGAAACATGTCTTATTATTAAGATGTTGAAAAAACACTTTTGCTGCTTAATATTCTGTCCCCATCAGTACATGTGAGAATCTTGCGGTCCCTTTTCCCAACACCTCCCTCTGTTCATTATCGCTCTCAGCACATTTTACTCACTACAAAATACTCCCACTCATATTTTAGTATTACTACCCAGAAATGTTCTGTGAACCAAACAAAAGGGAAGAAAAACAAGGAAATAGGGAAAAATAAATGACTTTGCTAAGAAACTGAGATGTAAATAGAATGCGCCTGTCAATCATTGTGACATCATTCATCACCATGGCGATAGATTCCAGCAGCACTGTTTTGCTCAGATGGCCTGATGAGAACGAAGTGTGTTTGCACATGACTAAGCTGTTATCTGCTCTGTATTCAAACCCTGTAGAGAGAAATGCATTTCTGAAAACACCTGACAATCTTTCTATCAAAACCAATTCTCGTTCTGCAACAAAGTGTTTGTTTTATCACAACTTTCTGTTTTTTTTTTCCAAAAGATTAAATGAAAAGCCCCACTGAATCAATAGAACTTACTTATTAATATAGAACTCACTTAAAAAAAAACATAATTAGACTCAAATTAAGAAAAATCTGTATTAAATATTGCTCAAATATTAATTGGGCTGAACTACTTCATATGTCTCCTGTGCTTGAGTTTGCAGCTTTGTTGACATGTGCAACTTCCCAGTAAATAGCTGAATTCACCATGCAATTTCCCTGTAATAGGATCTGACATTGAACCTTTTATTCTGAATGGGGATTTTTGTAACTTGAGATCAGTTCTGATGGAAGCAGACTCCATTTTACTGAGAAAGTTGAGAGGGTTTTATTGAATTTCTCTGAAAGAAGAGAAATCTGTGATTTAATGATTATAATATAGTATAAAAGTTCCTTTAAAGAAGGGAGTTGTGTGTTAAATCTTTTTTATGCTTCCTGGATGTTACAAGCACACACTCATACATTGGGAACACCCTTATATTATTATAATTTATATATAAAACACTCTAGATTTTTTTTTTTTAATTATTATTATTGTTCAAATGTTCTAGTTTTCAGTCATTCTATAATTCCCATTGTCTTGAATATTCAAACATTAATTATTGCAGATATTCAAAAACTCTCTTGTTTGAACATTCAAATGTTTTGGGTGTTTGCAAACATTCTGAAATTCTTTTTTTGAACATTCAAATGTTCTAGGTGTTGCATACATTCTGAAATTCTCTTTTTTTTCTTTATATTTAAACATATTACTACGATCTTTTTTCAACATTCTAACATTCTAGATGTTGCAGACATTCTAAAATGATCTTTTTTAAAACATTGAAGTGTTCCAGATATCGCAAACATTCTGAAATGTCAGTTGAATGTTAGAAATGGTGATCCAGCTGAATTTGTGACTCAGTGTTGGGGTGATGTTATGTCGGATACCTTCACAATCTGTCACTGCAGAGCTTCTACTTGTGTTTCTCTTTCTGTATGTGAAGTGTTATAACATGTTACCATGGTGATGGTGTTTGTCATCTGCTTAAAATGCTTGCAGCAGAGTTTGTGTTGCCGCTGTTTTTTTTCTGTTGCAGTGAGATCATATAACTCTACACCACACACATTTATTCTCCGAGTAGAATGCCCCTTTTCTTTGTTATGTAACTAAAGGTCATATTCAAAATGTTGTACATTTTCCTGGAAAATATCCTTTTAATTTTTTTTACACTTTGTTCCCTTTAAAGTTACACAAGCCTACTAAATACTAACTTAAGTAGGTTAACAATGAATGACTATTGTAATTACTTTTAATAATGTTATTTATTTTTGTTTTAGGATTGTTTTTGACTATGGCGACTATGGGGGAGGAGTCAAGTCCCAGTGTCACCGCCCCTACTGATACCACAGGCTCCGCCTCCAGTCCACAGAGTGATGCCGTAACCAATGAGCTGCAAGACCTGTCTCTTCAGCCTGCCCCCAACTTGCTTCTTATTCACCAGAGGAAGAATGGTGAGCTTATTGCAATGCAAAAATAATAAATCTAAGACATAGAATCTTCAATAATTCTGACTGCAGCATTTGTGAACACAGCATTCATAAGCATCAATTATGTAATAACCAATACCAATATGATAGATGTCCCATTATTTTCTGAATTACAGTAATTGAGTCTAGATCAATTTTCTGATGAGTAAATATTATTTAAAACATTTAGGATTTTATTTGTATAGTAATCTAGAGCCAAATTGTTACTAGGTACAGAGTGCTGGTAAAATCACAGTAATGTATATCTTAGAGTTGCTTATTGCTTTTATACATTTACCATTTTTTAATAATTAAAGATAAACATACTGTACAAGTGTTAATTGTTAACTTGTGTATATACTGTAGAGTTAAGCTGATGGACTAAAATTAACTTTTTGCCACACTACCCAATGACAGGTGAATTGAGAAAATGTATTTGTCATAAATATATCTCGTACTCGAATGACTTTTCAGTCATGCTTGAATTATTGAGCTGTTTTTCCTTATGTATTTCTGGCAATCAGTGCAGGTCATTGTGTCACTCGCTGTCGCTGCATAATCCAGAATATGAGATGAGTATCCATCGCTCTGTCAGAACTGATTTTGTTCCTCACACTTTTGTCTGGGTGGCTTAATGAGGAGAATTTATCACATACAGTATATGTCAGTGTCACCACATGGAGTTATGGAGGAAATAAAACTTCAGAAATCCTAGATAAGCTTCTGATGGTCAGTTTTCCACCAAAAATGTACAAGAAACGAGGTACGATTCATTTTAGACAATGCATTTCATTGCTTGTCTTTTGTAAACCTAGCAGCCAATTGACAAGCAATTTTGTTTTCATTTAGTACTTATCGGATGCTGATCTTGGACCCTCTGTGTGCTATCACCAGAGTTTAAAAATATATTTTTTTAATAATTGCTCAAAATTATGGTAACAATTTACCACACGGTTCCTTTTGTTAACATTAGTTAACTACATTAATTAACTTGATCTAACAATGAAATTACGCCGTAAAGCATTTATTCATCTCAGTTTAAGCTAATTTCAGCATTTGATAAATGATTTTATGAATTAGAATC
Source organism: Ptychobarbus kaznakovi (assembly GCA_027422405.1). Taxonomy (NCBI): domain Eukaryota; kingdom Metazoa; phylum Chordata; class Actinopteri; order Cypriniformes; family Cyprinidae; genus Ptychobarbus; species Ptychobarbus kaznakovi. The sequence continues at coordinate 20,433,580 of CM049807.1, forward strand.
AAAAAGTTTCTTATTTTGGGGTGAGTAATTGATCATATTGTAAAGCGTTACCAAAATCAGAACAATTAAATTGACTTTCACTAACATGCACAGTTAGGCATAGACATAATGTTATGATGATTTGATATGATAGGCTTAGCGTTCTGATCTGCAAACGTGCACATGCTCGCACATGGCTAAACTGATTAACTGTGTTTAGCATATGGTGACCGGACCCTGGCTAATAATGGTTTCTAGTGTTATTTTGCATTACTAATCTTTGTAAACACCCACACTCACATCCCACAAGCTCTAAATATGAAAGACTGAAATTCAGATTAAAACTTAGTTGTTGGAGCCATGTTATCTGTGAGGTGTCGCTACTGCCCCCCAGTGGATCTTTTCAGCACTTTTTTATCCTGGAAAAGTATTGGGCAGCCTGAAATCACTTACACTATATACACAGTCTGGCAAGCGAGTAGTCATTTAGCAGATGCTTTTAACCAGCCGAGAGCGACCTGATTTTAAGTGCCTCGTTGAGGCTAATGGATCGGCCCTAGTGAGAAGCGTCTGGCTGCAGACATGCACTCTACTCTGTCTGCAATGCCACTTGCACTTTCTGCACAGGAACTGGAAATGAGTTGCATAATGGTGTATAAGAGTTTGGTGCTTATTGCTTCATTACATGTATGATTTCATTGATTTGTAAGACTTTTTGAAAATTATTTTGAAATAAATCGAATTGTTTCAGCGATATGTGTGTTTAGAGAAGACGTAGAGTATGTTCTGGCTTTATGCTGTACCAGTGTTAATTTCGTTGGCGAAGACTACGATGAAAAATATTCGTCAACGAACCTTTTTTCTGTGACTAAGACGAGATGTTGACGAGCTAAAATTAACATCTGATGATAAAAACTATGACGAAATGTATGCCGCGTCTTCGTTAACAAGACGAGATGGGACTAAAATATTATTTGAAGACTACCAGACATTCAAAATACATCCCATAGGCCAAGGTAACTGTCTTGTCTTTGAAAATGTGCATCTCTTGTCATTTGATGAGGGGCGTTTGCATATCTAGTCTCAGTATGGCAGCGGCAGTGGACGGATAGGCTACCAAAACACGAACTAGCGATCTGAAACAATGGCCTCAGCACCCGAAGGGTTAGTGACTGGGTGACCAGACGTCCCGTTGTTCCCGGGAGTCACAATTCGTTGTCGATTAACTTGGTTAGTGAAGGCGGGATAGGCGGAATCGCGCTGATAGAAGTGCTCTCTCTCGCGCACGCTCCACTTCTTCAGATCTCATACAGCGCGCGATCAGTTCTCAGTGCTCACTGCTCAAATACACACTGTCTATCGTGTAGAGCAGGGGTTCTCAAAGTCTGCATTCAGGGGTCCAAATCTGAATTTTCATCAGTGTCAAAGGTCGGACCGGAACAATTGGTTATTACGAAACTTGTTTTTAATAAATATACAGTAGCCTGCATAACAAATCAACACTAATTTTTTGAAAAAATAAAGAGCAAGAGCTAAAGTGGCAAAACAATTAATTTAAGTGTCTTCAATAGAGGTCGACCGACAAGGGTTTTTCTCTGGCGATGCCGATATTTAGAAATCAGGGCAGCTGATGGCTGATATTAGATGCTGATTTTTTTGGCTGATACGTTTGGCTGATTTTCTTTTCTTTTCTCTTTATCTCATAAAAGAGAGTTTGAGTAAATGTTTATTGCAGGGCACAAGATAGTAATAGTAGTAGTAGTAGTCTAATTTATAATAATAATACATGGGTCAAAACTTAAGCACAGTTCTCAAAACAGTTCTGAAGCTTTTTGTTTATGTTTGCAGACAGACACCAAGATGGCGGCTCGTTAGTCTGTTGGTGTTTGTGCACTGTCGTTTCATTTTAGTTATTGTTGTGATGTACTGTTTTTTGTTGTACGTGTATTTGTGTAACTGGGCCGCCTATCTTGGCCAGGACACTCCTGGAAAAGAGATTTTTAATCTCAGTGAGGTTCTCTCCTGGTTAAATAAAGGAAAAAAAATATATATAAATACGACCTCATGTTGTGTCAATGAGGTTTACACACTGCCTCCGAAACTTTTGTCCTTCATAAAAAATTCGGATCAGGTTCGATTTTCTGCATTTTCGCATTCGTAGCATGCCTTTTGATAGGAAAGGATGAGGAAAATGGAAAAACGCATTTCAGACTCCGTGTGCAAAGACCTTAAGACTAAATAAAAAATGCCTGCCAAAATTAACACTGTGCTGTACAGTCAAGACAAAAATAATATTTGGATGCTTTTATATAGTTTTATCTTATCCAATGCCATTCATTTAAGTGTAAATTTCAGTTGGTGTGTCTGAATAATATTTTGAATAATATTTTGGGGTGACTGACATTTTTTTGACAATTTACTCAACCCCATGTCATCCAAGATATTCATGTCTTTCTTTCTTCAGTGGCAAAGAAATTAAGGTTTTTGAGTAAAACATTCCAGGGTTTTTCTCCATATGGACTTACGGAGAATAGGAGCCAGTTGGCTGAAGGTCCAAATTTCAGTTTCAGAGCAGCTTCAAAGGCTCTACATCAGGGATGGGCAACTGGCGGCCCGCGGGCCATACACGGCCCCCAGTGTCTTTTAGTACGGCCCGCTGGATTATACTACACTCGGATGAACAATTTGAAAAACATTTGAAAATTAAGTCACGTAAATATTGCTTTCAGTTTATGATGTTAATACTATCTCCAACCAGGAGAGGTCGCTAGCTTCCAGCCGCTCCACGTATTAATTTCAGCGCAGTGTAAACATTCACTAGCGTTAGTAAATAATTAATGAAAAACAGACCATGAAAACAGTATTTTCCAGTCAAGATTGTTAACAGATTATCTTTTTAACAAGTTCAAGGGGATACCTATATGTTTGGATTGTTTGGATTTTTATTTCAATCACCATCACACCACTGAGCACAGACAACTGGACGCCAGAGTTACACTTGTCTCAAATTTCAAAGGTAAAATTCATAGTCAACAAAACCTTTTTGCCAAATGCATGACAGAAATGTTTGCTCTGAACTAACTTATGTTCTTCGGGTTTCTGCGGGTCCTTAAAAAGTCTTCAGTTTAATTGTTTAGATTTAGGGCCATGAAAACTCCTAAATGTTACAAAAAGTCTAAATGATAAAGACAAGAATTTCTATATGGATAAATATGACGATTAAACTTCAAAAGCCTATGATTTCATATTTTCACTGAATAAAAATGAACGCTGCATGTTTCAAAATCAGGAGCTGCAGTGTTCTGCGGTTACCGGGGAAACCGGTATATTCTGCCGTTCTGAAAGTGAAACCTGCTGCCAGAGAACGAATATGCATTTTCAATAAGCCCGTCTGATATTTTTGCTACATATTTTAAAATGTGAACCAGTGGATCTGCAAAAAGCTAATGCATTATAAAAAATTTAACAATTAAGTCATCAAGATATATTTATATATTATTTTATATATTAATTAATTGATACTTTTGACTCATCCCTTTTCTTAAAAATTGTTTAAAGGCTGAAATGTGACGTGCAGATCTTAAAAAGGTCTTTAAATTGATTTTGAAAATCCTGCAGATACCAGGTTATTTTATGGTAACATTTGGAATAAAATGTTTGAATAAGCCCTTTTTAACTGTTCTCTTAGGTTGTTTTGAGAATGTTCTGTAGGCCACTAATAAAAAAAGGACCTCTGTACATTTGTTTGTTGTAAATTTATTTACGGACAATGTAATTGAGATGTTTACATTGACCTGCTGGGTAATATTTCTGTCAACTGACAACAAAGTTTCCCTTCTGAACTAGTATAACTGCACAAGTTTTATAGTTAATAAAATCTTTAAAACAAATTACATTAATTGTGTGGACGTGGATTAGTAATCTGGGCCCTTGGTATAAAGGAGAAAAAATGCTGGCCCTCGTCACTCTCAAAGTTGCCCATCCCTGCTCTACATGATCCCAGCTGAGGAATAAGGGTCTTATCTAGCGAAATGACTGGTCATTTTCAAAAAACAAATTAAGATATTTTTTTAACCACAAATGCTTGTTTTTCTCTAGCTCGACCTCATGCATTACGTACAGTAATCATGCATGTGTGACTAGGGATGCACCGGTTGACCGGACATAAATCGGAACCGGCCGGTTTCTGCTTATAATGCACGATTGGCAACTGGTCGGTTTTTTTGTCTTTTTTTCGGCCGTTTTTTCCGGAAGTGCGCCCGCGTGCACATTACATTGTAATCATTTGCGAACGTGTCATTTGTGTGGAAGACATTCGGCACAAGCACAGCAAACACAGAAAAACAGATACCAAGAAGCAAACAGCCGTTGTTGTAACGTTACTGGCGCACAAATAAGAGCGCTCGCTCTTGCGCTCGCTGAAGTTGCGCGAGCGTATCTGTCCACGCCCTGCACAAGCGTAGACAGTGAACAGTTATTCGACGCAGCTTCTCACGTGTTGGATGAGAAACGAAACAGACCAACTTGTGACAAAGCTGAAATGCTTCTTTTTGTAAATAATAAACAAAAAATGCATGCACTTTTGAAAAGCCAGAAGTAAACGTCAGTTCTGTACAGGAACTGATAATTTTTATTTTGCCTTAAAATTACATTGACTTAATTTGATTTAAAAAGCACCTGTTGTAGCATCTTTGTTTTACTCGTTACACTATAATTTGACTTAACATTTTGGAAAAATGTATGTATATAGCCTACTTTGGTTTTATTTAGTTTCACTGGTAAAGAGCTTTTTTCTTTACACCAAATGTAAAAATGAAAACAAATGCTGAATGCTGATTAAGTAACATCTTTGTTTGGACTGTTGAATGTGTGTTGATTGTGTTGTTTGGATTGTAACTATGCAGTTGTTGCCTTTAATTTCACATGGTAACAGTGAGTTAATGTGTTAATTTAAGGCCAGCTTAATGTGGTTTCAACCCAATTTAAAAACAAATGCTGATGTCAGTGCCATTTATGTTTCTATTGAATGTATTTTCATTGACATTTCAATGACATTTTCATTCTGGAAGTTAATTTCTGCTTTAAAGAAATAGCTCACCCAAAAATGAAAATTGTGTGAAAAGTCACTCACCCCCAGGTCATCCAAAATGTAGATGAGTTTGTGTATTCATCGGAACAGATAAATTAGAAATGTAGGAGAAATGTATCATTATATCTTTTGCTCACCAATGGATACTCTGCAGTGAATGGGTGCCGTCAGAATGAGAGTCCAAACAGCTGATAAAAACAATAATCCACAAGTAATCCACACCACTCCAGTCATTAATTAAAGTCTTGTGAAGCAAAAAGCCAAAAGACATTTTAAACTTCAAACCATTGCTTCCAGCTATTCAGCTAAAATACGAGTCCTCTATCCATAATATAGCTTTCTCCTGTCATCTTGTCTGAATCAGGAGAGAAATATGCACAGATCAAGCCTGCTTACAAGCTAAAAACATCTTAAGAATGACTTTAAAACATCTTAATGGTGGATTTGTTTACAGACACACAGCTTTTAAATTTATAAGACATTAACTGACGGACTGGAGTCGTGTGGATTATTGTGATGTTTTATTTGGATGCTCATTCTGACGGCACCCATTCATTGCAGTAGATCCGTTTTTTCCATATAATAATTATATTTCATTTCGTTTCAGTATTATCTCAATTAACATTTTTTTTGTTGTTTTAGTTTTTGTTTTGGTTAACATTAACAACACTGATGAGAGACTCCATTTGTAACTCATGGTGCAGGAGACAGGGCTGTTTATATACACACACATTTTATTCATTAAAATGCAGTTCCTCGTTTCTGTCACCCTTGACCTATCACATTTTCTTAAGTGCTAAGTTTAAGTTTATCTTTCTTGATTTGTCTCCTCCAAGGATATTTTACACCCTCACACTTCGGCGTGTAAACCCAAATGTGCTACAGGAATAAGTCTGCGCCACATTTGCTAAAAAAGGCTCCTAAAACACCTGCCGAACGGAGCGATTTTACACCTAGCGGTGAGGTGTGGCTGTCAGATAGACTTTGGATGCATTTCCATAAATACAGCAGCTTTAAATAGCTGCACCAGACAATTGCGATGTTCTCCATGCAGCTGCCAGAAATCTGCACATTTTTAGGAAGTCATATTTCACAGATTTTAATTTCAGCCATATATATTCATATTGAGAAACACACTTCTGTGACTGCGAATGTGCGTTTGTGTGTGTGTCATTCTGTCAGCAGAGAGAGGTCATTGAGTGCAGAGTGGGCTGCTTTAATAAAGCACACGCTACTCAGCACAAATGTGTGTGTGTGGACTGAATGACTTGAGGAACAGCTGTGGTTGTGTGGTAGTGCTGACACACACGCACACACACACACACACACACACACACACACGCACACACACACCTTTCCCTGCGGATAACTTCAGTCTCCATGCTGTTTCTGCAACAGCAGGAGCTCTGGATCTTTGATGTGGCTGTTTCTTCTCATCAGATATCTTCTTTCCTTCTTTATTTTTTATTTATTTATTTTCCATCATCTTCCACTTTCTTTTTCTCTCATCCGGATTCCTGTTCGCAGATCAGCAGTTCTGAGTGAATGACTGAAACAGGCGAAATATGAAAGACACTAAGGCTGAATTAAGTTTTTGGAGTTAGAAACTTTCACGTCTCTTTGAAGGAAAAGCGCTATAGCACTTCTTTTTGACCTTTTGAAACCTTTTTTTAAAAACCTGACCATGCTGGACACCAGCTCGTGGCTCCACGCCAGCCCCGCCCATTTTGGATCTGCTCCAATCAGCCGTGGCGTGAAGAAACAAGCCATCCGATTGGACCGTGAGCGGCGTGCCTGCCTGTGTCTGAGAGAAGGTGTGGAGTCGTGTTGCATGTGTGCGTTCAGACCAACAAGCATACGTAAAGCCTTTAGCAAGCGTTTGAAAAGACCCCTACGTCAATTAAACTTTTATTAGCTCGACCCGCACCGTTTGTCCTACAGATATTATCAAGATCTCAAATTGTGTGGCGTGCTATTACTGTTTTAAGCTTTTAGACTTACAATATTGACCTGGCAGATGATAAAAATTGAGAGAAAGAAATCACATAAACGTGTGGGCCAGCACGCTACCACACAGAACATTTAGAACACTATAGCAACTGCTTGGCAACACCCTGGCAACCAACTTAGCATAGTGGTGTTGAGCTTTACAGTGTTATTTTATTATTATTTATATACCGTTAATACTTTTACAGTATTTATTAGTATCTTGTTAGTAGTTGTAGTTCTGATTATTTTAATTAGATTTATTTTTTCTTTTTTTACATTTACAGTTCAATTTTTAGTTGTCATGTTTTAAATTATATTTTTTAAATTAACAAAATTAATTTATTAATATACAAAGCTTGAATATTTATTTGTTTATTTATTCGTTTGTTTTTGCAGTTTTATTAAGTTTATTACTTTAACTTAAGCGTATTTCAGTTAGTTGCCCAAGCTATTTTCTAATTTTATGTTTATAAATAAATAAATAAGAAAAATCATATTAGTTAACAATAACAACACTGCAACATGTTTTCATTACCATGTAATGGTACTCCGTTTTGTGTAAACTATACTTGCTCCGCCAATGAAGTCTTGCTTAAGGGTTTGTGTACCCAAAAATGACAATCCTGCCATCATTTACTCTTCTGCTGAACACAGAAGAAGATATTTTCAAGAATGTGTGAAACCAAACAGTTAATGTACCCCATTGACTTCCATAGTGTGGAAAGAAATGCTATTTGTTTGGTTCCCAATATTCTTCAAAATATCTTCTTTTGTCTTCAGCAGAAGAAAATATATTCATACTGGTTTGGAAAAACTTGAGGGTGAGAAAATGATGACAGGAATTCAATTTGAGATGCATTCATTGACTAAGTGTGTTGAAAGAGTTTTAATTTGCTGTGGATTAGCAATCAGATATAATTAGATCAAATGTGAGCACTGATGTTGTATTATTGAATATTTTATAAGAGAGTGAGACCTGTAAACAGCAGGTATGGTCCACTGTTTGCTCGTGTTTGTGTGATTGTTCATGCTGTGCATCGTATGCCATGGGCGATAAGGGAACCAGAGTGACGACATTTCCACAATCCAGGATGAAGAAGCATCAGCTCATGCACACACACACACACACAAGCTTGAACAGCACATTTAGGTGTCCTGCAGGTCGCAATTTGAGACATGAGGTGTAATTTAAAGTGATATCCTCAATAACTCAGCAGCAGCTAGCCAAACAGATTGAGTGTCAGGTACAGTATGCCTGTGATGACTCAAATAGAAACATATGGAGAACATGCTGGGGGGGGGGTCCGAAAACCAGTCAGTATCTGGTGTGACCACCATTTGCCTCACGCAGTGCAACACATCTCCTTCGCAGAGTTGATCAAGTTGTTGATTGTGGCCTGTGTAATGTTGGTCCACTCCTCTTCAATGGCTTCAATGTCCATAACATATGCCTGCCCATACCATAACCCCACCACCACCATGGGCCACTCGATCCACAACGTTGACATCAGCAAACCGCTCACCCACACGACGCCATACATGCTGTCTGTCATCTGCCCTGTACAGTGAAAACCGGGATTCATCTGTGAAGAGAACACCTCTCCAAAGTGCCAGACGCCATCGAATGTGAGCATTTGCCCACTCAAGTCAGTTACGACGACAAACTGCAGTCAGGTCGAGACCCCGATGAGGACGACGAGCATGCAGATGAGCTTCCCTGAGACGGTTTCTGACAGTTTGAGCAGAAATTCTTTGGTTATGCAAACCGATTGTTGCAGCAGCTGTCCGGGTGGCTGTCTCAGACGATCTTGGAGGTGAAGATGCTGGATGTGGAGGTCCTGGGCTGGCACATTTTGTGGTTACACGTGGTCTGCTGTGAGGTGGATGGTTGTGAGGCCGGTTGGATGTACTGCATAGAATAAGTCAAATCATGAAAAATGGGGGCAAAAACAATAGTGTTGTTTATAATTTTGAAAGTCTGCCAAAGTTTTGAGAATTACTAAATATTAGTTTTACTTTGGCTAAACTTTTTAGACGGCTTATGGTAGAAATATAATTACAAGCACTTCATAAATGAACATTCATTTCATGTTGGCCGTTCTTTTTCGGGCAACAGCTCTCAATCAACTCTGGTGGCAACCCATTCTTTCATAATCACATTTCAGAATTAGTGGTTTTTTGTTTGCAGTCAGTGACCACAAGCCAATGGGATTAAATTGCACGCTCCCTCAAGTTAACTTGCGATGCTCCATCTGTGGTTCTTCACCAAACATTGTTGTGCTGGAGGGTGTGTACCATTCTTTATTCATGGCTGTGTTTTTAAAACTGCACATTTTAGAGTGGCTGACACAGGACTTTTACCTTTGCTTCTTGACAAGCCTTTTGGCCAGCCTAAGCCCCAGCACACCTGATACTTTCTGCAATAATCTGATGTTTTTTTTGGATAGAAGTGGCTTCTTGCTGTCTAATCAGCATCTTGATATGCCACCTGCCTGCTGCCACCTGTGAGGTGGAATCCTCTTTATTATGGATCCTGGCACTTGCTATCTCGGCAAAGGACCTCTTTCTTGAAGTGCTCACTAACACAGATTTAGACAGATTTGTGAACAATACGCGTTTCTTTTTGAGAGAAATAGGCCTTTTGTGTACATAGAAAAAGTCTTAGATCTTTGAGTTCAGCTCATGAAAAATGGGGGCAAAAACAATAGTGTTGCGTTTATAATTTTGTTCAGTGTAGTTAATGTGCCTTAATGGATTATTTAGCAGCATCTTGCAGCATTTTTCAACGTTTTATTTGGGGAAATGACAAACACATGATAGAGCTAGTTAGGTCGTGCATCCCTTTATTTTCTACCTTTATTCTCACTCTTCAGGTCTCTGAGGATAAAATTACATTGCTATATAAATGTGGATGATATGTTTTGGCAGTAGTTTGTGCTGCAGTATCTCACTGTGACACTGAAGGAAAACTCACACATCACATACACACACACACAATTTTCCCGGACCAACTTTAGATACCTAATATTAATATAATAATAATAATACTGCAATTATGAGTCAACGGCCTCAATTCTCTTGCTTACAGTGGGTGCAACAACCATTAACTCACAACATTGAGGTTTAGCGTGTATGTTGGCACCGTTGTCAAACGCTTACACTCACCTCCTGCCAGCCATCTCGATTTCACCTCCCGATCATCTTTAGTGACCTCACGCCAGATCAAATTTCAGCAGCCCATCAGCTGTTGTGATGACCTAAAGCTAGATCACAATTTAGCAGCACAACAGGTGCAGCACTGGCTCTATTCCACAACACAAACAGCATGTGAACAGGTGCTGTAGGCGCTTGGTTAATAAATGTACCCGTGCAGACTGGTTCAGACCTCAACAACATCAGCCATGTTCAAAAACACATCTTCTGCTTTTATAGTTGTCAGATGGGTGATAAAATGCTATTGTTACGAGATTTTATCTCGAACTATGCTACCATTTGACGTCACAAGTACATATCATTACCGTCAAAATGTTTTACAGTAATGACTCCATTTGATACTTTTTCTCATACTTGTGCAAGACCTAATTTGTAGAAATACTTATTGATATACTATTGATATTAAGAGTATTATGAATTATTACAGTATCTGTGTTCATATCAATACTTTGTATTTTATATATTTTATATCATATATGTGACCCTAGAGCACAAATCCATCATAAGTAGGACAGGTATATTTGTAGCAATAGCCAAAAATACATCGCTTGGGTCAAAATTAAATATTTTTATTTTATGTAACGATTATGTTCCATGAAGATATTTTGTAAATTTCCTACCATAAATATATAAAAAATTGATTTTAGATTAGTAATATGCATTGCAAAGAACTTCATTTGAACAACTTTAAAGTAGAATTTCTCAATATTTAGATTTTTTTTTTGCACCCTCAGATTCTAGATTTTAAAATAGTTTTATCTCGGCCTATCTTAACAAACCATACATCAATGGAAATCTTATTTATTCAGCTTTCAGATTATGTATACAGCTCTATGACTGGTTTTGTAGTCCAGGGTGACATATATTACATATTTTGTTTAAATATTTGTTTGTATGTTTTTTTTTTCTGCTTGTTCTGACAGCTCTTTTTGTGATTCCTCTAACATCTCGATTCGTACATGTTGACTCTATGCCACATGGTTAATGATGATGCTGGGGAGCAAATGTGTCAAAATTTCAGATGTGAGAATCAAAACCACAGCGAGAGATGGCTCGATTTAGCCTTGTATCAGGTTATTAATCTAACAGAGCCCGTTAACTCTGTTTAGTTGCGTGTTTGTTACATTAACGGCTTGGTTTTGCATTCTCGTAGATGTTTGAAGCGGTATGATACCAAAATATGATTCTGAGGCTTTAAATTTTAATCTACCAGAAATGTTTAGATGAAGTCTTTGACACACAGAGCAAGCATTTTCCATTGCGCTACTGTTGGTGTTTCTTCTAGTGAAGAGACAGTTGCTTGACTTTCTGTCTGGGGCCTTGATGGATATTTGGTTGCATAATGACAATTATATTATTATACACTGTAAAAAATCTAAACTTGAGAAAACTTAAAAGTTTAAGGCAACCAGCTTCAGCATATTTTTTCGTTTTCTCAACTTTTCAATACTCCAAAAAATCTGCTGAAGCTGGTTGCCTTAAACTTTTAAGTTTTCTCAACTTTAAATATTTTTGTGGCTTTAGTAAATCACACTTGATCAAGCGCATATTTTGTTGTGACTGTACCTTTGAGGTTTCAGTCCAAACCCAGATGACCTGTAAAGATGTTTGCTTGAAGTAGTATAAGTGTCTAAACTTCTGCCTGCTACTGTATATTGTATTTTACACAGTAGATGTGGCAGGATATTTTTTTATGCATGTTTCTTGGTTTAATCACTATTTAGATTCAAACACCCATTTAATAGAATTGACAGTCTTTCTTCCTGTGGTAAGCCGTGGAAACATCTCACACTTCTGTTTTAAATTGAATGCAGAAACAGGAAGAGGAAGTATGTTGTAGTCTGTACTCTCTCCTCTCAGACTGATAAGCTCTCTGCCGGGTGTCAGGAAGAGCTTGTTCGAGAGGAGGATGAAGGAGACAGATTGAGCTGCTCGCCGGGTATTTTATCAACTTATGTGTCTTCTGTCATGTTGTATTTTCTTACGTTTATAGCATGCTGTCTTCCGAACATGCAAATATTGATGGATTTGAATAGTAATAAACTAGTGATTTCCTCACAGTAACTTTCATATGTGCTTCTGTTTTGAGAGATTAAAGTGTTTTTATTGCACAAGACCGGTCTGTTAAGCATCATACTAGCACTCTTATCTTTTTTACAGGGTTTGAACTCTATGAAATGTTTCATTTCATGTATATGTATGTATAATTTTGTGTTTGTGCACATTTGATGTGCATAGTTGATTTTGCTCTTCGGAAACCAACCAACCAATCGTTCTATTGTTGTGTAACAATACAGAATTGTGTATTTGTAAAACTGTTGCACAGTCAAAGTTGAATTAGTCATTTTGGCCACATTTCATCCTTGATAATTGACTAAATGTCTCCATCTTTGATTTGATTTCTTGTAGTGCTCCAACTCAAACTTCAGCAGAGACGGACTCGAGAAGAACTGGTTAACCAGGGGATCATGCCACGTAAGAAGCACTCGCACTCTCCTCCTACTAGTACTAGTTAATAATCTGTTACTAGACGGTTCAATTAGCGTGTAGATTTGAGGAGCTCAAGACTTTCTGTAGCACATCCACAATGTTCCTTCGGTCTGATTTTGAAGGCATTTACTTTCCTTGAACAAGATTCGTTCTACACCTAGTTCATGGTTTTCATCTTTATGTGAATCTGGGTGAAATTTAGATGCCTTGTGGTTAGACATAGTAGGTATAGCTAGTCTCTCTCATCCTGTCGAAGATGCTGATTTGGTTTGGTAAACATAAGATAGAGTCGAACTTCCTTTGCGTTGTGGTTTTTCGCTGAGTTTGAAAGGTTGGCCCATTCATTTCAAAACTGCAACATTTCGAGCTTTACTGTCAGGTCATCACGATTCTCATGGTGTTTACGTGCTCGAGTTTAACAAAAAGGTTTCCATCTCATGTTGGCTGAAGATGAATGGTATGATTTAAGTTAGTTAAAATGTAAACGATAGATTGCATGATGATTTGGGTGCTTAATGATGAGTAAAACGAGTACCCGGAGGTCTCACCCAAACATGGATCCCAGTGTACGTTGAACAAGCTCTTTTTGAAGTCAAAACTTTAAAGTAGCTTAGCACAAATTACTCAACAGATCTCTTACTCTTTTTATTTTTTTAAATAAAAATAAATTGGAACAAAAAGTTCAAAAGTTTGTGGTACAAAAAGTATTCTCGTAGCTTCATACGTTACGGTTGAACCACTGATGGCAGATGGACTATTCTGATGATGTTTTTTATTATTTTCTGGGCCTTGACAGTGTTAATTGTTTGGCAGTCAATGGGACAGTCACAAGCCTCCCGGGTTTCATTTAAAATATCGTAAATTGTGTTTCGAAAAATAATGAAGCATTTATGGGTTTGGAACGACATGACAAAACAATTAATGACAAAATTTGTCAATTTTGGGTGGAGTAACCCTTTAATGCTGTTTGGGTCTAGGTTAAGCCACTTTTATGTCAGTGCAAATGGGCAGCAAGGTTCAGGACGGTTCTGTTACACTTTTTGTAGTGGTTGTCAAGTTTAGTCAGGCAATAGGTTTGAGTCACGTCTTTCAAGGGTCTCTTTAGGTGTTTATGTTAAGCATATTGTTTACTATTAACTGAGACTTGAAAGTTGGCTCACACAGGATGCACGGTTTAAAACAACGTGACACTTAAAGGTTCATGATTAATTTAGCAGCCTTTGAGAACATTTTAAATGCTATTTTGTGGGTTATTCCAGTGTACTCTAATAATAGTTTTACAGTAAAGTTTTTCGTATTATAGGACCATGGTTAATTTAAGTTGTTTCCTTCCATGTTACAAATTTAATTAACGTGAATAACTAAAATGTCAAAGAAAAAAGTAGTAGTTTTTCCATGTTTTTAAGAGAACAAAATTGGAGAAGTTATTGCAAAGAAGCTGTACACATTTTATTTTATTTATTTATTTGTTTTTATCAGTGAGATTAACCGCAGTTATTACCCATTGGCAAACATTGTCCTGTTTTTGTTTCCAAGTTACCAATGCTCATCATGTACAGGAGAAACATATAACCAGTAAGTTGCAATGTGTGCCATTCTCCGATCTCCAACTTTACTCATACACAAAACATTAGACTTAATCTTTTGAAGATATCTGGTGGAGAAACACTAGTTGTGTAATCCAAATGATCAGATTGATGTGATGCTTGAAGCTATAGATCTTAAAACAGGCCTTTGCTCAGACCCTTCATCTGCATCTGAATATAAGTTTGCATTTTAAGTATTTAGAGACTTACATTCTCTCAAATATGCATATACCATGTAACTACCTCGTTTTTTTCTCCAGAGATCTGGACTAGCTAATCAAAGATTGAATTGTTTTTAAAATTTTGCATTTCTTTTTTTTCCCATTTTAATTTATAGTAGTGAAGTTTAATCAATCATATCTGTTTTTCTAATGCTTTTTGTGCCAATTTCATCTTAAAAAATCATGATATGATTATAGATTTACATGCATCCTGTTTTAAAGCATGCACACAACACACATACTAATACATTTAGCATAAATTTATGTTTGATTTGTATTAAACATTGATTGTGTGACTGGCCCTTTAAGAAGGCGTGCCAATAATGGAAGCACCAAAATCTTGCTTAAGATCTCTTCTTAGAATCATAAGAAAAAGAAATGAAAGCCGGAAAAGCAGAAGCAGAGGGTTCAAATAAGGTGATGGTTCCCATAAGTAGTTGTATAGCTTCATACTGGACCCATAGTATCTTCCAGCGTATGTGATCCAATTTGAACCCAGTGTCTGCTGATATCAGCATCTCATTTGGCACACTGACTGACTGTCAACATTGTTCAACCAGCAACAGTGATGCCATAGAAAATACTGTCTAAGAAGCTGTTTCTTAGAGATCTCTTAATTGTCAGATATCTTTTATTAATTCTCTTTTAGCACTCTATACTATCCATCTGTCATGTTGATTCATTGAAAACTGCCCTGAAGATGGTTACAGGGACATTCTGCTCAAGTTCTGATTACATCAATCTTCTTTATATATTAATTAATTTTAAATTATATTCTTTCTTTATTTTCATTTTTTTTTTAAAGGTGGGTAAGCGGTTTCTGGAAGTCAATGTTGATATTTAAAAATCACCAAAACAAACACGCCCCTACCCCATAAGGGTCTTGCCCCTATTTTGATAGATCCAGCCCCACACATACGTAGCCTACACAACCCAGGCAACGATTAGTTCTGTGAAACAAAACAAAACCAATGTTACACTATGTCTACAGTGGACACGAGCGGCAAAATGACATACCCCACCTTTAAAGGGCATATTGCAGGTTGGAGAACCCAGTGAATCGATGTATAGAAAAATAATGTAGGAACTAGATTTTCTTTAAAATATACTTTGAAATATGCTATTAATGCTTCTGGAGTTGTTTTTGTGAGAGAATTTTACTTCCGCATCTGAAAACCACCAAAACCGGAAATGACGCATCAAAAGGGATCAAAATTGAATTGAATTGAAAAGGGACAGCGTTCCATTTTAACCATAGGAAAACAATGGATTGCAATGACAGTTCGGACGCTGAGGAAATTTTAAACGCGTATTTACACTCTTTTGATGGACCACAGATACAATTATGAGCCTGCTATTCGGCCAAGAGAGCAGGGACAGGCCAGGATTAGACAGAACAACGGTCAGAGGAGACAAATTGGGTTGATGTGAGAGGAGAACAGGGCAGGTGTCTTGGTGAGAGGCCAGTGTTAGCTTACAAATATACACACGTTTGCTAATGTAATCAGGCAATAGCAAAGCTAGTATTGGTTATCTATGAGTTTTGATACTTACCAGTAACAGAAACTAATAAGCGTTGATCACACTCGTTAATATCCGAAACTAACGTTACGTTATATAGTGGTTTTTATTGGAGAATGTGACCCCCACACTTGATCTACAGTGTCTGACTCTGCTCCCAGGCTTAGAGGCTTGCTTTCTGAACCCATAAGTGCTACAGATAGCCACCTGTAGCTGGTGTGTGGTGAGCGCACTGGCGCCGTTGTCCTGTTGCAGCCGTCGCATCATCCAAGTGGATGCTGCACACTGGTGGTGGTTGAGGAGAGACCCCCCGCTTGATTGTAAAGTGCTTTGGGTGTATATCAATAGCCGCAAGCATTAGAAGACAGTTTAAAGAGGAAGGAGGACTTTATAAAGGTTTTGAATGGCCCCATTTTGGTGACAATAAAAAAATTATCACAATCACCAATTGTCTTACTGTATAAAAACTTGTTTATGAAGTTTACATCAGATATATATATCAAGCAGATCTGCATTTATGGTTTATTCAATTAATTTTATTTATACAGAACTAAATAATAACCAATATTATTTCATAGCACTCTTAGTACCTAAACTCAAAACACAACACTCCAACTGTGTATATATATATTAATATATATATACAGTAATGCAACGCTGTTTGATAACCGCCAGCAGAAGAACAGTGAATGAGGCGGATGATACCGTCTATTTCTTGTTAGGAAACCTGTGGGCTCGATGTCCTGACAGGCTGGAGTATGTGCAACCTCCACAATCACAATAATTTACCATGACGATGATAAATTAAAATAAAAATAACCCCCGAAAACACACTGACTCGCGCCCGCTTAAAGCAGAGCGCGGCACACGACTCCCTTATGTGAAAAAAAAAAAATCTGTCAAGGAAAGCTTAACTTTTTCTTCAAAATTTGTGCCCTCACGTCTTGTAAAACATTCTCAAATCCTGCATTATATGGTATTTTCATACAAGTTTATATATTCATTTGGAATTGTTTTTAACATGCAATATACACTTTAAAGGGGTCATATGATGATTTTTTTAAGATCATTATTTTGTGTATTTGGTGTAACAGAATATGTTGGCATGCTTTAATGTTCAAAAAACATTATTTTTCAAATACTGTACATTATTGTAGGTCCTCTATGCCCCGCCTCTCTCAAACGCTTTGTTTTCTACAAAGCCCTCCTTCCGACAAATACAGTCTGCTCTGATTGGCCAGCTGGCACAGTGCATTGTGATTGGCCAAACGCCACAAGCACTCGTTGGAAATGTAACGCCCCTTTCCATAATCGCGAGCTTTAGCTTTCAAAATAAATATAAAGGCAGTTAAAAATGTCATTGGTTTTACCATCAGTTCAAGCCCGAGAGGGGAACAGAGTCGCGTGACAGACAGAGATGAAGCTCGTATGTGTTTGCAAACATGCCGCAGTTGTGTGACCGTGTTCTCCTCTCTCTCTCTCTCACACACATGAGCAACACACACACACACACACACTCACGATGCTGTGCTGCGACCCTCTCTCTCTCTCTCCTCTCTCTCACACACGAGCACACACACACAGCACACACACACACACACACACACACACACACGATGCTGTGCTGTGACCCTCTCTCTCTCTCTCCCTGTCTCTCACACATGCACACACCACACGCAATACTCCGCATTTGAACGGTCAATAGCAAATACTTAAACTAATAAAACATACAGTCCCTGATTCAGAAGCACCAGATTGTCAGAGCAAAGTCAGAATTACCTCCTCTCCTAGGTTCACAAAACGGTCGTCCATAAAATGCATTGTGATAACATCTGGGTTGTGCTGTTCTGTTGTAAGTAATCTTAATGATTCCTAAATGCATCTACTTTCAGAAGGCCAAATAAAGTGATTTTGCTTTAGCCTAGATACACACAGCTTCTCCCTGACACGGCTGCTTCAACACTACTGCGGTTACTGAAACCACGCCTTCTTTCTTTGCGTGAACTTTTGGGCTGCATTATGCAAATATTCTCCACATCGTGACGTAGACATGTGGGGGCGTGTTTGAATGAGCCGTTTTAGGGGGGCGTGGCAGAGTCTTAACTTTGATAAAGAATATCTCTTTGGTTTTGAGACTTTAGTCTTTGCAACTTCAGGGATCTTATCTATGCACAATCAGCTTGTAACACTCCAAGAGAAAGGAAAACTCGAAATCGCATCATATGACCCCTTTAACTTTCTTTTTTCTTTTCTTTTAATTCTTTCTTTTTAAAGATTTATTTATTTATTTTTAAATACAATGCATAAAATGCCACTACTTATCCAATATCACTTAAATATGTGTCCTGAGAAATTAATTTATTTGACAAATGAAACATGGCATGTTTGTGTTAACCAATCATAGAAAGTAGATTTGGGAAACTTGTTTGAAAACAGTCATTATTTTTGCAATTTTATTTGAATGCTAAATCATACATGTAAATGTGAATGACTGTAGTGGTGCAGAAAATGCTCACTGCAGCATTAAGTTTTAAGAATTAAAATTAAAATGTTTATGTTTCAATTGGTTTAAATCCGATTTGCATTACGGACACTGAATGTTTAGATTACACATTTGCATGCTAAAACATGAGTCTAAGATGGATATATTTAATGTACTCTTACTCATAGTGAGTGCATGACTAGCCATGCTCTTCATTTGGGTGGGTCACACACACACACACACACACACACACACACACACACACACACACACACACACACACACACACACACACACTCAGTTTAGCCATTGAGTAGGCGATAAGCAGTGTATTTAAATCTATGCCATGTTTCCCATTATATCTGTTAGTAAAAGGTCAGACACCTGTCATAATGATTAAAGCCATTTGCTTTCCAAATCCTTTTGATTATACGAAGCAAACTAGATACTCTGAAGAGAGAATATAGAAAGTCGTTTGGTTAGGAAGGGTCTATCCAAGATAGAAATAAACAGCAATGACAGCAGATGGCAAGCTAGGGGATCTTTACAGCGCTCACCCAATAACTGCCTGGATCTATAAATGGATCCCAACGGGAAGGAAGAGCAACCAGCAAATGTGAAAATGTGTATCTGCGCTTTCAGAGTATTCCTGAGCCCCACTTTTACTGTCTTCTCCCTTTCACTTCCTGTGCTTGCTTGTATTTCCTGTCAACTTGAATGCACTCTTTCGCTCTTATCTGCCTTGTCTGATCACCCTTGACTGAGCTGCCAAAGAGAGCTGCTACTCTCAAATTAATGCATCCCCCATTAAAACCTGTCATTACAGCCTTCAGAATAAGGACAGTTTGACCTTTTGAAGCATCATCAGAACTCAGATTGTACATTTAGTTTGACAGTTTTTCTGATGTCGAAAAACAGGGATATTGTAGTTTTAAATTATACAATATCTCACAAAAGTGAGTACACCCCTCACATTTCGGCAATAAATTAAGTATATCTTTTCAAGGGACAATACTATAGAAATTAAACTTGGATATATTTTAGAGTAGTTAATGTGTAAATTGTATAGGAGTGAAGATTTACTGTTGCTATATATATATATATATATATATATATATATATATATATATATATACTATCTTTATTGCAGTGTAGTTTGTTTTTCAATGTAGTTTTTTATTTCAGGAAAAGTTATTGAATTTTTCCATGCATTGTTAGTATGCGTGTATGCTGATAACACTGTTTTGTAAGTGATTTAGTCAAAGGAAATATGTTCTGTTTTAGAAACACTTCAATCTACACACTATCAGCTCAATGAATCATATATCCAGCTTGCAGTTCAGAAAGGAAATCTGAAGATTTGAGCCTGAATCTTGATGGGGATGTGGTTACAGGGACTTTCTGCACAAGTTCTGATTACATAAGCTAAAACATGAAATCATTGAGTACTCTAGAAACCTCTACAGACTTCTACAAATGCAGTTATAAGAGGTTTTACAACACAAACTGCCTGTGCCCTAATTTCACCTAGACTTGTTAATATCTCATCTGCAGATAAACGACAAACATCGCCATGTCTTTGACAGTGGAGGACCATTGTGAATATATGATCCTCATTTAATGCATAATCAGCTTTAGTAATTGGCCTGTTCAAGGTTTTTTTGTCAGATAATGTGACTGTATTTGACCCCAGTAATATAATGAGTATCAAGATGGCAGTTGGGTGACGTGGCGTTTAATGGGGTGTTCGAGCTGAAAATGACGATGAGACATCACACACATCAAGTGGTTTTTCACACTAACTTTATAATGTCTCTCTCCCACACACTCTTTTTGTTCTCTCTTCAGGCGCATAACTGCATTTTGTGTGTTTGCTGGTCAGGGTTAAAGGGTATTGTGTGAGGATGCAGTGATGTGAAAGGAGCTTATGTGTTGCTGTGGGCAGTATGTGAACCACTCTGACCCGCAGACCAGAATCTCCTTATGAACAACTACTCATCTTTTTCCTCTTGTCTTTTTCCAGGCCACTCTTTCTTGTTTCCACACGCTGTCATTGCATTTATCTCTTAAATTATATATTTGTCTGTTTTTCTGTATTTCTGGCTTTGTAATTCTTAAAAAGCACATATACTGTATGTAGCAGAATTGATTTGACATACTTGTAAATTAATTTACGTTGTTTTTAATGTAATTAATAAAACATTATAAAAAAGAAACAAATGAAAACAAAGATAAACTTGCAGTAGAAAAGTAGGAACAAAAACTCTTCAAGTTGTTAAATTGTGTAGTTCTCGATATAAGTCATTTTGATAACTATCAGGCTTTTATTTTAATTATATATATATATATATATTTTAAGTATTATGTTTTCAATATGGAACAACAGAAGGTGATTTTACATGTTAGTAATAATTATAATGTATAGTTATATGTGTGCAATAAATATATGAACAAAATGTAATATAATAATAAATAGATTATATATATACTATATCCATATATTATAATAAATTAAAGTTAAAAATTAAATAAACATACATAAACTGAACTTATATATTTACACACATACACACACAATGACATTTTAATTAAATTAATTTTCTCTATTTTTGTATTTATTTTATTTTGTATTAGGGAGGGATAATTTTACAGACTGTCCAGCAAACCACCCAGACTTGCATGGCCAAGCACCCTTCACAAATGTTCCTAAATCTCCAGTTCTCTG
This sequence comes from Ptychobarbus kaznakovi, assembly GCA_027422405.1. Classification (NCBI taxonomy): domain Eukaryota; kingdom Metazoa; phylum Chordata; class Actinopteri; order Cypriniformes; family Cyprinidae; genus Ptychobarbus; species Ptychobarbus kaznakovi. Next base: position 20,454,875 of record CM049807.1, read on the forward strand.
TATCACCAGCAGGCTTTGCTTTCAGTCTCCAGAGACGTGGTGTGCTGACTGTGAGCCAGATCAGAGAAGCTGTGTTTCAGGGTGTATTAAATATGGGGCAGAAACACACACTCAAGACTGTGAACCTGCTGGATTAAACTGTCTCTCGGATGTGCCTGTTGCGATATTATTTTTAGATCAAGGTTCAAGGTTTCTTTATTCGTCACATAATAAATTATACAGGGTATAATCAGAAGTGAAATGTAAAAGATTTAGCGTGTACAACTGCGTATGTGTGCCTGGAGTAAAGAGGTGCAGTGTAATATGCTGTTCCTGTATCAAGGTCTTTTAACAAGCATCTATCTTTTTTTTTTCTCTGAATCTTTTTTTATATATATACAAAAATAACACTTTTACCAGATCCAAAAAAAGCTGAAAAGTATTTGCACCTCACTGCAGTAAAGCTGTTTCCTGTAATCTGCACGACGCAGTTTGCTATTTATGATTTTTCTCATTTACCGAAAAAGTTTTCTGTTCTCACAGCTCCTTTAAGAGAAACTTTATACATTTATATATCAAGGTTGGAGTTAATAGTCATAACTCTTCGTATCTTTTTGCCTTCCAGCACTGAAAAGTTCTGCATCCTTTCATGAGCAGAGACGCAGTTTAGAACGAGCTCGGGTAAGTCCTTCACAGATAGTTTTTTTAATCATCTCTTTCCAGTGAAACCAAAATAAACTCTAACTTTATTTCTTTATTATACTTTACTCTTGTATCTCAGACCGAAGACTACCTGAAGAGAAAGATCCGCAGTCGTCCAGAGAAGTCAGAACTGGTCAGGATGCACATTCTTGAAGGTGGGTATTTTAATAACACCCCCTGCGGTTCAAACACTGACACACACCTCATAGAAAGACTATATGGCTGCGTCCCAAATCGCGTACTCTCTGAGTAGGTACTTCTTTGGAATAAGCAATTACTTAGCGACTGTTTAAAAAGTATGTTCTATATAGTATTAATGTGAGTAGTATGAATGTAATCCGGATGTACTACATTCATCATGTTGTCTTTGTCATGTGACCTACCAGTGTCAGTTGTCACTTCACAAATCCAGCGGTAAAATGTCCACCGTATGCATATTTCAAAATCTCACCAGAAATAGCGGGGACTTTTTACCTACTGTATAATAAATACTGTGAATTCAGATATACTACACACATAGTGTTTTTCGCCTACTACATAGTAGAGAAGTATGCGATTTTGGATGCAGCCTGTGCTTTAAATGCCTTTATTTAAAATGTGGTACGTACAGTTCAAACTGAAGTACATGAACAATGTGCTCATGCACATGATGGCTGATTTTGTATGCGTGTTTTTTTTAACTGTATGTATTTCCTGTATACAGAGACGTCAGCAGAGCCGTCTCTACAGGCCAAGCAGATTCTGCTGAAACGAGCTCGTCTAGCCGACGATCTGAACGATAAAATCTCCCAGCGGCCCGGACTGGTGGAGCTCATTCACAAAAACATCCTTCCAGTGCACAGCAGCCTCAAACAAGCCATCATAGGTACTCAATTCAAGCAAGAAACATGATGTTATACACACCATAGTAAAGATTTCTGCACCGATTGCTGTTTAATAGAAGTAGTTCCTCCTTGTGTCAGTACAGTTTCATTAATTGTAATTACTATAATTTTAACTACTATGTATATATTTTATTAACAATTATATTGAAATGTTTATAATATGGGCTAACAATTTTGTTGATAGTTTATTTTATTATAAATATTTATATTCTGACATTTTTTCCCCTTTCAATAAAAAATTATATTAAACATAAATAAGTGTCAGTTGAATAAGAATAAATATAAATATTAAAGAAAAACCAAAGCACCAATTTAGTGCTAACTGCGTTAGAAATAGTTTGTTGCTTATTGTCATTATCAATTTTGCTGATTAGTTGTTGCAGTCTTAAATGTATTTGCAGCATTGGCCATTTAATAAGATAAATCTGCCTAAGATTCGCATTTATATTCCTCTCACTCAAGATTTCCTCTGGATCATTCCCTTTTTCCCCTCAATCTACATCCATACACAGTCTCTCCAGTGCTCATTCCAGCGCGTCATTAGCGCATTCATTCATATTTATATCCTGCCACGTTCTTGCAGCAGTGCAGAGAGTGATAATTTAATGCAAAGTTATGGTAATGAGATTGGTGTGCGTCGAACAGCATGTTAAATTAATTAGAGGGGAATTTACATTCGTGTGCATACAGAATACGCCACACTGTGGCGGCATGAGTCGATGAACCGTGAAGTTCATGCAGCGTCACGCAATGAAGGAATGCTGAAAGACGTATTCAACAGAATGGCTTAAACTGTTTTAATCCCTAAATAACCTAATTAAAGAGTTAATGATTATCGGCATAATGCCAGGCTCTCAGAACACGCTCAAAATAATTATAAATATCATGCACTGGAGTTTAAAGGTTTTATTATTCACTCTGGGACAATATTAGAGCAGCGTAAGTGAAATGTGGAAGCAGTTCATGCTGTTTTATTTATTTTTTCTTATTAAGATTACTCACTATTACTATTGCTACCACTTTTTGTATTTATTCTTTCATTAATGTATACCTTTTATTCGTTCATTCATTCATTTTATTTATTTATTTATTACTTAAGGAAATATTAGAAGTCCCATACAGTATGTTTGATTTGTGGGCATAAATTATATTTTAATTCACGTAGCTTGTTAAAGAGAGGTGGGCTGTTACTCAACTAATCAAACACCTGGCAAAAAAGAAAGCAAATGCACAATGCTGAAAATAACCCCCTTTTCAAAATGCAAAAATAAGAATGCATTGAAAATGAACAGAACTTGAGCCTGTAAGTAATCACATAGTAACGTGCTAAAAACCACTAAAATCTGGGTATCAACATTTTGACGTTGTGGCAGCAAGGTTCGTGTAGGTAAACGTCACTTATGCTTTCTTCAGAAAATGTGAAAATCTTTTATGTTTCTTTTGACTTTCTCTCCCTCAGAGACGGAGTTTCCAAAAGTAGAAGCGGAGAGCTCTTCGTTTGACGAGGAAAGCAGTGACGCGTTCTCACCGGAGCAGACACTTCATCAGGACTCTCCCCTCGGTCAGGGACACTTACCTTCTCCACCGGAGATACCGGCCAATGAAACAACACCAAAACAGGTGCCGGATGTCGATTTACATACTTAAAAATACTACTTGTGGGGAAAAATTTACATTTATAATTGTTAGACCTTAAAGTCATAGAAATGTATTTAATTAATGCAAAATGTTCAGATTAACTTGCCTGTTAAAGATTAGTCTTAAAATGTATTTTAAGGCAGTGTTGACAAGCAAATAGTCATTATTATTATTCTTAACTAAAACGAAAGCCATTAGAGGTTATCAGTATTTCAAATAAAGCTTATTAAATTAGTTTAAAATATGTAATAAAATGCAGGTTTATTATATCATATTGATATTTTATTTTAACTATCTTATTTCAGATAGTTCCCAATGCAACACTTCTGATTTTCACGTAAATTTAAGTACTTAAATGACTCAAACTGAAACAAAAATAAAGCTAAATATAAATACGAAAAAATCAAAAGCACATAAAATTGCTAAACCTTAAACTAAAATATATGAATACATAGAATGATAAATCTCTGCATCTCTGCACCATACATTTTTTTTCTTGGTGAATATGCATGATTTATGGTAATATAAAACTAAACTAACTAAACCAGTTATTATGAACAACTATTTAGTGACATTTTATGTCGGTATCATTTTTGTTAACTCAGTTCAAAATTATTAGCAACAGTTTTTATTTTAAAAATAAAGCTGATTTAAAATTTGATTAATAAATATTTTGATCTGATATTTATATTTTATTTTTAACCAACTTATTTCAGTTAGTTGCCAGTGCGTTTCTAATTGCCAATACATTTCTGGTTTTCATTTTAAGTTTAAGTATTAAATGACTAAAAACTGAAATAAAAGTATCAAAAGTACTAAACATTGAACTAAAATTTACATTAAAACTGAAAATATAAAAACAACAGCTAATTCAAAATATTATTAATAGTAATAATAATTATAATAATAAAACACTTCAAACAGTATCCGTGGTATGTTAAAAGTATGTACTTTTCCATCACTAGTAACATATATTATTTTTAATGCACAGAAACTTGGAAGTTTGAGTAAATCCCCTCTAAGGATAATAAACCAATAATCTATCATGCTCCTCATGCTCAGTCAGCTCTCAAGAGCCCTGAATTATTTGCAGTGCTCACCATCTTCATTCAGCTCATTACACATTCACACACACTTATGCTAACAAACATGCTTGCAATCACACTTGATCATCTGCACACATTAATGTTTTGGTCCTGTCGTCACATTTACACACACACACACACACACACACCTGTGCTCTCTGAATGCAGTCACGCAAACATGGAGTTCCTCAAGTTCATGTGCTTCTCCGGATTTTCTTAGGTCCCGCCCCCTCCTCCTCCTCCACCGCGGCCAAACACAGCTGGCCCCGCCCCTCAGCAGAAACTAACCACTAGAACAACAGGCCACAAGCAAGCTCCTGCACTACAAAAGGTGACAGTACCTCATTTAACCCAGGACAGCTGGAATTACAGTTTTAATCTCTTGCACAAGTGCGATAAATATACACTAGATAAATCCTCCTCCATGCTAATGTCCTTCTGTCTCTTTTAGGGTGGTAAAGTGGGTAGTGAGCGCCCTATTCAGCGCTCTAAGAAGGTGAGAGATAACAAACCAAAGGTGAAGAAGCTGAAGTATCACCAGTATGTTCCTCCAGATCAGAAACCCGAGCGTGAGCTTCCACCTCTGCTCGACTCCTCCTACGCCAAGCTCCTCTATCAACAGCAGCTCTTCCTGCAGCTGCAGATCATCAACCAACAGCAGCAGAACTACAACTACCACACCATCCTGCCTGCTCCACCCAAGTAAGAAAGGCCAGATATTTATTGTATTGTTTAACATATATATATATATATATATATATATATTGTGGCGGAAGGAGCAAACGACAGACACAGTGGGCGTGGCATCAGGCCTTGGAGAGGCTTTTATTGAACATAAAATAATAAAATAGTGTCCAAAGGGGATGAAGTGTCCAAAATAAACAGGGGATCTGGTGTCCTCGTCGTGCTGCGCGGGTTGTGAAGGAGGGGCTGGAAGGAAGGGTCCAGGTAAGGGGCTCCGGCGGCCCACGGGCTCCCTCTCGGGTCCGGAGCGCGAGGGGCGGCGGCTTCTCCTAGCGGCTTATCCTCCTTCGGCCCACGGCCCCTCCGGGGACTATACGGCCCGGCATCCTGGCCAGCCGTGACGGGTGCGGCACTTCCTCTTACGCTCCCTTCCTGGACCCACGAGGACACCAGCGTGCATGCACGGGGAAGAGACCGTTGCACTTTAACAGCGGCGGTGATCCATATATCATATATATATGATTTTTGTTTTTTTTTATTTTTTTTATTATGTGTTTAATTTTCAAGAAAGCATGCAAAGCACATTACAAAAAACTTACCTGACAAATTTCTACTTATTGTTTATTTATTGATTTATGCTCTTATATGTTAATATTTTATTTATTTTTTGTGTATTATTTTATATTTAATATTTATTTTAAACAAATAATATTTTGTAATATTTTTCAGTGAAATCTGGCTGCATTTACTTGATCAAAAAACAGTAAGACAGTAATATTGTGAAATAATATTGTTTAAAAAATATATTATATTGAAATATTTTTTTTTATTAAAATTTTGAGCAGCCAGTTATCAGTGTCACATGATCCTTTAGAAATCATTCTAATATGCTGATATGATGCTCAATAAACAATTCTTATTATTATCAATATTGAAAATTGTGCTGCTTAATATTTTGTGGAAACCATGATACATTTTTTCAGGATTCTTTAATAAATGGTTCAATAGAACAAATGTATTTTGATCAGTTGAATGCACCCTTACTGAATACACACACATATATAAATTAATTTATTTAATCAGTAATATTGTGACATTTTTGCAATTTCAAATAATGCTTTTTCATTTTAATATATATTTTAAAACATAATTTATTCAAAACTGAATTTGCAGCATCATTCCTCCGGTTTTCAGCATCACATGATCCTTCAGAAATCATTCTAATATGCTGATTAATTATCTGCTTTCTCTAACTTTTGAATCATCAAAGAATCCTGAAAAAGTATCACAGGTTCCAACAAAAATATTAAGCAGCACTACATTTTTCAACATTGATAATAAATCAGTATATTAGAATGATTGATTTCCACAATATTATGAATGTTGTTAAATGTTCATTCTGTATCTGCCATGTAATAACCGGTAATGCTGATATGGCTATAAATTTAAATACAATCAACATTATAATTGTTTATTTTTGTACACTTTATTTAGGCCTCCTGCTGATCAGCAGCCTGCCTCAGCCAATGGCCCATCACCATCCAAAAATGTCACGCCCCCTCAATCAACATCCACTAATCTGACTGGTCAGAATCAGCAGACCACTGCATTCGGAGGTGGAATTAAAATAGGACCCCTGCCTCCCAACCTGGATGAGCTAAAGGTTGAATCCCCTGCTATGATAATAACTCTTAATGTCATTACTGATCACTGGGAGTCTAATGAGCTCCAATCAAATCCTGTCATTCTCTTCACTTCCTGCAGGTGGCAGAGCTAAAGCAGGAGTTAAAAGTGCGGGGCTTAACCGTCTCGGGCACCAAAAATGACCTTATTGAGCGGCTGAAGAATTTTCACGAGCAGAACGGTGGCACCAATGCACCAACGACATCTAAAACCAACACACCACCAGCCCCTGTAGTGGGAGGAGTCTCTTCCTCCACCCAATCAGCAGACAGGAGTATGGGGGTTGCTTCCTTCCCATTCATTGCTACTGCAGAAAGGGGCGGAGCTCAGATGACAGCGCCTCAGATAATGCAGTTTGTCAGCACTAGCTCCTCCCCTCCGGTTTCCCCCGCCCACTCGGAGCGGTCATCGACCGGAATGAGCCCAGATGAAACCAGCTGTAATGGGGATGCTTTTGGGGAAATGGTAAATGTCTCCTCTGCTCTCGTACTGCTAGTCTTCAGGATAAGCAATTGTGGAACGTTATCAAGTGTGTAAAAAGTGACATTTACAGAGAAGCTTTAGCCTGTTTCTGCTGTGGACGTGACTAGTGAAGCGTTGCAGCACAACAGCTAGCGGCTGAAGCATGTGTCAAAGCTGCATGTCACCTCTGAGTGTTCACTCACCACAAACCACTCAGATGTGAGCTTGAGGCTGTAAAATGTTGCCTACTTCCTTTTTAATCAAATCTCTTGGTCTGATAATTGATGATAACATAATAATTGATTTTATTAAATAAATAATGTATTTCAAAATAATTAGGTTAGACTTCAGGCAACAATAATATGAAAATAAAATCTTACTGTAGTTTTGTTGAAAATCTGTTGGTCTAATAATTGATAAAATATTTTAAAATATATAAAATCTGTTGGTTTAATAATTGATCAAATATTTTAAAATATATCAAATCTGTTGGTTGCATAGTTATAATAAAATAGAATTTTTTTTAAAATAAAATGAAAAAATAGGTTAGATTTCAGCAACAGTAAAATAAAAACAAAATAATTTATACTTTATTAAAAAAATCCTTTCTTTAGTAGAAATCTGGTGGTTATAAAATGTATAACAATATATTAATTTAATATTAGAATTTAAATACATTTAGTTTAAAAAAAAAATATATATTAATCTAGACTTCAGCTATCTTCTATCTTTTTTTATGAAAATCCTGTTCATATCCAAATCCAAATATTGATGATAATATAATAAATAAGTATTTTTTTATAAAAATAAAAAGTTTACTTCAAAGTAATAATTAGGCTTAAATTTAAAAGTATAATCCCACTTTATTTTTAGTGAAGATTTAATATAATTTATTTTATTAACAATGTTTAAAAAAAAAATAATAATAATACAATTATATTATGCAGCAATTCTTTAAATTGTCTATGATATGAATATAAAATTGATTGCTATATTTATATTTGTTTAGTTAAAAATCAATCGATATTAGAATAAAAAAATCATACCATCTTTTCAGTAATATTCAGTACATATTTAACAAAAAAAATTCATAGCAATTCGTTATTTCTTTCTTATATGTGTATGAAAACCTACATGTAAATATTTTTTATTTCAACATAGTAGTAAAGTTGTTTTTTAAGTAGCTGTGCAGCAATCGAAACTAATTGCACATTACAGTATATCAGCCGCTTCTAGTGTAGACTGTTGTTTATGAGTGCAATGTAGTTTTGTTGTGCTGTACCGCTTGTGTCTGGTGACACAGTATTGCCAAAGTATGGATTTATTACATTTATACAATTACATACTGTAACTATTTACTCAAAGAGTTTTGAGTATTCTGAATAGCTCTTAATATTTATGTCTTTGCCATTCCTGTCCCTTTCAGGTGACCTCTCCTCTCACCCAGCTCTCCGTGCACCCTTCTCCTCCTCTCCCTTCCACGATCTGCATTAAAGAGGAGCCCGGCAGCTGGACGTCTCCGTCCTCCTGCTGTCTGGTGTCCCAGTCTGCGGCGCCACCTATAGACAAGGACCAGATGCTGCAGGAGAAGGACCGGCGCATTCAGGAGCTCACTCGCATGCTGCTTCAGAAACAGCAGGTGGTCGAATCTCTGCGCTCGCAGCTGAAGGGTGAACATGTGGGCGCGCCGTTCCAACTGAAAGAGGCACTTCCTGGTGTAACTATGGAGGCGATCATAGCGACCGTTAAGGAAGAGATCATAGAGGTGATTGAAGAGAGCGAGATGGTGACCGAGCCACAGGTGGTCCAGCAGGCAGGACAGACGCAGCAGCAAAGGACGGTGGCTGCAATAGACCTGGAGCAGGACTGGCAGCAGCAGCAGCTCATAATGCAACAGAATCAGCGCAACCTACAGCAACAAGTACATCAGAGGAAGAGGAAGACACAAAAACAACAGCACTACCAACAAAAACAAGTCAGTACAATTAGCTTTTTGAGATTAATCGGATGAAACGTTAACACTGTTGTCTAATTAGAATAATTAAAACAACAGTTCCAAAACAACAAGTACATCAGAGTATTAAATTAAATTGAAAATATTAGATGACAAAATAAGAAATGTTGCCTTGACAACTACATTTTTCACACAAAAATTACTGGAAATAAATAAATAAACAAAAGTCGGCACAACAGCACTACCAACAAAAACAAGTCAGTACAATTAGCTTTTTGAGATTGCACATAACGGATTACAAAAATGTACATGGAAATATTTTAGAGTTAAGAACAGTTTGCTGTTTTCTGGTGGAATTTTTTGTTGTCTAATTAGATGCCATCCAGGAATTAGTGCTGGTTTTGGGTGGGAATATTTTTAAGTTTGGGCTGGGGGTGGGGGTGCAGACCTGGCAACCCTTGAATTGTATTTTCAGAGTACTTTTTAAATCGTTTCTGAAAACAAGTTTCACACTATTTCCCCTGACACCCAAGCACTACATCACAGCCTCCTAGGGTTATATGTTTGTGGCACAGCAGTAGTCAGACGTTAGACTTTTATTGTAATGGAAAAGCATGGAACATCTCTCATTTTTTTTCTCGTTTTCTTTATTCTTTTCCATTTTTCCAGCAGTTGCCTCAAGCACTTACCAACCAGCAGTCAAGTCCTGTTTCTTCATTCCCAGTGGATGTACTGAACTCAAACTCCACCCCCACCATAGTGACTGACAGCAATGGCAACCAGTTCCTGCTAACACTGTCGAATCAAAACACAGAGGCACCAGCCAGAGGCCGCCGTACCCAGGGCAAGGTAACCAGTCAGAAAAAACTTGTGCCTCAGTGCATAGAAATGTCAAAATCTATATAATTACTATGTAGTCCTAATCATTTATGTTTGTCATTTTCAGAGACTGCAGTCGACACCCACCATGTTTCCCAACCAATCAGTGAATGAATTCCTTAACAAAAACAACCAATCAGAACAGCCCATACAAACTGTCATTTTGAAACAGCCAATCAAAAAGGCTAGTACAAAAACACTTTATTGCTGGGTTTTTTTTACACACTTTTTTGTATTTTTTTTTAATAGTGTGTGAAACAGAATACAATTTGAATATGGAAACAGAGCCGATCCTCCCTATACGCAGAATACGCAAGCTGCGTAGGGCCCCCGAAACACCAGGGGGCCCCCTTAATCCAAAATATGTTTTAATTTTGGGTTCGTTTTGGAGTTTGGCCAGAGGTTATGAAAACATGAATGCTCGAATGATCATTTCAAGATGATTCAAGACGAAGTGAAACCCAGACAACTGCATTGCATCCATTCGTGCATCTCAACCACACACACCCCCAGAAGTCTAGAATCGGCTCTGTATGGAAAACATGCATGGCCTTATTATATTATGTAAAAAATATCATTTTGTAAGTCTGATCAAATAATGAAAGTAGAAAAAGACAAGTCTCAGCTGATATTACTTCTAGTTCAATCGCCACATTCATTCTTTAAGCTGTTAATGTTAATTGAGACTCTATGATAGATAATAGGGAAGGACTTTTGTAGAAAACTGCCATCTTTCCTCCATATAAATTAATGATATGTATAAAGCAGCATCACTTATTCCTGACAAGTCATTGAACACGGTGATGAGACTTTTAAACCCACTTATTAAAATGTTAATGACTAATCACCGTCACTGGTTTTTAAATGAGGGCTGCAGGCATGGGCTATTAGCCCATTAACATTGTGACTAATTGAGATGCATGTTTTTACTTTGACAGGCACTAAAGCCTGACCTAAATGTGACGACCAATTACAAAGCATCAAGCTGCACATCCGTCTCATCACCAGCCAATATACAACCGTTCTTCTCTCCAATGGATTCTATGAACGACACCGAACCCATCCCCTCATCTCCCAACAACAACAACAACAACGTAAGTGTTTGGTTTGTGTACGTACTAAAGATCTGTTCCAAAACCTGGTGTGCTAGACATCATTTACATGATTTTGCCTTGCAATGTACATTGTTTTAAAGAAGTTCAAATGTGAAAAGTATGCGAACCCTTTGGGACAACTGAATGTTTGCATTAAATCGGCTGTTCCGTTTAAAGGGGTCATCAGATGCTAAATTAACTTTTACATGTTGTTTGAACATAAATGTGTGTTGTCGGTGTGTACACATCCACCCTATAATGATAAAAATCCACCCAGTGGTTTTTATTTAATCCCTAAAAATAATATCACCTTTTTTCAAATCAGGCCGTTCTCAGCTTTTTATCTGTGTGACATCACACAGACGAAAGCCGCTCCCACGATTGTTGATTGACACTATTGTCTTATCTTAGACCCCCCTGAGTGAGCTGTAACAGTCCGAATACCATTGTTTCGACGCCGGAGCAGATGTAGACAAGAATGTCTTCATAGCGATTGAGGTGTTTTGTTGTTGGATGTAATAATGAACATAGCAGTTGTCATTTACTCCTGACATCTGAGCCGCTGAAGATGCAGAGGATTACTTTTATTTTTAAAGGGAATGCACTGATCCCCGATCTACCTAAATGCTTTTATGTTCACGCGAATCATTCGTGATCCAGTTTCACTTATAGCAGAAGTGAGTATAAGGGTTTTTATGACTCTTTGCAATCGCCTTTCCTAATAACATGCTAGTTAGCAAGTTTTGCAGCTAAATGCGGCTAAAGTAAACAGTCTCTCAGAGTACGGTTCGTCACCCCACAGAAGAGAGGGGTGGGGTCAGCAGAGCTCATTAGCATATAAAGCAACATGCAACAGAACGGGTTGATGTCTGCAAAGCTGTTTTTGACAGGGTAAAAAGGGTGTTGTTTTACTCTACCATTGAGAAATTTGTAACAAAAGTATGTTATAGACTTTTCATTAAGACCCTAAAGGAGGGATACTCAAATCTGGCTCGCGAGATCCACTTTCCTGCAGAGTTTAGCTCTAACCCTAATAAAACACACCTGAACATGCTAATCAGTGTCTTCAGGATAATTAGAAAATCATATGTAGGTGATTTTGATCAGGGTTGGAGCTAAACTCTGCAGGAAAGTGGATCTCGCGAGGCAGATTTGAGGATCACTGCCCTAAAGCAGGGGTTCCCAAACTCATTCCTGGAGCCTCCCCAACACTGCACTTTTTGCATGTCTCCTTTATCAATCACACCTGATTCAACTCATCAGCTCATTGAGCAACTCCAAGACCTGAAATGGGTGTGTCAGACAAAGGAGACATACAAAATGTAAAAACCCTTTTAAGTAATTGAGAAACAAAATGCCTTAATTTTCGGCTCAGTAAGATTTTTTTAATTAATTAATTATTTTTATTTTATTTTGATATTTATTTAGTTGATAAAGTGATGTTTACATTGTTACAAAAGATTTCAGTTTCAAATAAATGCTACTCTTCTGAACTTTCTATTAATCAAAGAATCCTGAATTTTATTTTTTTAAATAAAGCAGCACAAGTGCTTTCAACATTGATAATAAGAAATGTATTTTGAGCCTCAAATCATCATAGACTGATATCTGAAGGATCATGTCACACTGAAGACTGGAGAAATGATGAAAAATCAGCTTTGCATCACAGGAATAAATTACATTTGAAATTATATTCAAATAAAAAACGTATTTAATATTCTAATTCTACTGTTTTTACTGTATTTCTGATCAAATAAATGTAGCCTTGGTGAGTATAAGAGACTTCTTTTAAAAGCATTTAGAAAAATCTTACCAGCCCCAAACTTTTAAACGTAGTTTATTTAAGTAATGATATGCTTTACTGAACACAGCGAACCTTGTAAACATTCACAGTGCAGACTAGAAAAAAATTGATTCCCTAGTCGAAAGTCTTCTCAAGAAGCTAACCAGAGTTATGAAGAACCTGGAGTCCATTCAAAACACTCACACATTTGGAGTATGCTCTTCAAACGAAACACTGCCTGATGTGAAGCATGCCTCGAGCCAAAGTGATCTCAGAACACCTAAGATTAAGAAGTGTTGACTGTGTAAAGCTGGAAAGAGTTACAAAAGAGGGTTTTGGAGCAGAGCTTGTTTTTGTGTCTGTACTCTATGTAAAGACTGTCTTGGGGCAAGCAAGACTCTTTTCTAAAACTAAATAACAAAATCTGTGTCACACGAGGCAGGAATTCTAATAAGAGTTGTGTCTAGACTGCAATACTGCACAGATTCTGTTAGTGGAGTACAGATTTATAGGTCTGTGATATAAATCTTAAGACCTTTATTGCGACATGCATGTTAACCGTTTTGGTAGTTTGGCATGGTATCATGATCCTTACCAATTCTGCTTAATCTGACTCTCCTCTTTTTTTCCATCATGTTCTGTTATTTTATGCTGTCATTTTTCATGTGGAGCACAAAAGGAGTACTTTCATGCAGTTTTTTCTAGGGCTGCAACGATTATTTTGTCGATAACGATTAAATTGTCGATAAATATTTTTGTTGTCGAGTAGTCGTTCGATCTCATATGATCTAATGTAAGAGCCTGCAATACTTCGGTTTGACCAGCGCCATGCTGAAGCGCAAGACTGTAGTTCAGCTCTCCTAGATGCAATTCAAGAGAAGACAGCGCTTCAAACCCAGCCGAACGAACCTGAAGCTGCTGAGCTGTGTTTGGATGAATATGTAAATATATGCTGCGCGCTTTCCTCTCAATAACGAAATAAAACAAAAACTGATGGCGGTGTGAAAGCAGCAGTTTAAAATGCATTTGATTACAGCGATGTGGATGTTTGCACGAGCTCTGCAGTAAAGCCCAGTCACGTCACATTTATTTATATAGTACTTTATTTGGGGTGTAAGAAAATATCGATACACGTATCACATCACGATATTTGGTTTGGCGGTACTGTATCGATTCTCAAAAACGGAATATCGATATTTAAAAAAAAAATCATACAGGATTCATGACAGTTGTTTCGTTTTAAGTTCATATCCCGACTGCTAGAGAGCAGTCTTCATCTTTGAACTTAAACAGTGACAGGAAATACTAGCATTAGGGCACGCCACTAATTTTAGCGTTAATAGTTCGCTGCCAGTAATGGAGGATGAAAGAATTGTTCCAGTTCCCGTTTCGGTGTACAAAGCTGAAGTGTGGCGTCATTTTGGCTTTTATGGAAACATCCGCCCCGGGACCGCAGCACGGAACATTTTTTTGTTCAGATCAAAATGTTATGACATTGTATATTACAGTTGTAAACTTAAACTGTGAACCTTTAAAGCAGGGTCTTTTTTATAAAATACATTTTATACATTTAACTAAAGAATCCTGCAAGCACTTACATTTTTCCCCCTCGACTCGTACTGCACAAAAAGTGGTTCAATAATGCTGAATGTTACAGGGACTGATTATTGCAAATGCAGATCCAGAAATGCTAAGGTTTGCATATGGTGGTGTGCTCTTAATGACAGCTTTCCTAAAAATATATCCTATTCCTAAAATAAGAAATATCCCAATATATCGGCTTGCTTACAGTATCGCAATATATCGTATCGCAACCCATGTATCGTGATACGTATCGTATCGCCAGATTCTTGCCAATACACAGCCCTATACTTTATGCAATAGACAGCCTTGAATAAAGCAGCTTTACGGTATTAAACATGAAAAACCAGAGTCAGTGTCGATTTCAGTTAGAATTACAACTTGATTTTCTCTCCAGTTTGGAGCTAGCTAGTGATAAAATATTTGTATTAGTGGGAAAAAAATATTATTTCATTAAAGTGATAGATTAGTTTGCAAAGATCAAAGCTTGATCTAGCTCAGGACTGTTTTGATTATCATAACCCTCTAAGGTATTTTAAGAGATTTTTTTGTGAATAAAATATTTTATCCAAAAATAAAATGTCTTATCATTTACCTTTATTTTGTTTCTTATCCAAATGACTTACAAAAGGAGATGTTAGGCAGAATGATGTCATTCAGTTACTTTTTCATATCACTAATTACATGGTGAATGAGAGAGTTTCTCTGTCGGTCATCTATTTTGTGTGTCAAATATTTATTTTGCATAAATTAATTGTATAATAATTGTAATTACATAATATGACTTTCAAAAGCTGAAGTGACTACTGTTACATATTTTTTAGAATATGCATAACTCAACATTGTAACTAATTGCAAAAGCTGAATAATCAGTCAATGTCTACTGATTAACCAGTGGAATAATCGACGATTAGTCAAGTAATCGTTCTAATAATCGTTAGATTAATCGATTATCAAAATAATCGTTTGTTGCAGCCCCAGTTTTTTCATATAGTTCAATGGTGACCATGTCTGGCAATCTCCAAAGACATCAAAAACATCAAATAATCAGAAACAGGTCAAACAACTACTACTCTTCTGGAGTTCAGACTTCAGGAGATTTGGAATATAGTGTACTAATAATATGGGCTACTTTTATGGTGCATATGTTATATTTTGGTTAATTTTTGTCCTCCAAGTTATCGCTAATGGAGATGAACTGCATGAAATTCATTAGAATTCATCTGTTAGTGTTCCATGAATATAATGACAGAACGAAACCTTTAATATGCATCCATATCTGTCTGTCAGGAGGAGATGTGTGTGAGTTTGGACCAGCATGCTTCGTTCTCTCCTTCCACCTTGTGTTCACCCATAGCTCTTTGTCATCAGGTACTGTCTCGTCCTTCATCTCTCTTCATCTGCTGTTGAATTTCTATTGTTCCCCTGCGAGATTAACTTGTTTTCTTTTCATATTAATGTTTCTGACCATTAATTTGTGTTGAAATCCATTATTTGTCACCAAGTGGGGCTGATTTAGGATTTGTTTTCCCATTTCATTTGAGTGATTTCATGGATTTTGGGGAGCAGGTCCAAGATCTGATTATTGAATGAGATCCCAGTATCTAATGATGTTGATATTCTTGCAGGAGAATGGCTGCCATCAGCAGGTTGACGACCTGTTTGACATCCTAATTCAGCGTGGAGGTGATTTTTTATATTTTTTTATATATATTTATTGTCATTTAAAGTAAGTTAGATGAGAGAAGCGTATAGCTGCTCACACTCTTTGTTTCCTGCATCCTACAGAAATCTCTGAGAATTTCAAAGCCGCACCTGATCCTGTTCTCGAAAGGCTTCGGCCAAACACGCCCCTTTCCACAAGCTCCTACCTTCACAGTCTTTCCCGTCCTCCTGATATGCCCCTCAAAACTTTAATTTTAGAATCTCAGCCTCCTTCAATTAAGATGCACAGCAAATGTGACACAGGAGGCGGGCGTCTTGAAGATTTCCTGGAAAGCACTACTGGCAAACCTTTGCTGGGAGTTGAGCCAGGAGGACCGACGATGCTAATTGTTGACCTCCACAACCAAATGCTCAGTACGTCGAGTATCCTAGACCACCCACGTTCCCCAATGGATACATGTGACATGAGTTTTTCCAGTCACTCGCCTTCAGATTTTATAGACTCCGCCCCTGATCCCATGGATTGGCTGGAGCTCGGAATGGGCGGGGCTGGAGGGGAGGGGCCTGGGATGGTACATATGAATGGACACAACTCCACTAGCTTATTTTCCACAGACTTTCTGGACACTTCTGATATGAATTGGTCCAGCTTATAGCTCATGGGATATCGCAGACTGCAATATTTTTGGAAGGGCCTATTGTGGATTAGCTTCCTTCACATAGTACTACAGTTTATATTTGTTTCCACCAGTAACTTTTCCCATTTGGATTCAAGTATGGATTTTCAAAATACTAGCTTGAATTGGATTATGTTAAATATTGACAGACTTTATCCTTCACCTTTGCTTGCACAAATGCTCACTCCTCTGATAGCACACATATGTCACAGAGCAGTCTACATATCGTTTTATCTGGGTGTCATTTGTTCATTTGAAACACATTGCTTAAACCTTTTAAATTTGAATATTAGAAGATATTTTTGTGTTTTAATCATTTATAATATGTGAATTGCTCTTATATTAATGACACTTAAAACGAGATGCTTTCTAGATGATTGAGTTTTTCAAACGTCTCTGAGATGTATGTGTGCTTATGGAAATACGTACCATGCGTACAAGCAATATACCCTGGTTTTGCATCAGTTTTAGCTAATTAATTCACTAAGTGCAGCTTTTGAGTTTAATTCACCTTCAAATTTGATTAATGCAGCATCAAAGGAATATTTTTTTCTGATTTTACCTGCTTTAATAAATATAGCTGGTAGACTTATACATAACTCAATAGCTTTGAAATATACACCTGGATTTTACTATTTATAGTATTGAACCAATGTTGCTAAAATTTTTGTTGCTAACAGATTTTGTAACATTTTCTTAGCATTGACATTCATATGTTACCATAAGCGTATTAATATTAATAAAGATAGTAATAACAACAACAATAATAGTAATAATAATTTGTTGTTATTATTATTATTATTGATCATTAGTACTTAACGCTGTTTAAATTCAATTAGATCTTTGTTAAACAAAAAACTCTCGAGGTATCCGCAGCTGCTAAGGTTCAACATTATGTAGATGTGCCAAAAATATTATATTATGGCTATATAGATAGCCTGTAAGCTATTCAATTTTAATTAATACAACAAATGGACTATGCTACTTTAGCTGTTTAGTTTTTTTCATTATGGAAAGAAAAGCCATTCAAACCTTGTTTTTGATAGCATTGCAAGCTGATGAATGCAATAGCTGCCAGATGAAGTTTTAATTGCGTAGTTAATTGCTATGTTAATAGTACAAGATTAAACTATTCCCAGAGTGCTTGACAGTTAACAGTATGCCTAACTGTTTCTCATAGCCTTGTGTTACTCCTCGTCCTGCCAGGTTTTCATTACCAGTCTTTGCCAAAGTACAGTATGAGACTCATTTTTATCTCATTTTAGCATGCTTAAAAGAGGTATTACTGCTTCATATTTGTTAGATCCAGTAAATATTTTGATCAAACTGTGCATGGTATATGCTGTATAAGACATGGCGAGTTCTGGGAAATGACTTTGTTACATTGTTTTAATTGAATGTTCTTAAAAATCAAACATGCATGTACCTTTCAAAAATATTGTGTCCATTGATATGAATTGGTATTTTTAAACATTGTATTGTATATATTCTGCATTGTGTATGAAAATGCCTGTCACAGTACAAGGTTTACTGTATGTAATGCACTGTATTCTATCAATACTTCTGTCTGTTGGCTGAAGTTTTGATAAAGGAATATGAGCCTATAAGAGACAATGTATGTTTCTAAGATGATCTGAATGTATCGTTTTTAGTGGATAAAAGATTATAAGATAAACACAAGACATAATCATATTTAATCAATTAAGAAACATTCAAATTTCAAGAACCCTCAAACACATTTGTACATTATTATATTTACTCTTTTTATGCATTGCTTTAATGTGCATTTTTCGGTGCTTCTGCATATTATACATGAGCTCAGGAATGAAGTGTGTGTGCGTGCGTGCGTGCGTGCGTGTGTGTGTGTGTGTGTGTGTGTGTCCGCAGTATTCACGCTCTCCATCTGTTTGAATTTGCACTTACAGAGTTTTGGCTGGTGCTTCTTGTGGCCCAAATGTAACTTCATA
This sequence comes from Ptychobarbus kaznakovi, assembly GCA_027422405.1. Taxonomy (NCBI): domain Eukaryota; kingdom Metazoa; phylum Chordata; class Actinopteri; order Cypriniformes; family Cyprinidae; genus Ptychobarbus; species Ptychobarbus kaznakovi. Next base: position 20,473,592 of record CM049807.1, read on the forward strand.
TCCACATGATCTCCAGTCCACCTGCTGTATGCTGAAGAATCAAACTCATCACTGCTTCATTGGCTGAATGTATTCATTTGTGGGGCTTCAGAGCCGCTCAGGGCTTAATGTCTTTAAGATGTTTTTATTTTTGTAAAATAAATTAAATGTTACTAATAAAAATAAATGTTCTGTGTACTTTTCACAGGGGAAATTTTGCTTTAAAAATGTGTGGGTTAGACTGTTTGACTAATGTTTGGTATCTTATATTCTTTCAAACATGTCTGATAGACATAACCCTAAACTAGTGTATTTGTAGCGGTCTTCCTTATAGGGACAGTTCACCCAGTGCTGAAGTGAATAATGATTACATTTCAGCACAAAGATATTTTATCGTTTCTGAAGATGTATGGCATAAGTCACATGGACAATTTTATTGTGCTTTGTTTTGTTTATTTTGGAGCTTGACAGCCTGACTTTCATTTATATTTGTATAACATTAACATTTCTTTTTAAGGTCACTTGGAAGAAAGTCATCCGGTTTGGAACATCAAATGTCTGAACCATTCATAGTTCCTAGAACTAGGCTAATTTGCCACTTTTTGGTGTGTTTGTACCACAGGAGCTAGGAACATAGCCTATTTAGTTCTAGGAACTCCGTTTTGGGGAACTAAATTAACTCCTACTTCAAAGTAGGGTCTAAAACAGTCTATAGGAACTACCAGTGACGTAAGTGTACGGTGATTAGCCAAACGGACGCGAAACACTGGCTACATGGCATTTTTTAAAGTTGTGTAAAAAATATTTACTCCACAAACATGAAAAACAGCGACAATGGAATTTACCTGTTGTCTGCAGCTTTTTGTTCTTTTCTCAACACTGCAAGTTGTCATTAGAAATTTAGTCAGATTCTTTTTTGGTCAGATTTTCATGTGCTTTCGCATAAAGTGTGCATTTACATTCCATCTCTGTTATCACAAAACACACAACAAATACAGCTCCAATCATGGCGTCCTCCATTCACCGGTTCAATGACTATAGAAATACAAAGACCGTTCCCTCCTATACTTATGAATGGGAGAAACTGCAACATGCAATATAGCGGGATAGTCCCATCTTCTAAATGAAAGAGCCAATCACTTGGTAAAGTCATTGTGTTACTGCAGTGGCCATTAGAAGATCCAGTTGCCATAGCAGTCATAAGCGTGCATGTGCATTGGCTAGTTTAGCCTGAAAAGTAAGCTTTTTAAACACTTTAAGCATAAGAAACAACATTCATGGAGCAGTTTATTTCAGATTTTGTTGCTGATTTGAAATATGTGATTTAATTGCAACTTCAACGAGTAGTTTTTGAGATTTCAGGATTCCCCCATTCATTTCGATAGGACTTGGTCTTGTTTGAGCTGCCTGGAGGTGTTACAAATATGGCCGCCAAGTGAACAGACTTCCCTTGAAAGGGATTTTGACTGGGTTTTGACGTTTATAAATGCCGCGAATAATGATGTTATGAATAATGATGTCCCTGTCTGCCGTTTCTGAGTTGCGAATGCAACGAGGGAAGATGGCCCGAGGGGGAAATTGGTTCTCTAGGAACCACGCTGCTGAGTTCCTAGAACTACGAGGTGTGAAAGTCTCTTTTGAGATAACCCTACTAGTCTTAAAAAAAATATATAATTTGTATTGGTATCTAAGATTTCATGATAGATCTTTTAACATCCATGGAACATTTTCATTGAAATCAAGGTTCTTCACAGTGGAAAAGTAATTTGTTCTCTGAAAGGTTCTTTGGGGAACCAAAAGTTGTTCTTCCGTGGCATTTCTATGAAAACTATTGAAACCTTTATTTTTAAGAAATATAGTCCAGTTTTGTACATCCATGCTAAGCATATTTGCATAGTAAGCACATTTTTTGTATATATTGTTCTTAGAAGACCCTCTAAATTCTGATTATGCAACAGGAGGCTTCACAATGCAATATATTTGTTTTTAAACCGGACATGATGCAATAAAAAAAAAATCTCATTTTACACTATATAAAAATATATATATTTTATTTATTTCATTATTGTTATTTATATAATTTATTATTTGATTTATTTCATTATTTTTATGAGGGGTGAGTGTGAAAACAGACTCTCAACTGCAGCAATTGCTTGATTTTACCCATGTGGTTATTAGACTTGTTATTCCTTGCTGGTTAGATTAGATGGCTTGTGCATGATAATAAATTCATAACTTTGCTCTGGCAAGATCGGGGTAATGCACCTGCCCTGTCCGCAAAATACTAATTCACACCCTGGCGTCGAATGCAAACCCTACCCTTACTCCTCGATGAACCCATTAGAGAGTATCTTGACCTCAGGACGAGCGATTGGAGAGAATAAATCACTGCGCGTCTGTTGCACCGTTTGATTGCATGATTCTTCCAGGGCAACGGAACAGTCTGTTCCCATGTTCCCCACCCTCCTTGATGACGTCATTGCTCCTGTCCCGTGTTTTTTCCTCCTGGCTGAGTGTTTCAGTGTCCATTCATCACATTGTTTAATCAATTTACCGAGATGCAGAAATCTATCAGCTGTAATGGACTGCTGACCCAACCTCTTTCCCAGAAAACCCCTCTCTTAACGACCCAAATTAATTAAATAATGGCTTGTGCAGACGGAAGGGCTTGTCATTGTATTGCTCAATTGATAGAGCATTATGTGTATTGAATTCAACGCAATAAGGTGATTCAGCTGAGCGGTCAAAACCTGATGGATGAAAGGAAACATAGGGGTCTTCATTATCAGCAGTGCGGGTTTCTCCTCAGCAGTTATGGGCCATCTGCTGACCCATTTCATTGGTGCTTCCTCATGACGGTTAAACCTAAAGTCATTTATTAAGGGTGCTTGCAGACTAAAGAAAGCTTTTGATGCAGATGAATGTTTAAGTTATGTTTTGAGGGTATAGAAATGCTTGGCTAGTTATAAATAAAGCAGGAATACAGTACAGACTAGTCTGAAATTCTCATTGGCAAATGGATGTCTGTGTGAATTGCATCAAATGTTTTGGTTGGAACGAATAATTTTCACTGTCTTACTTTAATTTTATTGACATTATGATCTCTTTCTCCAAAGACTGGTTGCACCAGCTGTGCATACAGTCAAACCAAAAATCAGACACCAGATATCTTTTTTTATTTTAATTTTTTTTGCTAGTGGGTGCAGGACATTATAGTTCATTTATATCATAGTTTATAAAAGTAAACTGTGACATATTATACCCAAAAATATTATTCATACAGTGGACTACCTGTAAAATTGATACTAATTTGGGACCAAAAATTATTCAGACACTTTTACACGACCATGTTTTGCTTAAGTGTTTTTTTTTTAATTGCTAATGCGATTTTTTTATACCACATACTAAACTAAATGAATCATTGCTTGGTAATTGGTTGACCTAAATTGGTATTATATGATTCTGAACTATAGTGAATAAACTGGCAATATGAGAAATGTTGAAGTTGTCTGAATGTTGGTTTGACTGTAAGTTAAAACATTGCCAAGTTATGACATAAATGGCATCAACTTACTATTTGCACATCAATGTTTGAAACAACTGAATTCAGACAAAACTTTACACTGAAAAAATGAATTTGGTTTAGGAAAAAAGTCACATTTCAAAAATTGTTAGTAAATTATAGAAATAATTACAAACATAACAAAACAACACACTGAATTAAACATGATTTTTTAAAGCAGATAAACTGAAATAGTTTTTTATGTGAATGTACAATTTAATAAATACACACACATACAGACGTTTGTTTTTGTGAATTGTGGGGACATTACATAGGCGTAATGGTGTTTATACTGTACAAACCATTTTTTTATATCGCCCTACACCAACCTAAATCTACCCCTTACAGAAAACTTTGTCCATTTTTACTTTCTCAACAAAAATAATTCTGTATGATTTATAAGCCTTTTGACATATGGGGATCTGGGGAAATGTCCTCATAAATCACCTTCTCCTTGAAATGTCTCATAAATCATTTGTGTCCTTACACACACACACATACTCGTGTGTGTGTGTGTGCAGATAAATGTGATAATTATTCATGGATTTCTATGTATTGTATTTTTAATGGGAAATAAGTGAGAAAAGAATAAAAGTCATGAAATTCATTACAATCAACAACTAATATATCAAACCAAGCATCCGTCCTACATTTTCTGTCTTGCTAAATAATAATATTTACTCGGATGTATGTCACAGAAGAAAGGATCTGTCTCTAATTCAATTTCCTTGAAACAACTTGAAACAAATGCACCAAATCAAACCAAGCATAAGAGGTCCTACATTTTCTGTCTTGCTAAATAATAATATTTCAAATTGAACGGATGTATGTCACATTATCTGTCTCTAATTCAATTGTCTTGAAACAAATGGTGCAACCAAATTATCCCAAGTGAGTTACTTCAAATTGAAAGTTCTAGAACATGCTCCTTGTGTGCATAGTGCTTGTGTTTGCCCTGTCACAATCAGTCTTCATTGTTGTACGGTGTACAGACGTAGTGATGTGAGCCAACATTCATCTTCCATGTGAACAGTGTCATGTGTCCACCCTCTTTTCTCTCTCACTCAAATGATTGATGGAGCTGGAGCTGGCGCTGTATTATAATTGTGTGTGTAACTAAAAGGGTAGGGGGTTTGCAGGAGTAAAGTGGCCTGCATTCTCCACAGACATGACAATGATGCAAGAGTGTGTGTGCTCTCCTTACAGGGTCTCTCATTGTTGTTTCCTTCTCTATCGATCTTTTTCAGCACTCTGTTTTTCTCTTTTTCTTTTGGCAATGCTTCCTGATTATTTCATCATCTCTGTCTCTCTCAGTGTGTTTAAGTCCCATCTGACTGCAGTGTGAGAGAGTCAGGCCCCGTTTCAGATGTGCATTTATCACATAAACACACACTTCACATCACTTCACCTCTAATATCAAATATTGTATCATCAATTTCACAGTAACATTTGGAATAGAAAATAGAAAATAATGTCCTTGCTGAATTAAAGTATAATTTCTTCTTAAAAATCTGACAAAAAATCTGACATTTGGAATAGAAAATAGAAAATATTTTATTGTGTCCTTGCAATTACAAACCATAAAATACAGATCTGTTCCAAAATCTGTTCCAAAACTATGCTAACCTTGTTGTCTAATGTCTATGCATACCTTGTTGTCAGTGAATGTCAAGGGACATCCTTGTTCAGAAAACAAGCAACAATAACTCTCTATGCTGCACAAATAATCCTTCTCATGCTGCCAAATAATCCTTCTCATAATATTTTAGTTTGATGTTAACCCCTAAGTTCATAATATTTGAGTTTGATGTTAACGTCTTGCTAAGCCACAGTAATAGTATGATATTCTAACAAATCAAAGGCTGCGTCCAAAGGCAAAGGCTTTGAAGGCTGAATGTGTCAGGCTGAAGCAGCAAGCAAAGACTGTCCCAACTTCAAAACTCGCCCTTGAAATGTGTCCTTTGTTTCCCACTTCTATGAGGATATTCGCCAAACAAATGGATGTGTCCTTGTTTCCTTCAATGCACACGAGAGAGAGTTGGATTACACTGTTAAATGTAAAGTAAAAGTACTGTGTTTCAACTTAAATATGTAGTGTTACAAAAAACTATAAAGTGTTTTGAATATTAATATATTATGTCCAATTCTATAGATAATTTATACTTTTTATTCTGTACATAAAATACTTTTTATTCACATAAAATACCCTTTTTTGTTTTCCAAGGTGAACTGTTGTATGAAATTGGTTACCCTGTTTTGTTTTCAGAGAAACTGTTGTATGAAATTGGTTATGTGTCGCAGACTGTTGTATGAAATTGGTTATGTGTCAGAGAAACATTTTAGCATTTTACTCCGTTTTGCTTTGAACTCTGTGTGTTTTGCATAACTCTGTGTAGTTCTATAGCATCGGTGTTGAAGAGTAATTAGCTGGTGAAGTGGATTTACTTATTGTAGAGTTAACAAAAGTGATCATGTGCATTGTAATGTTTGAAGTGGATAACAAACAAATGTCGTAACAGGATTTGAAAACTAGCGGTTCATTCATAAATCCATAAGATCATCACATTGTAGAAATACAAACCAGAAGACAGAAGACAATACAAACCAGAAGACAGAAGACAATGAGTGCTGCACGCAGGTCTATTACATTTTTTGTTTGTCTATTCACATTTTTTTGTTTGATGTTTTCCCATCAGTTGATAGTTCTTTTATTTAACAATGGTCGGTTCGACCTTTATGGCCTTTGAATTGGGACACAATTACAGTGTACTGCATGCAAATGTTGGGAACATTAGAATATTTCATTAAGAATTAACCATGCATACTTCTTGTGACTAAATAATTAAATAGGCTACAAATAAACAGGACTTCTCTCACCTTGTCAGTCATCTTGTATGATTTCTTTGCCATGCATTCTGGGATTGTCTTCTTTGCAAAAGATACATGCAACAATAGCATTTGGCTGAAAGAAGAAGCATTTGGTACAGCTTTCATGTCTTGATTGCTGTCTAGATGTGTAGCTCACTAGGTTTTGGTACAGCGCGTATTACTGATGTTGGTTTTGTTCTGCAGGTATTTTGTTGCAGACATTGCATGTGGATGTTTTCCATCTACAGGCCCAGAGTGAGAGACAGATGTTCAGAAGTACGCCTAGATGAGAGACATCTGACGCCACTAGAACAGCGTTATCTTTTGGGATCTGCAGGTAGAGCTCTGTCAGTGGAAACACAGTAAGCGTTGGTGCCGTGTCTTGATGAGCTGATGCTGGTGTGAAATCATTCATGACAGGTTAAATCATTCATTTAGGCTGCAAATTCCTCAGAGCTAATGATGTTTTATTTTTATTTTGAGTCTCTCAGCACATAATTAAATTGCTTAACTTCAGGTAAGACTGAACAAAAGCACACCATCTCAGAGATGTCAACTGACAGAAACATTGAATTGTATTGGCAGCATTGAGGTGAGTTTCAAGCTACCATAATGGATGGCACTGTGTTAGCTCATGAATATGAAATCATTGATGACATATTGCTGTGTATTGGGGGGATGTATTTTTGTAGCCAGAACCCATAACCGGGTTAGCATTTTAGGTTCCATTGTCCTGAAGTCAATGGTTTCCCTGTTGAAAAACCAGCATATGCTGGTAAGGTGTGTTTTGAAGCATGGCAGCTGGTTTGAGCTGGTTTCAGCTGGTTTAAGCTAGTCCTAAGCAACTAGCTCATGCTCAGGACCAGATTAAACCAGCTCAAACCAGCTGCCATGCGTCAACACACACCTAACCAACATATGCTGGGTTTTTCAACAGGGTTTGAATGGTTTTTTGGTTAAATACCTGAAACAAGGTCTGTGGTTAACACAAGCTCAAGATATTTTCATATTTCATGCTACTGTATTAACATCAGTAATAGCTCTTTGTGATTTTATAAGCTTTTACTTTTCTTGAAAAAGGTGGTGGCTAACAAGTGGCATATGGGACTATAGAGGTTAGCAGGGACATTAAACTTTAAAATCATACTCTTGCAAACTAATCGAACTTCTAGGGAAAATGTTTTTAAAAATAAAGACTGAAAGAGTTGTCGAAGGTTAATGGTGGTCAAGTCATGCAACAGTGGTGCAGTTCATTTATAGCCTACACTTAGATGTTTACTTCTGACGATTGTGTTTAGGCTTCAAACTCCACGTTCATTTGTAAAGATTATCATGAACGGAATGTGTAAGAATCATAAACTTTTGTGGGTCACAGAACTTATTTTAAGCCGATGGAAAAATACTACTGGGTTTTAGTCGAGAGAACCAGGTTGGTGCCAACTTTTGTGTTGGCCTACAAAAATATGTCATCACTGCAGTGCTTTATTGATTATCCTGAAACATCCAATTCATGTGTACTTGAGTTATATGGTTGTAAACACCAAGTTGTCATGACAAAATGGTCACTTTCATCTGTTTAAAATAATATCAAGTTTCTGAAACTACTGTGAATGTTGTTTCCCAGGAGTGCACAGCCAACGGATGGATCCATTTTAAAACCAGCCGGCTGAATGTGGGCAAAAGATGCGGGAAGTCACGTCTCCCTCTGTTTTCAAGCACCTCTAATGTGAATGAGTGAGTGAAGTTGTCTTTGTTCCTTCAGCTTCTCTCCAATTAAACTGCTGTGATAGACGGCTTTGTGGTTACATCTTTGCTACCAAATCGTTTCTCAGGCTACTAAAAACAACAGGCCTGCCAGTGGATCGTCTAATGCTGGCTGAAATCATCAGTTCCTAATTTTACACCATTTCCATAAGTCCAATTATTATCAAATGAATGAAAGCTGCATGTTCTACTTTATTTCTGAGGTGATATCTTTAGTTACAACAGGATGTAAAAAGCCTCGCATGCTCACCAAGGCTGCATTTATTTGATCAAAAACACAGTAAAATCTGTCAAAGATGATTATATTTAAAATAACAAAATTGTTTAATTATATATATTTTTTATTTTTAACATTATCAGTGTATTACGAACACATGTGTTCAGTTATTAATAGCATATTTACAAATGAACGTTAACTTAGATTAATAAATGATACGTAATTGTTTCTTTATGATACAGAATATATAAACTAACGTTACAGAACTGATTCTTTTCAAGTTTAACATTTCTTGAAACTTTATGTAAAAACTTTTACATGTCAGACATACTCCATTTTGCCTAAGTGGGCAGTTTTTGACCCCAAAAGCTGCAAATAGGACCAGATGTTGTTCCCATAACTGAAAGTCGGGTTACATGAGACTAAACTGCTACAGGGTCCTTTGCAGCAATGACATCACACTTTTACATATCTCAATGTTTTCTATATAGTTCACTCACAGTGTGCACTTTCTTTTATGCAGTATGTTGAATGTTGTTTTCAGCAGACAGCAGAGATCAGACTGACAGATCCCTATCTGACATTATTAATCAGATTCAGTCCAGAGGAGTGTTTAACTCTGCATTTTATTTTTTAAACAAGTTTATACAAACAATTAACAATGTTTCTTTTATAAACAGATGCTTAAAAAGCCAGTAAATCAGTGTCCGTATGTTCCTTAGAAAATAGGCCTTTTCTTTGCTGTTGCGTTGGCATGCATCATCAGCTTCATCATTGCCCTTGTCCTCGTGAACATCAAATGTGCTCTTCCATATGTTCAGTCATTTCATTGCTTACAGTAAAAATTGGTTTCATAATAATAAACACAATTTATTGAATAAGGTTGATCTCATGCTGACCTAACAGAAAACATTACAGATCTCTTCCTTCATGACAGTTACACAACGTGTTACATTGAAACATGGGAATTGTAGTTTTTATTATTAGATGATCTGAAGAGTCAGTGTTCTGTTAATATTAAAAGGAATCTTCCAGCTCAAAACAAGTATATCGTCAGCTCATGACAGGAAAATGTGGATATAATTGGATATATAGACAAGGTTAGTAAGGTATGTTAATAAATTGGTGTCCTGTTAACACACATAATCTTGGGCGTTAGTGTTTATATGTTTACAACGGTGTGTAGTTACTGTTGTAATGTTTATCCCATTGTAAGTGCATTATATTTGTTTTACTTAAGTTGTAATTATAGTATTTTCTATGGTTATCAGCAGCTTACAGATAGCTTTAACAGAAAAAAGTATCTGTGGCAATTTGCTTTTGAAACTCTATTGGCTAGTGGCTAATCCTCAAAGTTGCCAAATTATTTCTGGTATATAAAAATAAATCTGAAAAATCCGACTCATCCTGAACTAAACAGATTGTTGTCCAATCAGATCTGTAGGATGAAAATATCCCCTAAAGCCAAACTTGAGAGTTGTAAATCGTGTTTTAGTTATTTTGGATTAAAAAAAAGAGTAAGAATGATATTTTAGTGTGTCAAACCTCAACTTCCTGTTTTAACAGAGAATATGTCAACATAGGGCAGAAAACATGCTCATCTAGTGAATTCATGGGGTCTTAAGCTTATTTTGAGTTTAGGATACTTTAAGAGTCAACCCAAACCTTCCTACACACTGACCTTTGGAACAGTCCATACATGTCTTTTAAAATGTACAGCTTACACTCTTACACGACTATAAACTGTGGTTCTTCTCAAACAGGTGCATTTCAGCTTTGGCTTTTCCAGTCATGTGCTCTCTACAGCTGTGTTTCCCTGACTGTCTCCCTCTTTCACCATCCTGTACATTTTATTTCTCTGAATTATTCAGCGTCTCCTCGAAGTGCAACCATTAAGGGAAAAAGCATGGCAGATATGGAAATGGGGCATTAGACAAGCAAAAGCGATGAAGTACATGGAAACGAGAGGATAGGATGACAGATCTCCTCTCTCCTCCCACAGTTCTTCATCATCATGTACTGTATTATCCTCCATTTCTCTCTCTCCCCAGCCTCAGGAGACCCATTTTAACTTAGACAACACTGACAGCTAAGACTTACGCCTCCCACTGTCCCGACGAGAGAGAGAGAAATGGAGGAACAAACACAAACGAGGCAGTGACAGAGAGACTAAAGCAAGAAGAGAGAGAGAGAGAGAGAGAGAGAGAGATTACAGTAAGAGAGAGATTACAGTAATATCAGGTCAAGCGAGTGACGCATCAAAACTAGCTTATAATCAATGAAACTGTCAGCCGTGGTACAGTAGTTGAGGTTTAAAAATCAGAATCAAGGTTTCCTGTAATCAAGGGTATAACGTATTAAAATATTTTGTGTGATTTATCAAAAAATTAGTGTTCTGGAAATTTACTTGTTACAATTTCACTCAGGTGTTCAATGCACTAAGTATAAAGTATATTTTAATTAGTCATCATCTCCATTTATATGTCCTTTTATTGAGAATGTATCATTTTGTCTGCTTAATTGAACTAAAAAGGCATATCACGGTCAGAGAATCTTGAGAGACAATCAATAAAATGGATGTAAAATGTACAGTAATTGGTCAAATATGGTAATTTATTCTTGTAAAGAGACGTCTCATCAGCCACCACAACATGTGTCTATGTTATAACCACTGATGAAGATGAACTTGACTCAGCATGTTCAATCTGCACAATGCACAGTTCGCGTTTCATTGATTTTAGTTTAGCATCTGATGCGTCCTAGAGTCTTGTATATTTGGGATATTGAGGACAACTGTAGTTAAATAGGTTGCTTTGCATCAAAGTTACTTTAACAACAAAGTCTCATTTCATCTGTTTCAAGAGCTAAAAAAAATGCTTTTAAGTACAATTACACAACTCTTCAAAGGATAAGATTTCCGTTGTTGTTGTTTTATTCTCTTTTGCTCTCCAAGGCTGCATTTATTTTATTACAAATGCAGTAAAAACATATTATTGTAAAATATAATTACAATTTAAAATAATTGTTTACTTTATTAATATATTTTCAAATGCATTTATGATTTTTTTATAAATTATTTCTGTGATGGCAAAGCTAATTTTCAGCATCTTACTCCAGTCTTCAGTGTCACATGATCCTTCATAAATCATTCTTATTGGTCCTTTGGTGCTCAAGAAACTTTTGTTTGTTTGTTTTTAATTAACAAAGTTCAAAAGAACATATATTAGATATGTATCTAATGAAGTAAAATGCTGTCACAGTACCCATACTATAGTATAATTTTTCAGTACGTCTTTCACCCCTCTACAGGCCCTGTGTGTATATTTATGTCAGTTTCAAGATGATGGAGATGAAAAGTGTCTGGATGTACACACTGACAGTGCCTTTTCCTTTTATCAAGAGTTGCCAATTTATGGGTGGCACAAGGTAAGGTAAGGTAAAGGTCAATTGTATGCAAATAAACCATGTAGTATGGCCACTGGCATTAAGAATGCAGAAAGGGTAGACTATGTGACCTCCAACAGTTTAATCACAGTCAGTGTGAACGTCCATTGAGCCTTGAAAGGTCAGAGGAGGAGGGATGAGTGCAAAAGAGAGAGAGTGAGAGTGAATGCTGATGACAGAGAGCTGTGTGTAAAAGGAATAAAAAGAGTGCACTGAGCTATTTATTTCAGAAAGTGAACAACTCTGTCCTAAACAGGCATGACTTCAGTTATAGCACTGTTTTGGGTAGCCCACAGTTTCTTGCTTACTGGTCCAAAAATCTGCAAGAGCGCAACAGGAAGTACAATTCCCAGTGATCCCACAAATCCCTGCTAATGATGTAATTAAAGTTTAATGTATGCTGTTTGCTGATTGCTTTAGCAATGTTTTTCCCATTTTAAAATGTAAAATACTTTTTTTGTGCTTCAAATTAAATGTTGTTTGAATGATTTATCTCTGAGCCAATTGTTTAGTTCAACACTTTTATATAGTGTGACCCTCTCTGTGAAATCCAGGCTAAAGTCTCAAAATCCATTTATGAGATAACAAGCATCAAAGTTTGATTTCTACCATTAATTTCACTAATTTCAATCTTTGACATGACCTTTCTCAGACAATATTAAAGATATAAAGGTTAAATTAGCACAGAATGTTTTTTTTTACCATGTGAAGGATGATTTTTTGTAGAAAACAGCAAATCACAAAAAAATTACTTTAGCTGGGTTTTCACAGAGAGGGTCATATATATATATATATATACACCACTGGGAAATAATACTTCCAGAAACCAAGCTGTCACTTCTATGTTTGCATGGCATTTTGGAAAAATAATTTACTTGGAAATGTGTCGCATCGCACCTAGTTAGGACACGAGGTAATTTGAGCTGTCTGCATCTAGAAAAGCCTTTGGGAAAGTTACACAAAACACTGTGTTTATAATGTCAAATCCTCAGCTTTAGTTTGTGTTTGTATTTGTGAAAAGCTGTGAACTAATGCTGCTTTATATTCACATCATATACATACATTTTTACACAATTATTATGTATTTGACCTTTTGCTCTTTTAACCCTGATGTATGAATAAACAGGCATATATAATCAGTATGTAAAACACAAGAAACTTGACAGGAGATATTTCTCAATGCTAGTGTTGCTGTAAAAAAACTGCCCTTGTTTAAGTCAACAGACAAGCCTAATTAGTCTTCCTGTCATTCTCTTTATCAATGATGCAACCAGTGGCTTTTAATTAGGATCAACCTGCAATTGCTGTAGCTGGCTTTGCTTCATTTAATGCTGGTAAGTTCAAACTTAGAGCAGTTGTCTTTTTTTCACTTCTGTAATGAGCTCTCATATGTCCTTAACACGTTTTTGCATATATTTTCAGGGTTCAAACAAGAAAGTTCCCATTTTCTCAAAGAGTGAATATAATTTTTTGCTTTGCGATTGAGAATAATACACAAACACACACTCAGAGTGTGTTGTGGCAAAAAAAAAAATATGATCGCAGGACAGAACATCACTTTCACAACCTCTTGCTACAGTATAGTTTACCCTAGTAAACTTTGTCCGCTCCGACACAAGAAACTGTCCTCCCTGTCATTGCATTGGGAAAAACGAATCCTTTCCATGTTGAACACTCTTGTTAAGAGTGCATATCCCTTTAAAAGCCCTTAGTAGAATTCATCCTAATTATATACAAAAGGTACAGCTTAGAATAGTGCATAAGATTAGATTGGTCAAACATACCACTAAACGAATGGAGCCACCAAACAAACAGGAACAATGTGATTCTCCAATATACATATTACTTGTCTCTGGACTGGCAACTAACATGCCATTCAATAAATTGGTTATAATACTTATTTAAAAATATATTAAATAAAGCATATGCTTTATACATATGGCGCAAGCTTCAAATATGGCAAGACATCTTTTAAGTTAGTAAGGAAGGTGAGAAGGGTGTTCAAATTCGGAAGCACTTCATCTCCGTCAAATGCTTGTCAACTGCAGCAGGCTCAACTTTGATTCCAATTACGCTTACGGTACAAAAAAGACGACATTGCAAATAGAACATAAACAGTAAAAAGTATTGCTAACGATAAAATGCTACTCGCTTTCGTTTTAAGAAGAAATCAGAAACAACAGTCATTCAGCTTATTTTGGTGGTTTAAAATAACCACTGGAAACGAGTCTTCACAACGAAGGAATTCGAAAGTAGATATTTACACCTTGTGTTTCTTATTAACAGATGTGAACTGTTCACTTTCACTTTATAGTCCCTAACCTGTGGAATTAAGTAATTGGCCAATCCAGTGCTTTAATTGAGTTAATGGCAAATAAAAAGTTTATTCCCGGACATTAGTCCTCATCTGATTCAGGGTTTACGCTGATCCAGCCAGAGATCTCGTCACTGTGGTTTTGTCAAAAGCTAAATCTGCTCTGCTCTTTTCTGGCATTCCTCAAAGACAGACTTCATGACCTCCCGGCCGACAAAGTGGCTCCATTTCAGGCAGAGGGCTGTGTAGCTGGCTCACCTTGGCATCGCTTGACATCTCTGTGCCAGGAGAGTCTGACAGCCGTGTCTGTCCTCCAGGGTTTGCCCCTGAAACCCAATGACACCCAGGAGCCACTGCCACCGAAACAGAACGAAGCATCACTGTAGCTCAGGTTAGTTTGACTTGATGCTGATCCAAGAGAACATGTTGATACATCCTTGCATCAATTCAATGGTTAAAAATAGCCATCCAGGAACATGCTGTAACTGTAATTGTTGTCATATTTCTTTGCCTGCTGTCCCTGGAGTTGGTCCACAAGTAGAAATTATCTCCAAAATGAAGCTGGTGAGGATATAAAGAGAGAGAGCTACTTGTTTCTTTCTTTTTCCGTCCTTTCTATATAGTTCATTACAGACCCAACTGCCGTAACATGTACTGCAATGACTATAATGCGATCTAGTGTTTAGAAAGGAACACTTTGTACCATTAGGAGTGTGTTGCCTCCTCCTTCCGAGTTCAACAATCCTTCTCTGCCTCTTGTAATACTGCCGTTTTATTTGCAAGCAGTACCGTTGAACATTTCACACTCTTTCATAGTCCCTAGGTGGCTTGTTCATCAGATGTCATTGGCCTGTAAAATCCCCCAAGGCTGTTCAAACAAAGTGTGCTACTTTTTAGACACAACTGTTTGCTTGGTAAACGGATGCTTTATTGTTATGTAAAGAAGCAAGAGGTCACCATCAGACATCTCTCCGGGTCTTCTTTAAATTGGTGCATAAAAAATCTAAAGGTTTGTTTTGTGGTCTCGCCTTTTGTCTTTGCGCATGATCCATAAAGCTCCATTCAGATCCGTTGTCAATGAAAAAAAAGATAAGACAGACAAGAAAACAATCGTGTCTACAGGCAGTATGGGAGAACATATTTAGGATCTGCTGTATTAGAAGCAGGCCATCATCAATTACAGCGCCCCCTGCTGTTCTGTGGCAGTGTGGCAGCCAAACGCCTGGCTGGGAACAGCTTGGAACAGCAGAGAGAGAGTGAGTTTGACAGCTGTGTCAATCAGTCATTTGGCCCCAGGCAGGAGAGGAGGGATAGGCCTTGTATTGCTACCATTTTCCTTGAGCTACTCACAAGACACCTAAACTAATTCATTTTAAATCTGATGCCCACCACCAGATTTAGTGGATTTCCATGCCATGTGCATTAGGATGCTACAATAGGATGTAGGTATTGCTGCTACATGCTAGATTTTGCCACCAAATCATCTGTCTAAGAGGTTCTTGCTTTTACCAAAAGGATACTTATTTACATTCAGAAATATTCAAAGGAAGCAGGCTGTTTGACAGATATTGCAGAGAATACACATGGGTCAATTTAGCAAAGTTGTTTTGGCAGTGCTACTTATGACATTGCCAGATTTGTTCACCTTCTCCGTCACTGTGGCACCTCATCTCTGCGGGCGACTGTCGTCCCCTGAAATGTCTCTCTTGAGGTCTGTCTGTAATAGAGACTAGCTTATCGACCTTATCTTTACCTGTGCCGTGTCTCAAACAAGAGTTTGAAATAGAAACAGCCAGAATAGCTATGATTTGTTGTTGGCGGTTTGCTCCCTGAATAAGTGCTGGAATGCATCCTTTGATAATGGTGTTGAGGTAAAGAGTCCTAGGGACATTGGACTTTGCCAAATTCACCTAGACCCTTATCCGTTGACTGAAATAACAAACCCTTAGACATCACAATACTTGAAACTCTCTTTCCCTCTCACAGGGCACCTTGGTTTCTTCGCTGTCCTCTTCCGTATGCTTCCTCGCTATTCTTTGTCCTCAGTGGTCTAGAATTGTCTGAATAATATCTCACTGTGTGGCAGCTCTTGGCTGATGGAAGCTGACAGCACAATGGCCTTGTCCGGAAGGGTGTGAAGGCTCCTGAGGTGCAAGGCTCCTGCCCTTTACTATTGGACACATGGGTCTGGGCCACAAGGGATATCTGAACGCCAGCAGTACAAGAACAACAGGCCAGAATTTTAGAGGGGAGGTAGGATCACCAGGCGTTCAAGGCCCATCAAGAATCGGAATCAAGACCATGCAACGTTTTCCCCTTCAGTTCTTTGAATTATAGTGCAGTGAATATAAATCTTGTCCAAAACAAATACAAGGAGGAAATTTACAATAAATATAACTGAAGAATATGTGTTGAAGCTTTCACATCCGGTTGTCTAATCATAATCACGCTTTCTTGTGTTTGTATCCTTTACAGGCTTTCCCCTCAGACCGTCACTTCTGTTTTGCTGTTCGTGTGCAGTCCCTTGTGTTTTGGGTAGAGGTGTGGAGACTGTCCGTACCCCAAAGGCTGAGTGAACAACTCTGGAAGAGTCTCGATGCTAAACTGACGCTTGTTGGAGAAGGCCTGGTGCCGACTGTTTGGATGGGACAGTGGTGGCTGTGGCTGCATCATGAGAGGGACCTGATGTTGACCATGGCACTTGTTGGGGTCCCAAACTTTGAAGGCCGAGCTCGAGTTGAGCGGGTGGGTGTTAGTCTTGGAGATCTTGGACTTGGGGACTTGAGCTGATGTAATGGTGATGGCCAAAGGAGTATGGATGTCCGGAGGGGAAAGAAAGGGTTTGTCTTTTAGGTGGAAAGCAATGGGCTGGAAGGTTGCAGGCGAGGATTGGCGGTGTGCATAATCCATCATGGGGTAGCTCTTGGGGTAGTAATCCCTTGCTGTAGTATCTGCAGAGAGAAAGGGCAGAAAAAAATAAGCAGAAATAAAGAGGCTAACTTTGTGAGAAATATGCAATAGGCTAATTTAGTGTTGCTTTTACACTCAAATACCCTACGGTGTACAAACTTAATGCATTTGACTATATTTAGTGTTTAGAGGATCTAAGGAGTAAAACACCTGGAGCAGAGGGTCATCAAGCGTGACATGAGAATGCCCTCGGCTAATTTTTTACATCACGCCTCACACATGCATACATGCATGCACGTGCAGACAGTGACTGGAGGGAGCTGTGGCTGTTCACATCATGGTCATGATGAAATATGAATTATGTTTCCTGAGGCAGGACTCTGTTTGAAAGGATCAATGCAAGGAATGTCCAGTGAAGAGATGATGCGCATAGTTGAAAGGAGACAGCAGAACGGTTTGCAGGTTTTTGTTTGTATGGTTAAAATGTGTTATAGTGAAACTTTGAGGTAAAAGGACAACCTGCAAAGCATGTTTCTAAAACATTTTTAAAGCTTACTGCAATAATTCCCAAAAGGCACTCTAGTGAAATGTTTTATACTTGCCTGGAGCAACAATCCACAGTTTTACCTGGTGTTTACTATGGTAATATCACTACAGAAGCTGCAGTTATAAATGCAGAGTATAATTATTATGAACTATTGTGTGTTATATTTTGATTAGCGATATTTGCAGTGGCTTTGTGAAAGTTAGGTACATATGTGATAGATGCCAGTAAGGGTTACGAATGGTATAAAACATGCTGGTTATTTTATTCTTTTGCAGGTTGAAGTGGGTTAGCATGTTAGCATAGTTGTCAGAGTTAGCCTTTTAGCCTGTCTCGTCAAATTAGCCCATCTTCGCTGAGTGCTGCAAGCTAGACAGGCCACTCGCTTCACTACCCTCAGACATTAACAACCTTGCTTCACTGTTTTGTCATTTTTGTCTCCTTTTTCTTGTTTTCCATCCTGACTTCCTATACTGTCCTTTCTCACTATCGATTGAGTTACGGCTAATGCATGAGGCGAGCACCTGCTGACAAGGCACACAAGCATGTAGCATAATTTAATTGTATGTGTACGAGTGATCTCAAAGTAAAGTACACCCTGGCCCGGTAGCAATCATTGTTTCTGGCAAAATACTGTAGTCACTAAATTAAAACTGTGGCAACTTGGCATTAGCAGCTACTGTTATGATTCTTTTTGACTGCATCAGTATGGACAAGCTCACTGTTTGTAGTTGTGCATGAGCGAATGTCGGTTTGTATTACAATCAGCTTAGAAGGTCAGAGTGAAACCTTAAGAGGTTTTAGTGATGTTGCAACATGCTGAGAGCCAAACAAGCCATGTCTCAGCACAACACGTCATACGTGTTTGAAGAAGTGATAAGATATGTGTGTAGAAATATGACAAAATTTACCCAAATGAGGATGTTAATTTGTTCCTGTAGATAGTGAATCAAGCAGTAATTTGCTAATGCGGTTAGACAGGCAGATTAGCTCGTATTATGTTTTTAAGTGTGCACATCCATTAGCACATTCATGTGCTTTTTAATTCAGGAGTGTTTTGATTTGAATTTGAAGGAGAAGAGAGGAGCTAAAGAATCACAATTCAGTCGACTTCCAGTGAAGGTCCAGTGATGTGGGGAGTGTGCGTTGAGTAGGCATGAATTATTTAGGGAGTGTGTTTAAAGAGAAGGACACCAAGATGTATCGTCCTGATAATGAGCAAGAGAGGAACAGATTTAACACACACACACTTATGCCATATACACAAAACTAGCCTGAAAAAGATTCTATCTCGACAGAGATATATAGTATTATCATTATTAAATATTTTTACTGTATCACTGCAAAAAGTTTTATTTTTGTGCAAAGGTTAAGATTATGGTTAGTCTTTAGTAATAATTTTATCATATGTGCATATGTGTTTGGGTCAAATTGTGCCTTCATTTTTTGGACTTTATGAGGAAAATGCATTTGTAGACTTTAAATAATGTTGTAATAAAATGTAAAATTGCAAAAAAGGTTTAGGGGAGTGTTAGGATTAGGATTTGCACATATTGTTACCTCAGTAAAAATACAATAGTAGTCAATTAAATTATAGTAAAACATTTTGTGTGTGTGTGTGTGTGCGTGCGTGCGTGCGTGCGTGCATTCGTGCGTGTGTGTGTTTGGTTCTCAGGGGCATTCAGGCACTGCAACAGGAGACAACGTGACATAACGGCCTGATGATGTCAGACACAGGAAGTGCTCAGAGAGTGAACATATGTATGTAACTAATGAACAGACGGTAAATGTACCAACAGCCTCTCTGTCCATTTCTCCTCTTCCTTTCTTACCATCTCTTCCCCTCTTTACCACATTTACTATTTCTCTCATCTTTCTTATGTCTCCTTCTTGGTTTTTCTCCCTTGTTTCTTTCTTCACAACTTTCTCTGTTTAATTTAGTTTGCCTCTCTCTATATCTGTCTGTCTGTTTCCGATCGTTATTCTTTAATTAAGACGGCGCAGGGAAGCTGTCTTAGGCACCTGTCACAAGTTGGCTCCGACCCTATTCATTACACTCCCCTCCCCATGCGCATGTTCCTCCTTCTTTTCTCCCATCATCCTCTCATCTTTCTCTCCACTTGCCCTGCTGAACTCTCCCCATCCGCTCTCTTTGCCAGCGCAGTCAGGGCTGATCCACCTCAAGCTTTCCAAATGCAATAATCCAACAGAAGACACCGTGCCAGAGACTGCATGCACACGGTCGTACCATAACTACACATTGTTAAAAAAACAAATCCCTCTTCATCTTTGGGTGTTAAGCAAATTAAATACACTTAAATTCACTTTAATAGTTTTTAAAATGACTTCTTTTTTGTTTCACAAAAGACAAAAATGGAGGGTGAGTAAATGATAACAGAATTAAAATGTAGGCTACCTATTCATTTATTTTGTTAAATGACTTAAAATTATGTGTTTTTGTATGTTGAAGCGTAGCAAACTAGTTTCAAAGTAGCTTCCCAAACACTGGAAAGTAGATTTGTAGTGTATATACTACCGTTCAAAAATTTGGAGTCAGTACGATTTAAACCAAAAATAAAATAAATACTCCGTATTTATTCAATTAGGATGCATTAAATTGGTGAAAAGTTAATGTAAAGAAAAAGTTAATGTAAAGACATTTTGAGTATTGTTACAAAAGACTTCTATTTCAAATAAATGCTGTTCTTTTAAATTTTCTTTTCTTTAAAAATGAAGTTTTGTGTAAACAAATATTATGTTTCTGGAGCAGCAAATCAGCATATTAAAATGATTTCTGAAGGATTATGTGACACTGAAGACTGGAATAACGACTGCTCACAGGAATAAATTATATGATATTCAAACAGAAAACAGCCATTTTAAATGGTAATAATACTGCACAATATTATTAATAGTTTTACTATATATTTGATCAAATAAATGCAGTCTTGGTGAACATAAATGACTAATTTCAAAAACATGAAAAACAAAAATGTACCAACCCCAAAACCGAAATATATTTATTTTATTTTATTATTTTATAGTTATTTTTATCTTTTTCTTGGTACAACCAGTTAAATAAAATAGCATATTATCAAATATTCTATGAAAACATAAGCTTTAATGTCCTTGAATCATTTTTATAGAGTTGTTCCTGCAGCATATGGTGTATATCTTTCCTTAATTTCATGTATAGAACACATTAGTACATTTCAGCCGATTTCCCATCAGCCCCTAGTTCTCAGCGAGTGTGTATTTATATGTGTCTTGGGGGTAATGCGCTAAGAACAATCGCTAATGTGGCTGTTTAGTGAACAGTCCCCTCTGTGTTTGGAGTCATGCTGTGATTGATAAGGTCACACTTCTTAGCGTGTGTTTGTGTCCGTTATTATCATATCCGCATGTGTACAGTACACGCTCCCATCTGTGATTCTAAAAACATGTCAGGGTTTTTTACCTCTTGATCTGAGAGGTGATATTTGCATATGTGATTACACTGTGTTTTCCCTGCAGTCAATGACACTGGGTATGATTTGCAATGGTAATCAGTGGTTGTGGGTAAAGTGACCTTGATGAACATGTGTGGCGTTTAAGGCGTGCATTACAAGATGTGACGGCTGTTTGTGCATACGTCTTACCCATGGTCTTGAGAGAGGAGTATTTGTTGAAGCCCAGGTTGTTGTGAGGCTGGGACAGAGTCATTCCGGGACTCAAAGGAGGAAGCGTGACATTATTCAGATGGTTATGCTCTGAAGGAAGAGAGAAAGCACAGGAGGAGAAGGAGGACAGAGAGGAACGAGGGAGCAAAGAGGAGAGTGAGGGAAACAAGGAGGAGGGTGCGTTAGTAAATGGGAAGTCAGCACATTTATAGAGAGATGAGTGCATGTGATTATACAGTAAAAGAGAAAGTCTGCCGTTAATTTCAACGAGTAAAGGGGAACAAAGGACATGCATGAGTCTTATAGCTCAGAGCTTTCTGTAGATCGTCAAGGTCGTGGGTTCAGATCTCAGGAAGCGCATGAACTAATGCTATGTATAGCTTGGAATGACTTTGTGACTTTAAATAAAAGTGTCTGTTGTATAAATGTGAATGTAGGCTGCTGTTGCATAACCCCGCAATCTTAATGAAGTTCTCATTTATGTTTTATGCAAGTTTTTTTAATTAGTCTTTTTTTGACTTCTCAGTTATAATAGCTGTAAAAATCATTAAAACAAGATTCATTTACTTGAGAAGTAGCAATGCATAAGATACCAAGACTAGTTTCCAGAGAAATAACAGTATCTTTAACCTTATGAAGCTTTCTGTATCATAAATTATCAACATTATAAAAACCTATTGTACACAATTGGCTACGTCTTCTGCCTAGTTTATACTTTTTATTGGCCAGTAAAAGGTGTAAATTATTTTTGTAAAGTAAACATAACAATACATTTTATATTGTTAGTAATATTTCAAGATGAACAATTACTGGACTGAAGCAATTTAGGCTTAATAAGGCCCACACGTCATTTTTAGAGAAATCATATATAAGTCTGAACATCAAATGTGATGCATCAAGTTTTTTTGTTCATCTCTCTGTCATCATTTTATTGCATTGCATTATATGTTTTGTCCCCACAATAAAAACTACAGAACTTTGATCATAAAACTAAGCATTTCATTTTCATCTTACTAAGACACCTTGCTATTGCGTGATATAAAGTTACATCTGATATTTATATGCATTTTATGTACAGTAAGTAGTCTGCTATACTGTTCTCAATGATTTCAATGATTTCATTAAACTGCATCTCATTGTCAATTACAAGCAGCCAGAATTTCACTCTATTTGCTTTTTTGGCAATATAAATATCACCAACTGCACCAAATTGCATATTTTTGCCTTCTTTGGGCCTCTGTATAAAATGTAGGTGTTTTTTTTTCCTTCTTGAATATGAGCTCCATATTCTCCTATATATACAGTATCATACTAAATGAGCCATTGGATATGATACTCGTATGCAAAAAAACACATATGCAAACTTTTTAGATTTTATATTTTGGCTAAAGATTCAATAAACTCTTCAATTTCAAATAGTTTGATTTGTATTACTATTATTTCATAAATCAGGCTTTACAGGGTTGGTGCATGTGTATTTTGTCTTAACGCACTGGTGGATTTAATCCTGTTTCAGGTATAAACAAGTTAAAAATAAGTAAACAAAATCTACCAAAATATAAGATAAAATACACAATGATAACAGTCTTAATATCTATAAATGTCACTGCAAAAAAAAACTGTAATCTCTTTTAAGAATTAAAACAATTGAGACAGTTGTTGAAACGTAATACAAGCTGCAAAATGAATGTGACGGCGAAGCCTCAGATGAGTTGGTCTTGGAAGAATTCAATGAGAAATGTTTGAGTTCATATAAAGGACAGGGAACACACACCAGCTTTTCGGCAGTTTTGATTCCGGATGTTGTTTTGTTTTTTTCCCCATTCATTTTTTTCACAAGGTACTGCCGTTCAAAAACAAGTTTAAAACCAAATCCAACCATCTCCAGCATGAAACACAAGCAGACACGTGTTTAAAGATCAAATATACAAAGGTACTATGTTCTTAACATCGTTT
The DNA here is from genome assembly GCA_027422405.1 of Ptychobarbus kaznakovi. NCBI lineage: Eukaryota > Metazoa > Chordata > Actinopteri > Cypriniformes > Cyprinidae > Ptychobarbus > Ptychobarbus kaznakovi. The sequence goes on from CM049807.1 coordinate 20,496,809, forward strand.
AATGTGGAACTATTCATCTTAATAACGATATCTGATAGACATCACTGTAAATTACACCATTAAATCCATGATTTCCACTTCTAGTAAAACTGATTTCTTTGATTTGTGGATCTTTCTTCAGATTGTGGGTCGTGTAGATCTTTGAGACTTTTCTGAGATCTCACTGTAAGGTCACATGCATCCTTTTCTCAGGAGAAAATGTATGGACACTGCTGTCTAGTAGAAACAATTGAGATTCCTGTGGGTATGTTTGTGCACGTGTGCCATTAATGACCAGTTCTGAGGAGAATACATGATAGACTGCTGTATATGCCACAGTCTGCTGTCTATACGCTGTGCGGAGGTCACTATAGGTTATTTAGGACACACATCCTGTATCCTCCCCTTTGGGCTGGGGTGTGTGGTCACTGACCTGATTCTGTTAGATCACTTTGTGCTGTGTGTGTGTGTGTGTGTGTGTGTATGCACTTAACATATATATGTTAGTGTTAGTGCATATGTGTGCTTTTAGGGTGGCAGGACGGATCATTATGCCACATATGCAGTCCAGATACAATTAAATGCTCAGGTTATAGGACAGCAAATGGATGCAGATCATGGATTATGTCAGGGCCATATTGTTTCGACACACATATTGTGTTTATTGACACTGCCTGACACAGTTGAATAGGGTTAATCATGCACACACGATCACACAGCATTATAAAAAGAACATTTCCACTTTACTAGTCCTCCGGTCCAGAACTGCTGTCAAATGTAATTTATGCATGCATTTGTGTGTTTATTTGTTACACAGCCTGATGCATTCTGCTCATTTTCAAAATGATAAATAAATACTTTTTAATTATGTGTATGGCTATTGGTGGCTTGCTTTCTTTTGAGATTTACGAATAATATTGCTCATCACCTAGAATAAAAAACAACTTAAAACAACTTTTTACTGATGACTTCTTTACTGATGACTTCTTTACTGATGACTTCAACAGAAGCATTTCCAGAACCCGACTGATGCTGTTTATTGTGAATAGATTCATAGCTAAAGAGCTGTGTCTTCATCATGTATCATAAGCATACTGGAGCTCTGTGCATTAAAATATGTAAAGCACTTTGTATATTTTATGCACACCATGTTTTATGCAACTTAAAGATGCATTTCTTCATGTCTCTGTCTTTGGAGTAAAGCCTGGCTGATTTAGGCTCATGTCTTCCTGTCAAACTCCACACCAACCCAATCTCGTTCACAACAGGAGATCTGTGTGTTCCTCTAAAAATGAATTATCTTCGTGCTCTCTCGTTCTACATCTATCTGCATGTTTCATTCTTGCATTCATTCACAAGAAAAAGTTTGTAACTCAAATCTGAAATTACTAAAGTGTCTTTTGTCAGCATGCAAGTATTGAATTAACTATGTACTGTAAACATGTAGTCTCCATAACACAACATATTTATCATTATAGCAGTGAGCATGTAAAAACTATGTTATAAAACTGTTTTGGTGAAAGAAATTATATTTATATTTTAGTATATAAAACTTAAATTGGCATACGGTTGCAACCAGCGATGTCATTTTTGTACTATAAAATGCCCAGATTTAGTTTTACAGTGTATGTTTAAATCTATACATTTCTGTCGTTCTGGGTCATGTCATCAGCTCTGAGAGGAAGAGTTCTTGCATCATTCTTCTCCGGACAGACTGTTTTTAAGGACATATAGAAACAGAGATCTGTAACACTTCATACAGATCTAGTGTATTCCTCTAGACGCTTGTTCTAGAATAGAAGTGTCAGACTCCCAATAATTAAAGGTGTGACAAACTGTGACAGTTTTTTCCAATTCTTTTTTTTCTCTGATGTTGTGAAAGAGAATGGGTAAAATAGAGTCTGATAGTGTTTGGAAATACGGATAAGGCGTCCATCAAGAAGAGAGATTCTCTAATTTAAAGCACAGATTTTCCACTGTTCCATTCAGGTGCTTGGTAACGAATGTCAGTTTGTAATTGAGATTGGTCAAAGGCTCTTGCATGTGAAGTGATTCTCCAATGCAAAGGGTGTCGGTCCTGCTCTTGGACATTAACCATCCTGGAGCGTTTGGATCCACCTTGCTCCAAAACATCTGTCTGGAAAGTCCTGAAGATCTTGATCACCTGGTTCAGATGTGTTTACAGTTTTTACTGCTTACACACATTTTCAAAACTTTGCCTCTTTTTTCCAAACTTTATACACAAATCCAAGAATTGCACACACAAAAGGCAAAATGCCTCACATCTCTTGCAAAACGAAGCACTGGATTCAAAATATCACAAACACATCTCAAAAGCAAACATTTGCAAACACCTTTGCCATAATATTCATTCCTGTTAGATTTTTGTGTGTTCGAAATGTGTGTTGTGTTTTGCAAAAAGTGTTTTATGAAATTGAAAACTGAGTCAAAGGCCAAGAATTAGTGTATGGTTTTGAAGATTTGGTGTGTGGTTCTGGTGTTTGAGCATCGGGTTTCAGAAATTATGTAACAAGTAAAGATTTTGTAAGCAATTTAAAAAAACTTATAAATTTGAGGCCAAACTCCAAAAAGTCCCAAAAGGTTTTTTTTTTTTTTTTTGCAATGATGCCAAAGAAGAACGACTTATTTGGGTTCCCCAAAAAACCTTTCAGCAAACATTTCTTAAAAGAGCCAGTTTTTCTTAGTGTAAAGAAGATTTTAATAATCTATAAAGAACCTTTTGTGAAATGGAAAGGTTCCATGTATGCTGAAGGTTCTTCATGAAGCCAGTGATGCCAATAAGAACCTTTATTTTTATATTTATATTATTTTCTATCGAGTGTAGGAAGGTGGCCCTCCACCCTTTCTATAATGTCTGGCTATATTCATACAGCAGCAAAATAAACTTGTTTGAAATGAAAAGTCTTATTCTATTCATACACAATTTGCATATGAATGTTACTCAGTTCTATAACTTAAAGAAAGGGACAGTCAGCTCTATCTGTACTATACACTACTGCACTAACATTTCTTATTAAAGGGGTCATATGATGCGATTACAAGTTTTTCTTTCTCTTTGGAGTGTTACAAGCTGATTGTGCATAGATAAGATCCCTAAAGTTGCAAAGACTAAAGTCTCAAAACCAAAGAGATATTCTTTATCAAAGTTAAGACGCCCCCCTCAAACGCCTCATTCAAACACGCCCCCACATGTCTACGTCACTGTGTGGGAAGATTTGCAAAACACCACCCAAATGTATACACAATGAAAGAAGGCGTGATTTTTATTCTCGCTGTAGTATTATTCTCGCCATGTCCTGGAGACGCTGTGTTTCTAGGTGAAAGAGAAAGTACTTTGTTTGGGCTTCCAAAAGAGGACACAACTAGAAATCAGTGTTTAAGTTGTATTTGCAACACTGTTCCAGAGCAGTACAACCCACATATTAGAGTGTGTGCAGCGCATTTTACGGAGGACTATTTCCTGAACATGGAAGAGTAGCCTACAATGCTGGCTTGTTTTTCTTTATAGAAATAGAATGCTGTTTCTATAAAGTGGGGCAATTCCAACTTTGCAAGAGTAGTCTGGCGCTTCTGACTCAGTAAGTATGTTTTCTTATTTAAAGAATTTGCCTTTAACTATTCAAACATGAGTGTAGAGTAGTGCTTGTTGTTTGTCGTTTCTCCGATCACAAATGCAGACATGGTAATGGACATGGACACGTAAAAAGACAGTATAAGTCATTATAATCAGTAATTATGTCCCCACTGGATGAAACAAATGCCTCGTTTATAATGGGTTTCATTGTCTTTGTCTCATTGCGCCGGGACACAGCATCACAATATGGTAAGAGGCGTAACATTTCCATCACATGCTTGCGGTATTCGGCCAACCACAACGCACTGGATAGCTGGCCAATCAGAGCAAGCCTAGCTTCTCAGAACGATGAGCTTTGTAAAAATCAAAAGGCATACCATAGAGGAGCAACAATAATGTAGTATGTGGAAAATAATGTGTTTTTAACCTTAAACCGCATAAATACATTGCATTACACCAAATACACAAATTTATGTTTTTTTAGCAACGTCATATGACCCCTTTAAAACAGAAAGGAAGTTTTTTGACAATAGGCTTCATTTACATTACAAACTATGATTAGCTACTTGCTAGTTAATTGCAAACTAGAAAGTAAGAGAAAAAAAATACTTGTTTTAGAGTTCATAGGCATCTAGATGGGGACTACATTTCATTTGGGTATTTAGGTGTCTTTTTCTTATTGAAAATAAAATTTTACCCTCAAATGCATTAAATTACTGACATAAAATAGGTTTCAATTAAAAAAGCATAATTTTCGCACAATTACTTGAAGAATATCTTATTATGACTTCAAAACAACATTAAAATGCTGGGAGATTTGAAAACTGATGCTTTTGAACGTTAGCATCGCACATATCCAGCGTCATATCTATGGGTTTGCATGGACGGTAGGTTTGTTCGGTAGCTCACGGAGTACGGAGACGTACTTGAGAGGTGAAGCGCTCTGGTTCGAATCCAGTGTAACTACGGTTTGACGAAACAGTTCAAATTTCTATATAAGAAAGTTAAAATAGCACGTTGCATCAACAAATGCGTTTTTATATCAGTTTTGCATTTGTCAACACTATTGTAGGTTTAGGGTTGGGTTTGGTGTAGGGCATATTTCCAACACGATAGAGCATTCATTTTTAGTGATGGTTACCAAATATTTGAATTCTGAACTGCCGCAATACGTTCCTGAAGCAACTTAATAAAAACACAGCAATACGTACCTATATCAACATAATAAAAACATGCTAGGGTTCACGTATTGAACTGTGTTTTAGCGCCACTCATTGGACATTTCTCTTTGAAACTGCGGTGAAACGTGCAGTAAGGTACATAAAAATGGTCTCGCTGAAAAGCGCACAGAATTACGAATTTTTATGAGACCAGGTTGTTTGTTGAACTTTGACCTTTATACAGCATATTTTTTACTTTATTGTCCACGTGGAGTAGCTGTTCGTGTTGATAACACACTGGTCTGAATTCAGCTGAGAGGCTGTATTTTCTGCCTGAAGAGAGAATTCCTGGTCTGCAGTGCACAATGCCTGGAAGTCCACATTGTTCCAAGTTCTGGCACTGGTGGATTGACACTATGAGCACGAGGCTCTGAGCGATTTTCTGTGGTCAGGCTGCAGTTGTAATGTAATAATCCAATCATCTAAACTCCATTACACGCAGACGTGGAGATCAGACTCTGATACAATCAGACATGACTGTGTCTCACACTATATCTGCCCCTTACTCTCTTTGTCCTGTTCTGTTTGCTCACATTATTCTTTCATTATCTTCACTGGTTCCTGTAAAATCAATTAATCAGCAACAAATAAAGAATCAACTCAGCCCATCTGATACTTCAAACTTTTTTTAGGATGGCACTTTATGATCGACATCATATTGAAGGTAAAAAATATACTGCTTGCCCCAATTCTCTCTGCTCTCCATTATTTTTTCCATCGCTCATTCCTCGTTGTAGATGATAGAGTGACTGTGCTCCTCTCAGATTGGAGTTACGTAACATGCTGCTACTGTAATCTCTGAGTGTTATTTGCTCCTGGGGACTGGAGCTCCATCATGATAAAGAAAATGGCTATATGCATGATACATCTGGTCTGAATTTTGACTTGTTATTTTAATGTTTTGAGGTTGATAGATAAAGGTGAGGGTGTGAATGCTCTTCGATTGGAGGTAGAAAGACTGCTAAATGGGTTACTGTAGGAGTCAGGCTGTTTGTTTCCTTGGGAATCTGACGTTTACATCATAATTAATAACAACTGCATGACGGTAACTGCGCAGGGATCTGGTAACCTGGTGAGGTGCGGACACTGACCGAGTGAGGACAGATGGAGGAGAATGAATTTGTGTGCTGTAGATTATTAAAGGGTTACTCCACCCCAAAATGAAAATGTAAAAGCTTTGATCGTCTTGAATGACGCTTTTACAGGTTTTTGGAATGACAGAGGGGTAAGTGAATAATGACAAAATATTCATTTTGGGGTGGAGTAACCCTTTAATCTGATTTTTGCTGCTCAGAGATCGTCAGAATAGTTAGGCTGGTTTTACTGCTTGTTCCTTCTATTTGAGAGAGAGAGAGAGAGAGAGAGAGAGAGAGAGAGAGAGAGAGAGAGAGAGAGATAAATCAGTTCACAAATTGTTCTTCAATGATGAAAGCAAACCTCGTTCAATCCAGTTGTTTCTGCTTGCTGGCTGAGAAGGAATACACGATGTGTATCATAAAGAGGAATCTAAAGAGCAAGTCACAGTAGATTCAAAGTGAGAAGTCACAGGAGAGTCACTATGATGATGTCACAATAATGATTTTACAATAGAATCCCAATTAAATTGATTCAGAGTGATGTCACAATAGAGTCACAACAGGAGCCACAATGGAGCTTGTCAGATTATGAAATCTATTTTTTAAGTGATCATCTGATATTTATTTTTATAATTTATATATTTTATTAAAACGTATTTAAAACTTTAATAAATAACTTTTTTAAAGATATTATGATACATAATATTCATAATTTGTTTATTATTAACATTATTATTATATTTTTATCTACAATCTTTTTTATGTATATATTCTAGGGATCGTCAGTATTGTGTTTTATGATTTATTATTATTCGATGACTTTGCCACATTCTTCACAGACAAAACTAGCTCAATCAGTAGCCAGTTCTCAGCTCCACACATGCAGGAACTCAAACCAACCACATCTACTGCTAAAACTCCCCTCTTCTCCTTCTGTCCCCTTACTGAGGTGGAAGTATCCAAACTTCTCCTCTCCAGCCATCCTACAACATGTCCTCTTGATCCAATCCCCTCACACCTTCTCCAAGCAATCTCTCCTTCACTCTTACCAGCACTCACACACATTATCAACACATCTCTCCTCACAGGCATCTTCCCCACTGCATTCAAGCAGGCTCGGGTTACCCCACTGCTCAAAAAACCTACATTAAACACTTCTCTTATAGAAAACTACAGACCTGTCTCTCTCCTTCCATTCATAGCCAAAACACTTGAACGAGTTGTTTTCAACCAGTTATCCTCATTTCTGTCAAAGCATAACCTACTGGATGCTAACCAATCAGGTTTCAGACGTGGACATTCAACTGAGACTGCACTACTCTCAGTCACTGAAGCCCTGCAAATTTGCAAAAGCTGATTCCAAATTCATCAGTCCTCATTCTGCTGGATCTGTCTGCCGCTTTTGACACTGTCAATCATCAGATCCTCCTGTCCACCCTCTCATCACTGGATATCACTGGGACTCCACTTCGCTGGTTTGAATCCTATCTCACTGGTCGGTCTTTCAGGGTGGCCTGGGGAGGGGAGGTATCCACAGAACATCAACTGGTCACTAGGGTTCCTCAGGTTCTCACCGTGGAGATACTGCCAGACTGGAACCACAGTATAGAAATCACAGTTGAGCTTGTAGAGGCTAAAAGCTGTTGTGTTTTCTCAGAAATAAAGGTCAGGTATCAATGGAGAATCACACTGAAGATACATTTGAAACCTTACAGATTAAATCATCTCTGTTTTCTGTATATAGAAGGAATTTTCCTGCTGTTTTGACCATCCACAGGAGGTTCAGCTTAACTTTTTAAGACAGACTTCACAAAACTTTTTTAGAGCGATTCTTCACTGGAACAATGTGTGCGGCAGAAAAAAGCGTTTGATATCCATCCGTTGATCTGCTCCATTGGAGTTGGAGATTTCTGTTCTCTGAGGGTAGGAGGTCCCTCGGGGTAAAATTCAATCAAACACACACTGCTTGCCACAGAAAACGCACTACTTCTCATTAATAATGCATCATCCCGCTCAGGAAGAAAGAGCAATCAACATGCATATTCATTTAGCTTTTTAAATATTACTGTCCAGCCCTTTAAGGCTTTGAAAAGCATTTTACGGCAAGTATGAGAGAGAAACAGAGACAGGAAAAGAGAGATTAAGAAACAGTAAAATAACCTAATATGCAAAAGAAATATTGACTGCCACAAGGAAAGAGAAAGTAAGACAAGAAAGCCATAATGCCTTGCCTAGACAAGGTGTGTGTGTGTGTGTGGTGTGTGTGTGGAACTGTGTGTGTGTGTGTGTGTGTGTGTGTGTGAGTTGACGTGTGTGTGTGGTGGTGTTGTGTGTGTGTGTGTGTGTGTGTGTGTGTGTGTGTGTTGTGTGTGTGTTGTGGGCATGTTTATGTGGTTTATGAGGACACAAAATTTGTATAATGACATGGGTATGACATAGGTATTACAAGGAGAAGGTGATTTATGAGGACATTTTCAGTGTCCCCATAATTTAAAACGCTTATAAATCATACAGAGTGAGTTTTTTTTTGAGGGAAAATAGAAATGCACCGTCTCCTGTGAGGGCTAAGTTTAGGTGTAGGGTAGGTGTAGGGCAATAGCACATACGGTTTGTACAAACCATTACGCTATGGAAAGTCCCCGTAGACCATAAAAACCAACATGTGTGTGTGTTGTGTGTGTGTGTGTGTGTGGGGTGTGTGTGTGTGTGTGTGTGTGTGTGTGTGTGTGTGTGTGTGTGTGTGGTGTGTGTTGTGTGTGTGTGTGTGTGTGTGTGTGTGTGTGTGTGTGTGTGTGTGTGTGTGTGTGTGGTGTGTGTGAGATCAACTCCTTTGTCGCACTTTTCCAAGTACACACTTACAATTGACTTGAATTGGCTCTGATATACTTTGACAAATAATCAGTAGTGACAGTGATGGGTTAGACTGGCTCTCTCTCACACACACACCCTTTTCTGTCAAACAACTACATTTGGCCCTAGATCTGTGCCACAACACACAATCTGATGCAGTTCACTGCTGTCAACGTGAATTTAGTTACCTCTCACACACACACACACACACACACACACACACACACACACACACACACACACACACACACACACACACACACACACACACACACAAAACTACCCATTTTTTGAAGGGTGTATCTAACTTTGGTGCCTCCCCAACCCACACAGTCACAACGCCATTAAATAGCCAACAAAAATTAATAGGCAGTTCACATGGCCTTTGAAATAATTTAAACGTTAAAAATGATTTCAATAAAATATTAATTTTCTTCAGGAAATGTAAAAGCCAAGCTCTGTTTAGTTTCCTTGTTTTATTGTTAGTTCCTGTGGCTCAGTGGTGATGCATTGCGTTAGCAATGCAAAAGGTTGTTGGTTCAATTCCCAGGGAACACACATACTGACAAAAAATGTATAGCCTGAATGAAGTCGCTTTGGATATAAGTGTCTGCTAAATGCATAAATGTAAATGTATTAGTAGGTAATCATTAAGAGTTTCTTTTGTTGGTGTGGGAGAGTATGAGGAAAATGCTCAGTAGGGCAAGCCAACTTAGCTTGAACAATATGGAACAGAATCAAGCAGGACAGATCGATTGGGATAAAGATGTACGCAGATGTTTGCATTAATTAGCATATGTCTAGCTGCTATTTTCCATATTCTTGAGCATTAGGCTTTCAGTGAGATGCTGTAATACACATTTGGGTATGTGTGTACCTGGTATTTCCTACATTATGGGGACCAAATGTCCCCACAAGGACCAGTAAATTTGGCCCCTTGTGGGAACATTTTTGGTCCCCATGTAGAAAACAGCTTAGAAATCATACATAATGTTTTTTGAAAATCTAAAAATGCAGAACGTTTTGTGTGATGGTAGGTTTAGGGGATATAAAATATTGTTTGTACAGTATAGAAACCACTATGCCTATGGAATGCCCCATTAAAAATGGAAACACAACACTGAAACAGTAATTCAGTAATATTGTAAAATATTATTACCATTTAAAATACCTTTTTACTAAGTTAATATATTTATTCAAACTGAATCATTACTCTAGTCTTCAGTGTCACATGATCTTTCAGAAGTCATTATGATATGATGATTTGATGCTCAAGAAACATTTTTTATTATCATCAATCTATTATCAGAACCCCCCCCCAATCTTTGATAAAGATAAAGTTCAAAAGAATAGCATTAATTTGAATTGGAAATCTTTAATTTCTGATCAATTTATGGAATATATATATATATCTAATAAAAGTTAGATATTTTGCAAGTAAATGTAAAGTTCTAAGGAGAACACAGTTGTTTTTGTGAGAGAACACAACTGTTTTTGCAAGAGAATGTAATTTTGCAAGAGAACGTAAATGTTTTGCGAGACAGTTCAAAATTTCTCAGTGGAACACAATAGCTCTGTTAGAGAAGCAGTAGTTTTGCAAGAGAAACACAAATGTTTCACAAGCGAACGTATAGTAAAGTTTCTCGGGGAGCACAATATTTTTGCAAGGAATTAAATAGTTTTGCGAGAGAATGTCTCGGTTACGTATGTAACCCTCGTTCCCATAAAGAGGGAACAGAGACGTCACGTCGGTGACGGACAAATTGGTATCTCGCCAAAAAGACCATCCCTTTGAGTGTAACTAATTGAGCAAATGGACATTGGCATGCGGTATTTTGCATCTGGCTGCCACACCCCACAGCGCGACAAATTAGGATCCCTACCAATGTGCCACAGGAGCTGCCACCTCCAGCGCCCTGTGTAGTCCTCCTGATCCTTCCTATAAGGCACACAGAGAAGGTCAACTACTGCAGTTCCTCAAGCAACCCAAACAGTAGGACTTGGATAACATTGGGAAAGCGTGCTCTTCCACCTGGAAGAGGCACACTGCGGAGTCACCTCATCCCAGAGGGGGTTAAGTGACATTACTCATGTGAAGTAACCCCGTAAGGGCCCTATTGCGCATGGAAGTCTCTGAGATGGCTCAGGCTGCATCATTTAGAGATGGCAGAACGTGGTCTGCCAGGAAAACACGGCCCTAGTAAGTTTACCATGGAATACACACATGGGATCCCAACAGGGTCGCTCATATGGGCACTAGCCTCACACCAGATTTCAAGAATTCATTGGCTGAAAGGCCTGAGGCCGGACGCTCTGCCACGTCTGGCCACCGGAGCGCTGGAGGACTCGACAGGGTTTGCCCGGACAGGGAACTCTGGAGAATTTAGGCATTAAGGATGCCGCAAGGAACCAGGTCCTGTCGGGCCAATATGGAACCACTAGCAAGACCTGCTCCTCATCCTCCCTGATCTTGCACAGTGTCTGTGCCATTAGGCTCACTGGGGTAAATGCATATTTGCGCAGGCCCCGGGGCCAGCTGTGTGCCAGTGCATCCGTGCCGAGCATTACCTCGGTTAGTGAGTAGAACCACTTGCAGTGGGTGGTTTCTGGAGATGCAAACAGGTCCACCAGAGCAACTACGAACCGTCCTCAAATCAGCTGAACCGCCTGGGGATGAAATCTCCACTCCCCTGGAAGTGCTTGCTCGTCGGCTGCCTGATTGAACACTCCCGGGATGTGGATGGCATAAAGGGACCCCAGAGGCTTCTGACTCCAGAGGAGGAGGTGGCGGGCGAGTTGCGACATACGACGGGAGTGTAAACCGCCTTGCCGGTTGATATACACAACGGTTGCAGTATTGTCCGTACGAACCAGATTGTCCTTGCCCCGAAGGTGCCCTCTGAGGCGGCTCAAGGCAAGGCGTACTGCCAGCAATTGATAATCCAACGCAGTTGGGGACCCGTCCATAGACTGATCGTCAGGGGGAGCACCAAAGGAAACAGGTGGTGTACCCCGTTCTGCAGAGGTCCCAGCCTGCTCCAATGGCAACCCCACCAGCTGCGGAGCGCTTGAAGGGTGAGGAACTCCTCTTGGAGAAGCCCTCACTGTGATCCTCAAATCACCTCTGACTCCACCGGACACGGCAGAGGCAGAGGTACTCCGCCATGTTTGACATAGCGGAGTCTACTATGCAACTCTGAGATGATCATGTCCCCACAAGAAGAACATGAACCATCAACGAAAGCTTCCTCAGCATGCTTAATGTCCAGACACGTGAGGCAGTGATCGTTACCGTCCTGAGGAGCCAGGAAACGACCACTCCCAGAAATGCACGGGTGATAAGACATCTTTAAAAAAACGCGATCACCCGTGTTGCTCTTTAAGAGAAATTGCTCTTTCAGTGTTGAAGCACGCAGGGGAGCTGGCCACTGCAAACTCCTGGTGTGGCTGTTTGCATGAACTTTGTTGAAGCCGCGAGATCATGACCACTGCTGCTGTCGCCGTAATGCCTGCACTCTCGTTCTCTCTGCAACACCAAAGTAGAGAGCAGTAGTGATGCACCACTGCTTGGCTCCAAAGCGAAAAGGATGAATTAATGCGGTGCACCTGCTGCTTTTTTTACCCGTGCTGCGGGGTGTGCCAGCCAGATGTGAAATACCGCATGCCAATGTCCATTGGCTCGTTTAGTTACTCTGGTGAGATCCCAATTCGTCGGTCACCGACGTGACTTGTAGTGACCGACTGAATGGGAAAAGAACGCAAATGTTTTGTGAAAGAAAGCAAAGTTTCTCAGAGGATTGAAGTAATTTTATGTAAGAGAGTTAACAGCATTGATTTTTTTGTTCCTCCAGAGCTCATATTTTTTCTATAGCAATGTCCCCTTATGAGCTCCGCAATATTTCAGGTTTTCTGAGGCACACAAATCATATGGACCCTTTTCCAGCTGCTTTTGTGTGCTTTTTTGAGTTAGAAAGTCGTTTGAAATTACATTAAGCTTTATCAATTATGCACTATTTTTCCCTCTTTTGAAATTTAGGAAGGTTTAAAAATGCTTAATATGGTGTTGCTCTTCTTCATGCAAATGAATCTAAATCAGACACAGCTTTTGCAGGATTTGACTGTCCGATTTCCATAGAGCAATGAAAAATAGCTGGATTTGAGGACATCTGAAAACATCTGTCACATGTACGAAGGTCAAACCAGATGAGTCTTACCCACACACATATCCCGCCTACAGCTTGCCTATCTCAGTAGACATCATTTTTGGAAAGTCATGTAGCAGATTAAGATTTTACCTCAAACAAACTCATTGCTTTGACTTCCATAGGAAACACATGTACTGTAGAAACAAGGGATATCAATACAAACCTTCTTAGGTTTAGTAAGCTTTAAAGTGACAGTTCACCCAAAAATTATGTTATCATGAAGTCAACCTCATGTTACATGCCATACTTAAACCTCAATTTAAAAAGGATACAAAATCACCATAAAAGTAATCCTACACACTAAAGGATATGTATAACTTCAAGAAGATACTTTTCTGGTACTTTTTGTATCGTTTTTTAGGCTTTAAAGGTATCATTCATTGTGAATGCATGGAAAGGAGTGACAAGCTATTGTGTTCAACAGATGAAGTCAAACACTATGGAAGGACATGAGAGTGAGTAAATGCTCATTTTTGAGTGACCTATATCCCTTGCATTGTGTAATTCTTGGAATGTCAGATGAAAAGAAAATTTTATGTGAAAAACACAGAAAAAAAATACTCGCTATGTAGGCATTCTAGGGTTAAAGACATGTATTAACAGAAACACATGCATACATACGTCATCCTGCTATGCTTGACATTTCAGTGTCTCTGCTCAGACCACATGTACTCTCTGCCTTGTGACATTTAAACCTCTTTCAGATGGAAGGAGAGGTTGAAAGGGCAATATTTTCCACTGTTCTGAGTTTGTCGTATTTTTTGACTTTCCACTCCATTTCCTAAAAAGCACATCTCAACCTGAGCTCTCTTTCTCTCTCTCTCACTCATTCTCCATGTAACTGCCATTCACCATTGTACTTTTCTCTTACCCCTTTAATAATACTCCTTTCACACTGGCATCAATGCATGTTTGATTGACATATTCTACTACAGCTATGACTGGTGCATTTGCTGGAAGGAAGTTTCCTGCTGCTAAATTGCCATGGAACGTGCCGTGCCGACTTCAATCCCTCCAAAGTGCCTTGAAGTAACTTTAACTGCACACTTTAATTGAACAGTTGCACCAGACCAAAATACAGTACGATACAAACTTTTGTTAGCTTTGGACAAGGCTTTGAAAGAATTCACAATCTAATTTTTTCTTTTATTATTTATATATTTGTTTTTTTATTCATATTTACATAATTGTATTATAATTGACACATATTTGGCCATTAAATGTAATGTTTGAATTATATTTATTTTCAATATAGTATATTTCAATATAGTATGAATAATTGTATTTATTTTTAAATATAGTATAAAAGCAAGTGTTTTATAATTAAAACCTAATTTTATCATCAAAATGTCACTTTAACATTTTAAATAGTGCAGCCTTTCATGTTATAAAATGTCAGTCTATTGGAAAGTAACTTTTTTATTTATTTCCCAAAGCCAATTTCAGTGCATTTGGAGGTTGTGTGAATGCATCAAGAGATGGGAACTTACATGAGCAACCTTCACTATGTCTGGTGTGCAATGGCCTTTATTTAAAGCATTGATTTCAAATGCTGTCCTGTTACTACACACAAATAACTCATTCCAAATATTTTCCTTCCTTTCTGACCTTCAAGAGATCTTCAAACATTTTATTTGATATTTTTCTTTCTGGAGTATCTGTTCCTCTTGAGATTCCACCTTTTCTAAGATGACCTTTCAGCGGTAACATGCAGAAGGTCACGCTGCATTATTCCCATTAATTAGGATAAATACAAAGGGCTTTAATAGCTTGAGATCCTGCCAGGGCAAAATATCACAGTGAAGAATTATTAACATCCTAACATCATATTTAGATGAAATGTTTTTCCTGTCACTACTACATTGTAAGAGTGATGAATTTTATTGGGTGTTTTTTAGCAGGATCCAATGGTGTTTTGGGTGACTGTTTACTAGCAAAGTTTGATATATATATATTATATATATATATATATTATATATATATATATATATATATATACAGTATATACATATATACATATACTCATTTCAGAAAGTGAAACCATATATTATATAGTTTCATTACACATAGAGTGAAACATTTCAAGCCTTTATTTCTTGAAATTTTGATGATTATGGCTTACAAATACTGATAACCTAAAAAATTCAGTGTCTCTGAAAATTAGAATATTACATAAGATCAATAAAAAGGGTATTTTAAACAGAAATGTCAGGCTTCTGAAAAACATGTTCATTTCTATGCACTCAATACTTGGTTGGCCTTCCTTTTGCATGAATTACAGCATCAACGCGGTGTGGCATGGAGGCAATCAGCCTGTGGCACTGTTCAGGTGTAATGGATGCCCAAGTTGCTTTGATAACGGCCTTCAGGTCTTCTGCATTGTTGGGTCTGGTGTCTCTCATCTTCCTCTTGACAATACGCCATAGATTCTCTGTGGGGTTCAGGTCAGGCGAGTTTTCTGGCAATCAAGCACAGTAACAGCATGGTCATTGAACCAGCTTTTGGTACCTTCAGCAGTGTGGGCAGGTGCCAAGTCCTGCTGGAAAATGAATCAGCATCTCCATAAAGCTTGTCAGCAGAAGAAAGCATGAAGTGCCCTAAAATTTCCTGGTAGATGGCTGCGTTGACTGTAAACTTCAGAAAACACAGTGGACCAACACCAGCAGATGACATGGCAGCCCAAATCATCACAGACTGTGGAAACTTCGCACTGGACTTCAAGCAACGTGGATTATGTGCCTCTCCACTCTTCCTCCAGACTCTGGGACCTCGATTTCCAAATGAAATGCAAAAGTTACTTTCATCTGAAAAGAGGACTTAGGACCACCGAGCAACAGTCCAGTTATTTTTCTCCTTAGCCCAGTTAAGATGCTTCTGACGATGTTTCTGTTTCAGAAGTGGCTTGGTAGCCCTTTTCCTGAAGACATCTGAGCGTGTTGACTCTTGATGCACTGACTCCAGCTTCAGTTCACTCCTTGTGAAGCTCTCCCAAGTGTTTGAATCGGCTTTGCTTGACAGTATTCTCAAGCTTGCAGTCATCCCTGTTGCTTGTGCACATTTCCTACCCAATTTCTTCCTTCCAGTCAACTTTGCATTTAATATGCTTTGATACAGCACTCCTTGAACAGCGACCCCTTTCAGTAATGACCCTCTGTGACTTACTCTCTTTGTGGAGGGTGTCAATGATCGTCTTCTGGACCGTTGCCAAGTCAGCAGTGTTCCCCATTATTGTGCTTTCAAAGAACAAGACATACCAGAATTTATACTGTATGTATGGTAATTTATTGAAACTCAAATGTAAATATTCTAATATTTTGGGATTATTATTTTTAACTTTCATTAGCTGTAAGCTCTAATCATCAAAATTAAAACAAAAAACTTTTGAAGTGTTTTACTTTACATGTAATGAATCTAAAATATGAATCAAATCATATATCAAAAATATATGAAAGTTTCACTTTTTGAAATAAGAAAATGTTTTTCACCATATTCTAATTGTTTTAGATATACCTGTATATATATATATATATATATATATATATATATATATATATACATACTGACAATACAAATGTATAGCCTGAATGTACTGTAAGTTGCTTTGGATAAAAGCGTCTGCTAAATGCGTAAATAAATGTAAATGTAAATATATATAGTCTATTTTTATATATATTTTTAAGGAAATTTAATATTTTGGCAATAGCTTAGAAAGGTATGAGCACTTCTTAAAGTCACATGATGCCATATGGATTTTTCATTCATCTTGTTGTGTCTTATGAAAAAAATCAGAAAAAGATTATAACCAAATAAATGCACTTGAAAAGTAAAACGCATAAGATATTAAGACTTGTTTTCAGAGGAAGTATCTTTAATATAAGTGTATTTTGTCTTATTGCACTGGCAACTTTTAACTTATTTAAAAAAAAAAAAAAAAAAAAAAAAAAAAAAAAACAGGAAAAGGCCTGCAGAGCAGCAAGACAAAAATACATTCATATTAAACATTTTTGCTTGGAAATAAGTCGCAATATCTTATGCAATGTTGCTTCTCAAATACAGTTATCTTGTTTAGAATATTTTTAGATATTTTGACAAAAAAAAGACAAAAATAATAGAAATAGTATTTTTGCAGTGAGTTTCCATAACAAACAATCCTGCCAGCTAACAGATCCTGATTACTGGTTCTGTAGAGAGTTTAGCTTCAGGCTCAGTGCAGAAATCACCTCTGATCTGCGGCAACATCAAAGGAGTTCAGATCAGTGAGCATTACAACAGGCCTCAGATCAGTTTAACCCTGTTACGAAGACGTGTCAGTGAAGAAATTAATGCTTTGTCTGTCCTGCTGTGGCTTCAGAATATTGGGGTAATGTCCTGCTGCTTGTCTGCTGTGTTTAGACCAATCTGAGTCTGAAGAGTGCATGTGCGTGTGTGCATGCGTGCTTGTGTGTGTGTGTGTGTGTGTGTGTGTGTGTGTGTGTGTGTGTGTGTGTGTGTGTGTGTGTGTGTGTGTGTGTGTGTGTGTGTGTGTGTGTGTGTGTGTGTGTGTGTGTGTGTGTGTGTGTGTGTGTGTGTGTGTGTGTGTGTGTGTGTGTGTGTGTGTGTGTTGTGTGTGTGTGTGTGTGTGTGTCAGCTGCTGGGGTCAGCCGAAGGGTGCTGGAAGCGGTTGGTAAGGTGGGGAGTGATCAAACTTCCACTTCATTACACTTTACACACACAATGCAGGCACAGTAAATGCCTGGTCAGTCACATGGTACAGATTCTCAAGGGCATAAGTGAAAAATATTAAATCTATATCTGCCATATATATATATATATATATATTATATATATATATATATATGATAACTCTGTTTTTACTATTCTAAGAAATCATGTTTTTTTCAATTAATCTCAATCAAACTGCAGTTGGGTTATTTTGACTGGGGTTACAGCTAATTTACACAATAAAACAATAAAAAACATGATAACATAATAAAAAACATGATTTTTGATAATATTGAGTTATCTGTTTTTGCATATATAAACACACACACACACATACACCCTGGTGTCCAAAAGGTTGGAATAAATTAGATTTTTTTAAATGTTTCTTTTTAAGATATTTATTGAAAACAAGTGTTTTATGCTCATAAGACTGCATTTATTTAATCAAGAATACAGTAAAAGCAGTAATATTGTAACATATTACAATTTAAAATAACGGTTTTCAATTTGAATATATTGTAACATATTATTTTTTTTCCTATGATGGCAAAGTTTCAGCAAATTTTCATCAAAAGCTACATTAATAATAATAATAATATAATATATAATGATAATAATATTTAGAAATGTATAATAATACAAATAAATGCTGATTAATGTTTTGACTCTGTGTACTGTATACAGTTGCAATCAAAATTATTCAACCACTTTGACCTGCAAGACATTATGCTGCCATGAAAAATTATTATGAAAACAATTCAACCAAGGCATCAGTTAACTATAGAAAGTTTATTAATACACTTTTCAGTGATTCTGAAGATGTAAAGTTGATGAAAATTTGAAAAAATGTTTGCACCCATTCATGTACAAAAAGTGTGTGTGTGTGTGTGTGTGTGTGTGTGTGTGTGTGTGTGTGTGTGTGTGTGTGTGTGTGTGTGTGTGTGTGTGTGTGTGTGTGTGTGTGTGTGTGTGTGTGTGTGTGTGTGTGTGTGTGTGTGTGTGTGTGTGTTGTGTGTGTGTGTGTGTGTGTGTGTGTGTGTGTGTGTGTGTGTGTGTGTGTGTGTGTGTGTGTGTGTGTGTGTGTGTGTGTGTCTTTGCTATAATACTACATGACTTTCACAGATGTATAATATTAAATATATAATTATAATACATGACAAATGTAATTTTTAAATGTAAAAAAAATAGTAATTTTTTGTAATATTTATTTTTATTTTTTATTTACTTTGTTTCTCTTTCTTTATATATTTATTTATTTATTATTTGTTTTTGACATGTAGGCAACAGAAATCATAATTTTGTGTTTTATGACCCTCAAAAACAACTGGTCACATATTTTTCGTTAAATAGCCTTTAATCCTTTTTGTCTTGTTGAAATGAATCATATTTATGAAACATTATTCATACCACCAGTGCTAGACTTCGGTAACAACACTGATACAAATATATTCACAGACATATGGACACTAACATCATCCTCAACACACACACATTTTGATGTGATGGATGTGTTTTTCATGGGTGGTCTGTCATACAACCCGCCTTGACCCCACACACAAACACACACGCACACACGCACACACACACACACACACTGACACACACGTGCTGTCTGCCAAGAACATGATTGGCACATATGGCACAGGGTCTTTTTCTCTTACATGCACACGAACAATGCAATGTCTCATCATCAAATGCAAACAGTGTGACGACTCATGCTGTTGCACTCATTAGCTGCACATATGAAGCATTTTGCACTCAGCCAGGCCAGTAAGATCTGTATCTTTAGAAATGCAGCAAAAACGTGCTTATATCAGCAGTAAAATCGTCTGCATAAGAAATGTGTCTCTCCAGAGCAGGTGAAAGAAACGGAAGAGTTTTTGCCTGAAGGTGGTTCCAGCGTTTGACTGCTTGGCCAGACAGCAATAATGAACTGTAAGATTTGCCGTAAGATGAGCGCGAACATCTCTAGCAAGCTGCCAATCACACACACACGGTTGAAGTGTGTAGTTGAAAATAGTCAATTTGCATTAGATAAAGCTCATAAGAAAAGTGTAAGATTTAATTTGTGCTATTTTTGCCCTTATTATGATAGGACAGATCAGAGCTGACAGGAAGCAAAGTGGGAGAGAATTGGGGGGGGGGGGTCATGAAAGGTCCTTGAGTCGGGTTTTGAACTCGGGATGCCCGTAGCACAATGGCATTGTATGTCGGCATGTCGACATGAAGTACATTTTTAAGGTTGCCTGACAAAACATTTAGAGTGTAGAGCCAAAATCTTTTCATTAACAGTGTTGGGGAAAGTTACTTTTAAAAGTAATGCAATATTGCATTACTCCTTAAAAAAGTAACTAATTACGTTACTTGGTTACTTTTTATGGGAAGTAATGCGCTTTGTTACTTTTTAAATCTGGGCAGAGCTTGCTTGTTTGTTTATATTATAGAAAGTTTATTATTTTACAAATGTAAAAGCTCTTTCACATCAAAAGTGAAATGAATACATGTCAGGCTGAAGGAAATATAAATTCACGTCTGTACAGTAGAGGGTGCAGCTCAAACATATTGCATGAAGTCTACGACGCAGGAGAAGAAAGTTCAACACTATTCAGTAATAACAAAAATGCAACACAAATGTGTAATTTTGCTTAGTATGGTTGAACTGGATCATCAAAGGTCAGTAGTAAAGACATGGTTAATAAAATGGGATTAAATACATAAATAATATTTGTGTTATTTAATAAATTATTGCAGGTTTGCAAAATATTCAGAGTTTGCATTTGACTGTTTTATTCTGTTTTTGTGCAGGTGAGATACATGTTCATATTTAGTCTAGAACTACAGTAACATCATGTTCACACCACAGCGCACACATTGCCTCTGCACTTACTCCCGATTTCGCTCACATGGCAACACGAGAGCTGACAGTCAATACATGGGAAACAAAGTAACTGGCGTTATTATTTAAAAAAGTAACTCATATTTTCCTCCTAAATTAAAAAGTAATGCGTTACTTTACTAGTTACTTGAAAAAGTAACATTACTTATAATGCATTACCCCAACATGTTCATTAATAACTTGTAATTATTTAAAATAATATATTTTTAAGATGGTAAAGTTGTTCCCTTCGGAAGGGAACTCTACACTGCGTCCTCTAGGGGGCGCTATGGGAACACCTCCAGCGTGACCGGTTACCTGAAGCATGAATACAAACACCCAATGCACTTGACATTGGCAGGTGGACGCCTATGACGCAAGCTAATGAGCGTCTGCGGGTATAAAAGGGCGCCTGTGGCATACATCATCCTCTTTTTTTCCTTCAGGGGACTTTGTTTCTGAAGTGTGAGTAATTATGTCTGTTGAGAAACGCTTTAGGAGGTGTGTCGATCCGTGTCAGCGTTGTCTGACACTAGATGACACACACGATCTATGCGTTATGTGTTTGGGCGAAGAGCACGCGCGCTCTGTTCTCGAGGGAATGGAGTGCGTTCATTGTGAGCCTTTTTCTGTGGGAAAAAGCTCCGCTCTCGGTTGTCCCTTTTTCTCGAGAGAATTGGGGCGATCATCTGCCCCCCGCGGCTCGGGTCCAGCCGCTGCTGAGGCAGTGAAGAGACTGAGTTCGCGGCGATCGCAGATGGAGCTTGCGAACGAGTTTGAGAGAGGAATTTTTCATCTCGCGCTCGACAGCGGCTGACGAGAGTGAACTGCGGGAGGAAGATGTATTGTCTGTTACATCTTCTGATCCAGCAGGAAGTGCTTTGCTGGCTCATGGTGGGCTGATGAAGGCAGAGAGGATATTTCTGAGCCTTCTCAGCTTGTCTGCCCCGCGATGTAGAGCTGCTGGAGGTTATGAAGCATGCGCTTCTGCTAGGTAAACCTACAGTGGAGGCACGGAAAAGGAGGAGTGGTTCGCAGTAGACTTGATGAGCGATCTCTCTCTGGCTCCCTCCCTCCGCTCTCCAGAGCTCCGCTTAGACGCACTATTGGTGTGTAGGCTCTATTGTGAGCCTTGCTAGCTTTCTCTAGCGCTGAGTGTTGTCAGGTCTCCTCTCACTTTAGAGAGTCGTTATGCTGAGACCTCGACTCTTAAGAGCTCCTGAACCAGGATGGAGTGTTGCTATGCTTCCTCTCATTTAAGAGAGTCCTTTTGCTGAATGTCTCGCTCTTCCAGAGCTCCGCTTAGACCGCACTATTGGTGTATAGGCTCTATTGTGAGCTTTGCTAGCTTTCTCTAGCGCTGGTGTAGTCAGGTCTCCTCTCACTTCAGAGAGTCGTTATGCTGAGACCTCCACTCTTAAGAGCTCCTGTACCTGGATCGAGTGTTGCTAGGCTTCCTCTCATTTAAGAGAGTCATTCTGCTGAAGCTCGCGCTCTCCAGAGCTCAGCTTAGACCTCACTATTGGTGTGTAGGCTCTATTGTGAGCCTTGCTAGCTTTCTCTAGCGCTGAGTGTTGTCAGGTCTCCTCTCACTTTAAAGAGTCGGTATGCTGAGACCTCGACTCTTAAGAGCTCCTGAACCAGGATGGAGGGTTGCTAGGCTTCCTCTCGTTTAAGAGAGTCATTTCGCTGAAGCCTCCGCTCTCCAGAGCTCCGCTTAGTCTGCACTGTTAGTATGTAGGCTCTATTATGAGCCTCGCTAGCTATCTCTAGCGCTGAGTGTAGTCAGGTCTCCTCTCGCTTAGAGAGTCGTTATGCTGAGACTTCCACTCGTAAGAGCTCCTCTACCTGGATTGAGTGTTGCTAGGCTTCCTCTCGTTTAAGAGAGTTATTCTTCTGAAGCCTCCACTCTCCAGAGCTCCGCTTAGACTGCATACTAGTATATGTAGGCTCTATTGTAAGCCTCGCTAGCTGTCTTTAGCGCTGAGTGCAGTCAGGTCTCCTCTCGCTTAGAGAGTCGTTATGCTGAGACCGCCACTCTTAAGAGCCCCCCAACTAGGGCTGAGTGTTGCTAGGCTTCCTCTCGTTAGAGAGTCGTCTCTGCTGAGGCCTGCACTCTTCAGGGCTCCGTCTCTGACAGACAGTAATAGGAGAATGTGGGCTCTGTTTGAGCATCACTAACTGCCTCTGGCGTTGAGTGTAGCCAGGTCTGCTCTCATTAGAGAGTCGTTATGCTGGGACCTCCACTCTGAGAGTTCCCCTACCTGGATCGAGTGTTAGGCTTCCTCTCGTTCAGGAGAGTCATTCTACTGAAGCCTCTGCTCTCCAGAGCTCCGCTTAGGCAGCACCATTAGTATGTAGTCTCTATTGTGAGCCTCGCTAGCTGTCTTTGGCGCTGAGTGTAGTCAGGTCTCCTCTCGCGTTAGAGAGTCGGTATGCTGAGACCTCCACTCTTAAGAGCCCCTCAACTAGGGTTGAGTGTTGTAAGGCTTCCTCTCGTCAGAGAGTTATTCTGCTGAAGCCTCCACTCTATAGAGCTCCGCTTAGGCAGCACTATGCACAGGCTCTTTCTTGAGCCTCACTAACTGCCTCTGGCGCTGAGTGTAGCCAGGTCTCCTCTCAATTAGAGAGTCGTCATGCTGAGACCTCCACTCTTAAGAGTTCCCCTACCTGGATCGAGTGTTGCTAGGTGTTCTCTCGTTTAGAGAGTCATTCTGCCTAAGCCTCCACTCTCCAGAGCTCCGCTTAGGCAGTACTACGTGCATGCTCTGTCCTGAGCCTCACTAGCTGTTCATAGCGTCGAGTGTAGAAGTCTCCTCTCAATCTGAGAGTCGCTTTCTGAGACTTCCACTCCGAGAGCCATACTCTCGTGAGCTAGTCTATGATGGCGAGCTTTGAGCTGGCCTAAAGAGGGTTTTTTGACCCTAGTTCTGCTGGGCAGGGATGGTGTTCCTCGAGTCTGTGACTTAGGAATCCAGCTTTTGGACACTCTTTCCCTCAGCATGGCGGCGTTGGCATAGCGTTCCCATAGCGCCCCCTAGAGGACGCAGTGTAGAGTTCCCTTCGGAAGGGAACGTCTCAGGTTACGTATGTAACCATAGTTCCCTGAGAATAGGGAACGAGACACTGCATCTCTTGGCATGCTTCGGGTATTCCTGTCGGTGTCCCCTTTGAAAAAAGAGGATGATGTATGCCACAGGCGCCCTTTTATACCCGCAGACGCTCATCAGCTTGCGTCATAGGTGTCCACTGCCAATGTCAAGTGCATTGGGTGTTTGTATTCATGCTTCAGGTTACCGGTCACGCTCGAGGCATTCCCATAGCGCCCCTGAGGACGCAGTGTCTCGTTCCCTATTCTCAGGGACTATGGTTACATATGTAAACTGAGACGTTTTGTTTGGCTGCCACCATTATGCCAGGGTGTTTGTGGGTGATAATGACAATAAGCTGCATTATATTATTAATGTCCACAGCACAAACAATGTGTCTTGAGCTACACGTCTGAGTTTATTGCTTTGTGTTTATACTCAACTTAGCTATGATTAAATTGTGATCCTGGCTATTGTAAACATGACTAATAAGAATTATATTGGAAATATGATAATCATAATGATTCTTATTTAAAGCATACGCTTTTGCGAAAGGTCATGACTCCAATATTTCAAATATTTGTTGAGCCGAGATGGAAGGATGATGGAAGAGGAGAGAGACGGTTCTCTCATTCAGATCTCATTCTTCTCTCTAAACATCGCTCTAATTTTCCTTTCATTCTCTCCCACACTCTTTCATCTTTCCTGTCTCATTTGCTCTTTCTTTATTCATCCCCTTAGGTATTTTTCCTCCCCTCCCATCTCTCTCTCACTATTTATTCATTCAATCTCTGTCTCATTTTCCTTCTATTTGTCTCTGCCAGGTTCCCTCACCTGGGCTTCTTGATTCCTGAAATCTCATTTTCCTTCCTGTGGAAAGTGCTTCTCAAACTTTTTCAGGTGCACTTCTCCTTTCACTCCTTCAGCAAAGACTGCAGACCACTTTGCACTCCAAAAAATAGACTATATCAAGAATTACCAACAGCTTGATGCAAAAATGGCCCTTACCTTTTTTTATTACTTTTTTAATCTGAAAAAAGCATCATGTTAATACTTTCATAACATTTTATATTTTGTTATTATTTTGTATATTTTATATTGTTATTTTTACATTCGTATATATATACTTATATATATTATATAATCATTTTATATTATTTGTTTTACGAATACATCATTTTATGTATTTTATACTTATTTTTCTACCGTTTC
>CM049807.1:20521710-20581710 GCA_027422405.1 Ptychobarbus kaznakovi
TGACTTAAATATTCATACCGTAACCTCGAATTAAACTATGGAACAGCTTTAAACACTTGAAATATATGCACTAAAATTGTATGGTGCTTGTAGTCTGTAGCTTCAAAAAGGACACAAATACTTCATGAAAGTAGTCCACGTGGCTCATGAAAAAAGAGAGATGGGAGGAAGAAACATATTTCAATCCTTTTGCATTCTCTCACTAAACATTGCCCTGTGAAACTTGGCGTTCACTTGCAAAACTTTTGTGGTGAGAATAATACGATGGGAGGAAAAACAATATTTCAGTATTTTTGAGAGTTAACACAAAGTTTCTCAGAGGAAACAATAGTTTTGCGAAGAAACGCAAATATGTTGCGAGAGAGTGCAAATGTTTTGAGAGCACACAAAGTTTATGAAAGGAATGCAATAATTTTGCAAGGCAAAGCAAATGTTTTTGAGAGAGAACAAGGTTTCCCTAGAGAGCACGGTAGTTTTGTGAGAAAATAATAGTTTTACGAAAGAACGCAAAGGTTTCAAGGGCAAACGTGGAGTATCTCAGGGGAACACAATAATTTTGCGAGGGAATGCAATACTTTTCATGAGAAAACGCAAAAGTTGCTAGAAAATGCAGATATTTTGCAAGTAAATGTAAAGTTCTAAGGAGAACACAGTTGTTTTTGTGAGAGAACACAACTGTTTTTGCAAGAGAATGTAATTTTGCAAGAGAACGTAAATGTTTTTGCGAGACAGTTCAAAATTTCTCAGTGGAACACAATAGTTCTGTTAGAGAAAGCAGTAGTTTTGCAAGAGAACACAAATGTTTCACAAGCGAACGTATAGTAAAGTTTCTCGGGGGAGCACAATATTTTTGCAAGGAATGAAATAGTTTTGCGAGAGAATGTCTCGGTTACGTATGTAACCCTCGTTCCCATAAGGAGGGAACAGAGACGTCACGTCGGTGACGGACAAATTGGTATCTCGCCAAAAAGACCAATCCACTTTGAGTGTAACTAATTGAGCAAATGGACATTGGCATGCGGTATTTTGCATCTGGCTGCCACACCCCACAGCGCGACGAATTAGGATCCCTACCAATGTGCCACAGGAGCTGCCTCCTCCAGCGCCTATGTAGTCCTCCTGATCCTTCCTATAAGGCACACAGTGAAGGTCAACTACTGCAGTTCCTCAAGCACACCCAAACAGTAGGACTTGGATAACATTGGGAAAGCGTGCTCTTCCACCTGGAAGAGGCACACTGAGGAGTCACCTCATCCCAGAGGAGGTTAAGTGACTTACTCATGTGAAGTAACCCGTAAGGGCCCTATTGCGCATGGAAGTCTCTGAGATGGCTCAGGCTGCATCATTTAGAGATGGCAGAACGTGGTCTGCCAGGAAAACACGGCCCTAGTAAGTTTACCATGGAATACACACATGGGATCCCAACAGGGTCGCTCATATGGGCACTAGCCTCACACCAGATTTCAAGAATTCATTGGCTGAAAGGCCTGAGGCCGGACGCTCTGCCACGTCTGGCCACCGGAGCGCTGGAGGACTCGACAGGGTTTGCCCGGACAGGGAACTCTGGAGAATTTAGGCATTAAGGATGCCGCAAGCCAACTCTGAACCGGGCCTCTCAGTGTCACTACCCATTTGAGGTGAGAACACAGGAGGAAACTGGTTTGACACACAGGCTATAGAACCTAGCGAACGTGTTAGGAGTCACCCAGCCCACAGCGCTACAGATTTCTGCTAGCAATGCACCACGAGCCAACGCCTAGGACAATGTGTGGAGTGGAGTGAGCAGGCATACTGAGTGGGCAAAGCACACCTTGTGCTTCATAAGCCAAGGTGATGGCATCCACTATCCAGTGTGCCATCCTCTGCTTGGAGACAGCCTCCCCTTTCTGCTGTCCTCCATAACAGACAAAGAGCTGTTCTGAGGTCCTGAAGCTCTGAGTTCTATCCATGTACTGTCGCAGTGCGCGTACAGGACAGAGCAAAGCAATGGCTGGGTCTGCCTCCTCCAGGGGCAGCGCTTGCAAGTTCACTACCTGATCCCTGAAGGGAGTGGTAGGAACCTTGGGCACATAGCCGGGCCGGGAAGAAAGCAGATCTTTCCTCAGAGGAATCGACCAGGGAGGGGCTGTCATGAGGAGCATGAGTTCCGGGAACCAGGTCCTGTCGGGCCAATATGGATCCACTAACAAGACCTGCTCCTCATCCTCCCTGATCTTGCACAGTGTCTGTGCCATTAGGCTCACTGGGGTAAATGCATATTTGCACGGCCCCGGGGCAGCAGCTGTGTGCCAGTGCATCCGTGCCGAGCATTACCTCGTTAGTGAGTAGAACCACTTGCAGTGGGTGGTTTCTGAGATGCAAACAGGTCCACCAGAGCAACTACGAACCGTCCTCAAATCAGCTGAACCGCCTGGGGATGAAATCTCCTCTCCCTGGAAGTGCTTGCTCGTCAGCTGCCTGATTGAACACTCCCGGGATGTGGATGGCATATAGGGACCCCAGAGGCTTCTGACTCCAGAGGAGGAGGTGGCGGGTGAGTTGCGACATACGACGGGAGTGTAAAACCGCCTTGCGGTTGATATACACAACGGTTGCAGTATTGTCCGTACGAACCAGATTGTCCTTGCCCCGAGGTGCCCTCTGAGGCGGCTCAAGGCATGGCGTACTGCCAGCAATTGATATCCAACGCAGTTGGGGACCCGTCCATAGAATGATCGTCAGGGGGAGCACCAAAGGAAACAGGTGGTGTACCCCGTTCGCAGAGGTCCCAGCCTGCTCCAATGGCAACCCCACCAGCTGCGGAGCGCTTGAAGGGCGAGGAACTCCTCTTGGAGAAGCCCTCACTGTGATCCTCAAATCACCTCTGACTCCACCGGACACGGCAGAGGCAGAGGTACTCCGCCATGTTTGACATAGCGGAGTCTACTATGCAACTCTGAGATGATCATGTCCCCACAAGATGCACATGAACCATCCCCCGAAAGCTTCCTCAGCATGCTTAATGTCCAGACACGTGAGGCAGTGATCGTTACCATCCTGAGAGGAGCCAGGAAACGACCACTCCCAGAAATGCACGGGTGATAAGACATCTTTAAAAAGACGCGATCACCCGTGTTGCTCTTTAAGAGAAATTGCTTTTAAATGGTAAAGCACGCAGGGGAGCTGGCCACTGCAAACTCCTGGTGTGGCTGTTTGCATGAACTTTGTTGAAGCCGCGAGATCGTGACCACCACTGCTGTCGCCGTAATGCCTGCACTCTCGTTCTCTCTGCAACACCAAAGTAGAGAGCAGTAGTGATGCACCACTGCTTGGCTCCAAAGCGAAAAGGATGAATTAATGCGGTGCACCTGCTGCTTTTTTTACCCGTGCTGCGGGGTGTGCCAGCCAGATGCGAAATACCGCATGCCAATGTCCATTGGCTCATTTAGTCACTCTGGTGAGATCCCAATTCGTCGGTCACCGACGTGACTCGTAGTGACCGACTGAATGGGAACACGGTTTTGCAAAAGAACGCAAATGTTTTGTGAAAGAAAGCAAAGTTTCTCAGAGGATTGAAGTAATTTTATGTAAGAGAGTTAACAGCATTGATTTTTTTTCCTCCAGAGCTCATATTTTTTCTATAGCAATGTCCCCTTATGAGCTCCGCAATATTTCAGGTTTTCTGAAGCACACAAATCATATGGACCCTTTTCCAGCTGCTTTTGTGTGCTTTTTTTAAGCTTGAATTTTTCATTTTAGTTGCATGAAAAATAAAGACCAGCAAAAATCCTTGTTTTTTTACATAAGAAATAAAGTCGTTTGAAATTACATTAAGCTTTATCAATTATGCACTATTTTTCCCTCTTTTGAAATTTAGAATGGTTTAAAAATGCTTAATATGGTGTTGCTCTTCTTCATGCAAATGAATCTAAATCAGACACAGCTTTTGCAGGATTAGACTGTCCGATTTCCACAGAGCAATGAAAAACAGCTGGATTTGAGGACATCTGAAAACATCTGTCACATGTACGAAGGTCAAACCAGATGAGTCTTACCCACACACATCCCGCCTACAGCTTGCCTATCTCAGTAGACATAATTTTTGGAAAGTCATGTAGCAGATTAGATTTTACCTCAAACACACTCATTGCTTTGACTTCCATAGGAAACACATGTACTGTAGAAACAAGAGATATCAATACAAACCTTCTTAGGTTTAGTAAACTTTAAAGTGACAGTTCACCCAAAAATGATGTTATCATGAAGTCAACCTCATGTTACATGCCATACTTAAACTTAAATTTAAAAAGGATACAAAATCACCATAAAAGTAATCCTAGACACTAAAGGATATGTATAACTTCAAGATTTACCTTTTCTGATACTTTGGTATATCGTTTTTGAGGCTTTAAAGGTATCATTCATTGTGAATGCGTGGAAAGGAGTGACAAGCTATTGTGTTCAACAGATGAAGTCAAACACTATGGAAGGAAATGAGAGTTAGTAAATGCTCATTTTTGAGTGACCTATATCCCTTACATTGTGTAATTCTTGGAATCTCAGATGAAAAGAATATTTTATGTGAAAAACACAGAAAAAAATACTCGCTATGTAGGCATTCTAGGGTTAAAGACATGTCTTAACAGAGACACATGCATACATACGTCATCCTGCTATGCTTGACATTTCAGTGTCTCTGCTCAGACCACATGTACTATCTGCCTTGTGACATTTAAACCTCTTTCAGATGGAAGGAGAGAGGTTGAAAGGGCAATATTTTCCACTGTTCTGAGTTTTTCGTATTTTTGGGCTTTCCACTCCATTTCCTAAAATCTCAACCTGAGCTCTCTTTCTCTCTCTCTCACTCATTCTCCATGTAACTGCCATTCACCATTGTACTTTTCTCTTACCCCTTTAATAATACTCCTTTCACACTGGCATCAATGCATGTTTGATTTATATATTCTACTACAGCTATGACTGGTGCATTTGCTGGAAGGAAGTTTCCTGTTGCTAAATTGCCATGGAACGTGCCGTGCCGACTTCAATCCCTCCAAAGTGCCTTGAAGTAACTTTAACTGAATTGCACAGTTGCACCAGACCAAAATACAGTATGATACAAACTTTTGTTAGCTTTGGACAAGGCTTTGAAAGAATTCACAATCCAATTTTTTCTTTTATTATTTATACATTTGTTTTTTTAATTAATATTTACATAATTTTATTATAATTGACACATATTTGGCCATTAAATGTAATGTTTGAATTGTATTTATTTTCAATATAGTATATTTCAATATAGTATAAATAATTGTATTTATTTTTAAATATAGTATAAAAGCAAGTGTTTTATAATTAAAACCTAATTTTATCATCAAAATGTCACTTTAAATTTTAAATAGTGCAGCCTTTCATGTTATAAAATGTCAGTCTATTGGAAAGTAACTTTTTTATTTATTTCCCAAAGCCAATTTCAGTGCATTTGGAGGTTGTGTGAATGCATCAAGAGATGGGAACTTACATGAGCAACCTTCACTATGTCTGGTGTGCAATGGCCTTTATTTAAAGCATTGATTTCAAATACTGTCCTGTTACTACACACAAATAACTCATTCCAAATATTTTCCTTCCTTTCTGACCTTCGAGAGATCTTCAAACATTTTATTTGATATTTTTCTTTCTGGAATATCTGTTCCTCTTGAGATTCCACCTTTTCTAAGATGACCTTTCAGCAGTAACATGCAGAAGGTCATGCTGCATTAATCCCATTAATTAGGATAAATACAAAGGGCTTTAATAGCCTTGAGATCCTGCCAGGGCAAAACATCACATTGAAAATTATTAACATCCTAACATCATATTTAGATGAAAATGTTTTTCCTGCCACTGCTACATTGTAAGAGTGATGCATTTTATTGGGTGTTTTTTTTAGCAGGATCCAATGGTGTTTTGGGTGATTGTTTACTAGCAAACTTTGATATATATATATATATATATATATATATAATATATATAAACACAGGTACATCTAAAATAATATCATGAAAAAGGTCAATATTTTTGTCACTCATTTCAGAAAGTGAAACCCATATATTATTTAGATTTTTCAAGCCTTTATTTCTTGAAATGTTGATGATTATTGCTGACAGATAATGATAACCCAAGTTTCAGTGTCTCAGAAAAATAGAATATTACATAAGATCAATAAAAAAGGATATTTTAAACAGAAATGTCAGGCTTCTGAAAAGTATGTTCACTTCTATGCACTCAATACTTGGTTGGGCCTCCTTTTGCATGAATTACTGCATCAATACGGCGTGGCATGGAGGCAATCAGTTTGTGGCACTGCTCAGGTGTAATGGAAGCCCAGGTTGCTTTGATTGCGGCCTTCGGGTCATCTGCATTGTTGGGTCTGGTGTCTCTCATTGTCCTCTTGACAATACCCTATAAATTCTCTTTGGGGTTCAGGTCAGGCGAGTTTGCTGGCCAATCGAGCACAGTAACACCATGGTCATTGAACCAGCTTTTGGTACCTTTGGCAGTGTGGGCAGGTGCCAAGTCCTGATGGAAAATGAAATCAGCATCTTCATAAAGCTTGTCAGCAGAAGGAAGCATTAAGTGCTCTAAAATTTCCTGGTAGATGGCTGCGTTGACTGTGGACTTCAGAAAACACAGTGGACCAACACCAGCAGATGACATGGCAGCCCAAATCATCACTGACTGTGGAAACTTCACACTGGACTTCAAGCAACATGGATTCTGTGCCTCTCCAGACTCTGGAACCTTGATTTCCAAATTAAATGCAAAATTTACTTTCATCTGAAAAGAGGACTTTGGGCCACTGAGCAACAGTCCAGTTCTTTTTCTCTTTAGCCCAGGTAAGATGCTTCTGACGATGTTTCTGTTTCAGAAGTGGCTTGGTAGCCCTTTTCCTGAAGATGTCTGAGCGTGGTGACTCTTGATGCACTGACTCCAGCTTCAGTTCACTCCTTGTGAAGCTCTCCCAAGTGTTTCTTCCTTCCAGTCAACTTTGCATTGAATATGCTTTGATACAGCACTCCTTGAACAGCCACTCCTTTCAGTAATGACCCTCTGTGACTTACCCTCTTTGTGGAGGGTGTCAATGATCGTCTTCTGGACCATTGCCAAGTCAGCAGTGTTCCCCATTATTGTGGTTTCAAAGAACAAGAAATACCCAGAATTTATACTGTATGGATGGTCATTTATTGAAACTCAAATGTAAATATTCTAATATTTTGAGATACTGATCTTTGGCTTTCGTTAGCTATAAGCTCTAATCATCAAAATTAAAAGTGTTTTACTTTACATGTAATGAATCTAAAATATGAATCAAATCGTATATCAAAAATATATGAAAGTTTCACTTTTTGAAATGTTACAAAAAAAAAAAAAATTTTTCACCATATTCATTTTTTTTTAGATGTACCTGTATATATATATATATATACACATATATATAGTCATATTAGCAGACGCTTTATATATTTTGCGACTTAATGAAATTTCATATTTTGGCAATAAAACCAACTTAGAAAGGCAATAACATGAGCACTTTAGCTTAACGCAGTCACATGATGCCATATGGATTTTTCATTCATCTTGCAGTGTCTTATTATTTTTTAGAAAACTTATGTGAAACAAATTAAACTTAGTGTTAGTTTTAAAAGCTAGCAGTAGAGATAAATATGCAATTGAAGACGGTAAATATTTGTGTTTTTTTTTTATAAAGAGAAGACAGATTAGATAAAAAAATTTAGAATAGAGAGTGCTAGAGTGAGGGTCAAAGTAAAATGGACCGAGATGTTTTTTAGCATTTCTTGAAGATATGGGTAAGGATTCAGCTTGTTGACTTAGGCAGGTCATTCCACCAGGAAGTATCTTAATATAAAAGTGTAAAGGGATTTTGTCTTTTGGGATTACAGTAATGCGTCGTTCACTGCAGAATGCAACTTTAGAGGGCACATAACTGAAGTAATGAATTTAGGTAAAGGGGTGCAAGCCAAGGTGGTTCTGTACAAACATTAATGCTTGAATTTAAGGCCTGCCAGAGCAGCATTGGTAGAGTGCAAATTGATACAGGGTTCGTGCGTTCTTTTCGGCTCATTAAAATTAATCTTGCAGCAGCGTTTTGGATTAATTGTAGAGGTTTGATAGAACTGGCTGAAACCTACCAAGAGAGCATTGCAAGTCGTAATATCTGGATAGAACAAGAGCCTGCAAGGAGTGTTGCTTCCGAGAGAAAGGGTCATCTTCTTTAATATTATATAATGCAAATCTACAGGACCGGCAAGTTATAATGTGGTCTTGAAATTTAGCTTAATATCACAACTCCAAGGTTTCTGGCTGTTTTTGAGATATTTTGATGAGCCTAATTGGAAGGTGAAATTGTGAGACATGGGTTTGCTGAAAAACAAGCAGTTCTGTCTTAGAGGTTGAGTTGAAGGTAGTCCTTCATCCAGCTAGAAATTCGCTGACATGTGAGATGCGAGCAGCTATCGTCATAAGGATGGAATGAGAGGTAGAGTTGAGTATCAAATAGCAGTGATATGAAAAGCCATGTTTATGAATGACAGAACAGTGAAGCTAACAGAAAAGAGAAGTGGTCAAGAACTGATTACTGGTTCACCCTGTAGAGAGTTGCGACTTGGAGCTCACCTCTCCAGATACTTTGAAGGACTCAGTGCAGAGGTAAGAGTCACCTGGAGTGCTTCTGATCTTTCTCAATAGGGTTGACAGCAACTGGTGGTTGACCGTCAAAGGAGTTCAGATCAGCAATATAAGAGAAGACTTGGAAGCCGTTCTTGCAAGTCAACTTCAGGCCTGAGAGCGGATCAGTTTAAACCCTGTGGAATGTCCACTTCTGAAGCCAGATTGGTTACGTGTCAGTGAGGTTATTCTGTGTGAAAAGGCAGTGACTTGGTTGAATGCTTTGGTCAAGTGTCCTGCTGAAAGGTGGGGAAACTTATAGTTCCCTAAAAGAGTATTGGGGTAAGAGTCCTGCTGCTTGTCTGCTGAAGTGGGGTTTAGACCTGTTTAATCTGAGGGAAAAATCAGGGTGAAGAGTGTTAACATGTGCGTGTGTGCAGGAACAACTGCAGGATAAATAGCTGAAGGAGATGAGATGGAATAGGATCAAGTTGGACAAGTAGTGTGACTGGAAAGGATGAGTTTAGAGACTTCTGCCTCAGAGAGTGGAGAGAAGTGAGAGAAGTATGTGAACGAGTTTATGTTTGCTGGTAAGTGTGTTTGATAGATTGTGGTGTGGAAATTGTGCAGTGAGGTTTGTAATTTTATTAATGAAGAATGTGCCAAAGTCGTCAGCTGTTAAAGTTGATGAAGGAGGGGAGGAGGAGGACAAAGGAGGGAGGAAAATGTTTTAAAGAGCATGCGAGAATTAGGTGAATTGTAAATTTTGTCATGATAGTATGTCCTTTTAGCAGTGGAGACATTAGCAGAGAAGTCAGAGAGGAGTGATCGATAAAAATTAAGGTCAGCAGGATGTGTGATTTGCGCCATACCCTTTCTGCAGCCCTGAGTTTAGAACGATGTTCGCGGAGAAGACAGATAGCCAAGTGTGGCAGAAGGAGTGGTACGTGCTGGTCTGGAAGTTAAGGGGCAGAAAGTATCAAAACAAGACATCAGAGTGGAACAGAAGTGTCAGTAGCACTATTAGCATCAAGATATGATAACTGTTTAAGGGTAGGAAGCGAAGATGAAACCATAGCAGATGCCGGGAGGGTGAGAGTGAGCGTGTTACGTGAAAAGTGACATGTGGAGGGTATTGTGTGTGGAATCATGTTGAGGTTAAGAGTGAGGAAGAAGTGTGAGGTGTGCAGTGGAGTAACCAGCACATGATCAGTGGAGCAGTGTCTTGTGTAAATAAGGTTCAGTTGGTTGCCTGATTTGTGAGTAGCGTAGTTAATACTCTCTTGAGATCAAAAGAGGCAAGTAGAGTGTGGAAGTCTGCAGCCTGAGGTTTATCTAGGTGGATGTTAAAGTCTCCAAGTATAACTAAGGGTGTACCATCTCAGGAAAGGTTGAGAGCAACAAATCTAATTCTTCCACAAAGTTAACTAGTGGTCCTGGAGGACGATAAACAACTACAAAATTTATTTTTAGAGGGTAGGTAATAGTAACCGAATGTGATTCAAAGGAGCTGTTTATACTCAGAGATGATAAAGGAGTGAATTTCCAATTATTAGAGATGAGCAGACCAGTACCTCCACCTCTTCCAGTCAAACGGGGGGTGTGGGAAAAGGAGAAATTATTGGAGAGTGCTGCAGTGTAGCATTGTCCTCTGGTTTGATCCAGGTCTCTGTCAGGGCCATGAGGTTTAGCCTTGAATGACTAGAAATGGAAGTAATGAAATCAGCTTTGTTGACAGCAGACTGACAATTCCAGAGACCAATAGAAAAAGAAAGTAATGTATTAGTAGACATAGGCAAAATATGCAGGTTGTTATATATATACATATATATAGTCTATTTTTATATATTTTGTTAATGAAATTTCATATTTTGGCAATAGCTTAGAAAGGTATGAGCACTTCTTAAAGTCACATGATGCCATATGGATTTTTCATTCATCTTGCAGTGTCTTATTATTTTCTTGTGAAAAAAATCTGAAAAAGCTTATAACAAAATAAATGCTCTTGAAAAGTAAAACCGCATAAGATATTAAGACTTGTTTTCAGAGGAAGTATCTTTAATATAAGTGTATTTTGTCTTATTGCACTGGCAACTTTTAACTTGAAAACAAAAACAGGAA
Organism: Ptychobarbus kaznakovi; assembly: GCA_027422405.1. NCBI lineage: Eukaryota > Metazoa > Chordata > Actinopteri > Cypriniformes > Cyprinidae > Ptychobarbus > Ptychobarbus kaznakovi. The sequence continues at coordinate 20,532,478 of CM049807.1, forward strand.
AAGGCCTGCCAGAGCAGCAAGACAAAATACATTCATATTAAAAAATTTGCTCTGAAAATAAGTCGTAATATCTTATGCAATGTTGCTTCTCAAATACAGTTATCTTGTTTAGAATATTTTTAGATATTTTGACTAAAAAAAGACAAAAATATTATAGAAATAGTATTTTTGCAGTGAGTTTCCATAACAAACAATCCTGCCAGCTAACAGATCCTGATTACTGGTTCTGTAGAGTTTAGCTTCAGGCTCAGTGCAGAAATCACCTCTGATCTGCAGCAACATCAAAGGAGTTCAGATCAGTGAGCATTACAACAGGCCTCGGATCAGTTTAACCCTGTTACGAAGACGTGTCAGTGAAGAAATTAATGCTTTGTCTGTCCTGATGTGGCTTCAGAGTATTGGTGGGTAATGTCCTGCTGCTTGTCTGCTGTGTTTAGACCAATCTGAGTCTGAGAGGTGCATGTGCATGTGTGTGTGTGTGTGTGTGTGTGTGTGGGTGTGTGTGTGTGTGTGTGTGTGTGTGTGTGTGTGGTGTGTGTGTGTGTGTGTGTGTGTGTGTGTGTGTGTGTGGTGTGTGTGTGTGTGTGTGTGTGTGTGCTGTGTCACACACAGCTGCTGGGGTCAGCCGAAGGGTGCTGGAAGCGGTTGGTAAGGTGGGAGTGATCAAACTTCCACTTCATTACACTTTACACACACGATGCAGGCACAGTAAATGCCTGGTCAGTCACACTGGTGCAGATTCTCAAGGGCATAAGTGAAAAATATTACATCTATATCTGCCATATATACAGTATATATATATATTTATGATAACTCTGTTTTTAACAATTCTAAGAAATCATGTTTTTTTCCAATTAATCTCAATCAAACTGCAGTTGGGTTATTTTGACTGGGGTTCAAAAATAACTAAAAATAGCTAATTTACACAATAAAACAATAAAAAAAAAATATAACATAATAAAAAACATGATTTTTGATAATTATGAGTTATCTGTTTTTGCATATATAAACACACACACACACACATCATACACCCTGGTGTCCAAAAGGTTGGAATAACTTAATTTCTTTTTAAGATATTTATTGAAAACAAGTGTTTTACGCTCATAAGACTGCATTTATTTGATCAAGAATACAGTAAAAGCAGTAATATTGTAACATATTACAATTTAAAATAACGGTTTTCAATTTGAATATATTGTAAAATATATTTTTTTCCTATGATGGCAAAGTTTCAGCAAATTTTCATCAAAAGCTACATTAATAATAATAATATAATATATAATGATAATAATATTTAGAAATGTATAATAGTACAAATAAATGCTGATTAATGTTTTGCCTCTGTGTACTGTATACAGTTGCAATCAAAATTATTCAACCACTTTGACCTGCAAGACATTATGCTGCCATGAAAAATTATTATGAAAACAATTCAACCAAGGCATCAGTTAACTATAGAAAGTTTATTAATACACATTTCAGTGATTCTGAAGATGTAAAGTTGATGAAAAATTGAAAAAATGTTTGCACCCATTCATGTACAAAACGTGTGTGTGTGTATAAGATGTATAATATTAAATATATAATTATAATACATGACAAATGTAAATTTTTAAATGTAAAAAAAAATAGTAATTTTTTGAAATATTTATTTTTATTTTTCATTTACTTTGTTTCTCTTTCTTTATATATTTATGTATTATTTGTTTTTGACATGTAGGCAACAGAAATCATAAGAAAAGTTAAGATATAATTTTTGTATTTTATGACCCTCAAAAACAGAATCAGAGCTGGTCACAGGAAGCAAAGTGGGAGAGAGTTTGGGGGGGGGGGGGTCGTTAAATAGCCTTTAATCCTTTTTGTCAGGTTGTTGAACTTGGCATGCGCTAATCACAGTGCTATCGGTTATGAAACATTATTCATACCACCAGTGCTAGACTTCGGTAACAACACTTTAGATAGAGCCAAATCTTATTCTTTACAGTGTTGGGGACATATTTTTAAAAGTAATGCACTACATATTGCATTACTCCCTAAAAAAGAAACAATTACACTTGGTTACATTTTGATGTGATGGATAATGCGCTGTTTTTCATGGGCAGAGCTGCTTGTTTTGTTTATATTATAGAAAAGTTTATTATTTATTTTACATACAACCCGCCTTGACCACACACAAAGTGAAATGAATACACAAGGAAATATAAATTCACGTCTGTACAGTAGAGGGTGCACAACACACATTGCATGAAGTCACGACGCAGGAGTAGAAAGTTCAACACTTTTCAGCAGTGGTGGACAAAGACACAAATCACGTGCTGTCTGAGTAAAGAACATGATTGGCACATATAAAATATTACTCCAGTAAAAGTGAAAGTACTTTTTTCAATTTTACTCGAGTGAAAGTACAATGCAATGTCTCATTTTTTATGTACAAATGCAAACAGTACTGTGATAGATTTATTTTCAATTTTATATAGACTCTTTATGCTGTTGCACTCATTAGCTGCACATATTTGTATAATCCTAACTGCAAAATACCTGGGATTGCAAAATAACCAGCCATATTGGCCAAGATAATATTTTGTTGTTTGATCTGGATCTACGTTAGAAGTGATGCAGCAAAAACGTGAAGCTTATATCAGCAGTAAAATCATCTGCATAGAGAAAACAGATGTGTCTCTAATTTACCAGAGCAGTGAAAGAAACAAAGTGTTTTAGTTTTTTTTGCCTGAAGGTGGTTCCAGCGTTTATATGACTGAGAATTGGCCAGACAGTTAATAACGAACTGGAAATTTGCCGTAAGTTTCATGAGATTTTTTTCTTCTCAACCCACTTGATAATTACTCTAGTTACAAGCTGCCAATCACACACCTTTCTTTTCCACACGATTGAAGTGTGTAATCTATCTTGTTGAAAATAGTCAAAATTTGCATTATATAAAGCTCATAACCAGAAGCTTGTTAGCTAGACAGTGTAAGGTAACAATATTTACTTATTTTCAGCATTTAATAAACATTATCTGTCTACTCGCTATTTTAAACAATGCCCTTAAACAATTATACTAGGACAGATCAGAGCTGATAGGAAGCAAAGTGGGAGAGAATTTGGGGGGGGGGTCATCACATAGAAAGCCTTGAAATGGGTTTTGAACGGGATGCCCGTTTTAATAAAACTGCACGTTACAGCATGGGGGAATTGTATGAACGTGCATGTCGACATGAAGTACATTTTTAATCTGGTTATGTTTCGTTTTTTGACCTGAAAAATACATTTAGAGCGTAGAGCCAAAATCTGTTGCATCAAGCATTTAACAGTGTTGGCTTAAAGTTAGATCACCCTTTTAAAAGTAATTTAGTTTCAAACAACTGACAGTTTTGAGCTATTGATTTTCATTACTCCTTAAAAAAGTAACTAATTCGACATTACTTGGTAACTACTTTTCATGGGAAGTAATGCGCACGCGCGCCCGGTTTGTTACTTTGAGTTAAATCTGGGCAGAGCTTGCTTAAACGTTTTGTTTATATTATAGAAGCGAGTTTTCGATCGAGAACAGCTATCGGATTTACAAATGTAAAAGTTTGTTGCGATCTGCGAACCGATTCACATTCAAAAATCAGTGTTCAAATGAATACACGACTTCTGCGTCTCGGAGCTGATTGTATTATAAGGAAACGATATGTTTTTAAATTAGTGAAGTAAAAAGTACGTCTGTACTTTGGAGTAGAGGGTGCAGCTCAAAAGTAAAAGTTACAAATTGCATGAAAACTACTCCAGACGCAGATACTTGAAAAATGACTTAGAAAGTTCTTTTACTTCGTTACACCACCACTATTCAGTAATAACAAAAATGCAACACAAATGTGTAATTTTGCTTAGTATGGTTGAACTGGATCATCAAAGGTCAGTAGTAAAGACATGGTTAATAAAATGGAATTAAATACATAAATAATATTTGTGTTATTTAACAAATTATTGCAGATTTGCAAAATATTCAGAGTTTGCATTTGACTGTTTTTATTCTGTTTTGTGCAGGTGAGATGAGTAAATACATGTTCATATTTGGTCTAGAACTACAGTAACATCATGTTCACACACAGCGCACACATCGCCTCTGGACTTACTCCCGATTTCTCTCAACATGGCAACACGAGAGCTGACAGTCAATACATGGGAAACAGAGTAACTGGCATTACTTCTTTGAAAAAGTAACTCAGATATTTCCTTCTAAATTACAAAGTAATGCGTTACTTTACTAGTTACTTGAAAAAAGTAACATTACTTATAATGCATTACCCCAACACTGTTCATAAATAACTTGTAATTCTTTAAAAAAACACTTTATTTTTAAGATGGTAAAGTTGTTTTGTTTGGCTGCCACCATTATGCCAGGGTGTTTGTGGGTGATAATCACAATAAGCTGCGTGATATTATTAATGTCCACAGCACAAACAATGTGGCTTGAGCTACACGCCTGAGTTTATTGCTTTGTGTTTATACTCAACTTAGCTATGATTAAATTGTGATCCTGGCTATTGTAAACATGACTAATAACAATTATAATTGGAAATATGATAATCATAATGATGCTTATTTAAAGCATACGCTTCTGCGAAAGGTCATGACCCCAAGATTTCAAATATTTGTTGAGCCGAGATGGAAGGATGATGGAAGAGGGAGAGACAGTTCTCATTCTTCTCTCTAAACATCGCTCTAATTCTCCTTTCATTCGACAGCCTATCACACCCACACCATTCCTCTCCCACACTCATTCATCTTTCCTGTCTCATTTGCTCTTTCTTTATTCCTCCCCTTAGGTATTTTTCCTCCCCTCCCATCTCTCTCTTACTATTTATTCATTCAATCTCTGCCTCATTTTCCTTCTATTTGTCTCTGCCAGGTTCCCTCACCTGGGCTTCTTGATTCCTGAAATCTCATTTTCCTTCCTGTGGAAAGTGCTTCTCAAACTTTTTCAGGTGCACTTCTCCTTTCACTCCTTCAACAAAGACTGCAGACCACTTTGCACTCCAAAAAATAGACTATATCAAGAATTACCAACAGCTTGATGCAAAAATGGCCTTACCTTTTTTTATTACTTTTTTAATCTGAAAAAAGCATCATGTTAATACTTTCATAACATTTTATATTTTGTTATTAATTTTTATATTTATATTGTTATTTTACATTTGTATATATATATATATAATATATATAATCATTTTATATTATTTGTTTTACGAATACATCATTTTATGTATTTTATACATATTTTTTCTACCGTTTCATTTCATTGAAACAGTTATGTTAAGCTAATGAACTAAAATAAGACTTTATCATGCATTTATGTCAACAAACTCATTCCATGTTAATCAATGAATCAAATTAATGTTTGTGCTTTTTGTAAATTATTCTTCTAATTATTTAAATCTATTTTTTCTACACACCCCTCTTCTCATGAAGTTCATCATCATACTTCACCTTCGTCACCTCATTTCTATCTTCCTCCTTTCAAATTCATCATCCATCAGTCCTTCCTGACCACCTGTGTCGACATGGGTCTACCTATCACGACTCTTCAGCTGTGTTTGTGTGTGCGTATGCAGATGGATCGTTCTTAGACCCTTGTGACCCTTAGTGTATTCAAGATGTTTTAATGAGCACTTAATTAAACCCTTATTGAAGAGGTGGATTTAGAAGAGGAAGAAGATAAAAGAAGTACGAGCAGAAACACTGGCACAGGGGAAATTCTCACACTCCCAAGGAAAACTCACGTCTGTGATGAAGTGTGTGTGTGAGATGGAGAGATAAATGGGTCCCTAATTCTCAGACAGAAGGACAGTGTGTTCTTGATCAGCAGGTCTTGGCTGAAGTTTCTTAATTATGCCTTAATTAGCACAGTTGCTTCGTTAAGCCACTTCCTCTTCCAAGGCTGAGAGGGAGCAGCAGTAGAGCCGCTCATATCCGCAAATTTAATTACTCCCTCATTCCAGTTCATTACCCTTACAGGGTCAAAAGGTGATGGCCTTTAAGCCTCATTGTGTTTGCTGAGATTGTATCAATAATGTTATCGGCCGATGTGTCTCTGCAGAACATTTAATGGGTCGTGATTGCACAAGAACTTTAGTTTTGACTGCAAAGAGAATGTTGATGTACTGAAAGATGAAATAGCTAAATAAATAATAATAAAAAAACATACTTTTTTGCAGCTTATTCAAGCAAACCAAAGTCATCTTAAAGCTTTCAAGTGTAATTGTTGCAACTTTAGTTGGACCAAACAGGATTATAAAAATAAAAGTCATTGCATGATTAAAAGTTGTTGCTATTTGATAATTCAAGATCAAGATGGCACCTTTGCTTGCGGCTTGCCGTCTTCATGTCCCACGGAACTTAGTTGTATTAGTCCTTATTTTATATTTTTTAATCCAAAGCAGTTCATCCATAATAGTATATGGACACCAGACGCTCGTCAACCTCCAAAACTTAACCAAAGATTGGACTGCTACAGCTCTACAGAGCCCCTGTGCTTACTCTCCTCCACCTGTTCTGTTGGACATACCGGCGGAAGGCAAGGTGGCACTGCCATTAAACGCAAACTTTTCTGGAAAGATGCCCGCTTGCGACAACCTTGTCTACGCCAACTAACACGAGGACATAACCATGCCGGGCCTGTCTGCCTTACCGAGGTGTTGTGCTATCCGACCACGTTTACAACTATGCATATACTATCCAAATCGCATTCTAGAGGCGTACATTTCTACAACCTGCGGATAAATGAGGTACTGTCGACTTATTTGGCGCTGATTAACGCCAGATCCTTGGCAAACAAGACCTTCATTATAAATGACTGTTTTGTCTCTCATGAATTGGATATATTGTGTGTGACTGAAACCTGGCTAAATGAGGGTAATATCAGTGTGCTCTCAGAACGTATGCCGAATTACTGCAGTTATATCAATACCCCCCCCGACTCACTGGACACGGGGGAAGACTGTTGACCATATTTAATAAGAATCTTAATATTTGTGCTTTGCCATCTGATGTCTACAATAGTTTTGAACTGCAATTGTTTCTTATGAATTATGCAAATCCATTGGCAGTGGCGTTAATATATCGCCCGCCAAAATTTTATGAGTACTTTATGGATGAATTTAAGGACTTTCTGGGGACAATTGTTCTAAAATATGACAGGTTAATGTTACTCTGGGATTTTAATATCCACGTGTGTTGTGACTCAAACCCGCTAGCCAAGGACTTTTTAAGTGTTGTGCAATCTTTTGATCTTAAACAAGTAGCCACTGCGCATACACATGCTAATGATCATATTTTAGATCTGGTTTTATGTTATGGATTATCTGTAAATGATACTGTGATATATGACACTAACTTTTCTGATCATAAACCTGTTCTTAATAATATTTCTGTTCCTATTGAAACTTGAATTTCACTGCCAACGTACGCAAGTTTCGTAGAATAGATTATATGTCCCATACAATTTTATTACAGCTTTTGAGGATGCGAGCATGACAGCATCACTTGATTCACCATTAAATTTGTTAAACTCTGAAGAACATTAAACAATATTTAGTAATATTTGTTCGAATGTTATGAACTCAGTTGCTCCATTGATATCTAAACCCATAAAACTAAACCCTCATCCATGGATTAATAATAGTAAAATCCGCGCTCTTCGTCAGATCGGTAGGAGGGCAGAAATAAAATGGAAAAAGGACAAGCTTCAGATTTCTTATGAGATCTGAAAAGTCGCATTGGCCAATTATCAGAAAGCCGTAAGGGAAGCCAGGCACTAATATTTCTCAAAAGTCATTGTCAAAAGCCAGTATAAACCTGCTGTTCTTTTTGCTACTATCAATAATGTTCTCAACCCTCCAAATCAGATACATACAGAGATATCCTTAGACCTATGTGAAACATTCCTTGATAACTTTGTTACTAAAATTGCTAACTTATCAGGGACTACTTCTCCTCTGGCTTGCACTTTTATTGAACCTCATATTTGTCGAGCTACCTGGAGTGAGTTTGAACCTATTAACTTTTATTTACTCTACAAAATTATAGATAATTTAAAGCCGTCTGCCTCCCCGCATGACACGATCCCTCCACATTTTTTTAAGCAGATCGTTAAGACACTGGGACCTAGTTTGCTGTCTCTTATAAATAAAAGTCTCAGTACTGGAACTATACCAGATCAGTTAAAACATGCAATAGTCAGACATCAACTGAAAAAAGTGAACTTAGACCCAGCTATATTGACTAACTCTAGACCAATTTCAAATCTGCCTTTTATTGCAAAAATTTAGAAAAAGTTATCTCTACACAATTATATGACTTTTTGAGTACTAATTCTATTCTTAATACATTTCAGTCTGGCTTTAGGGTCCAACATAGTACCGAAACAGCGCTTCTGAAAGTATTAAATATCTATTTCTCGGTCGATTCTGGCGATTCTGTGGTTCTCGTACTTCTTGATCTATCAGCAGTGTTTGACACTATTAATCACTCTATTCTTATTTCCCAATTAGAACACTGTATCGGTCTACAGGGAAATGTTCCACAATGGTTTATAGCTTATTTGACTAACCGATCTTTCTCACTTAATATTGCCAACTTCACTTCTTCCACAGCGCCTCTCGCCTGCGGAGTTCCTCAAGGATCCATCTTAGCTCCGATCTTATTCTCTTTATATATGCTCCCATTATGCGATTTCCTTGAGAAACACAGGATATCGTTTCACTGCTATGTCGACGACACGCAATTATACATGGCGATTAAAAAAGAAAATACAAATGCCCTAGAAATCCTGACAGCCTGTTTTCAAGATATTACGAAGTGGATGTCTTCAAATTTTTTTGCTTAATGAATCCAAGATTAAATTTTCTATTTGGATCAACATCTGCTACGGCAATGCTTGAAACAAAACTAAAAAAGTTTGAAACGAACATGAGAGCATGTGTCAAAAATCTGGGCATCCAAATTGATAACGAGCTTAAAATGTATAAACAAGTTAAATCTGTGGTTTGGTCTTGTTTTTTTTTTGGGGGGGGGTGTTTTTTTTAAATTGCAAAAGTTAAACCGTTTTTTATTTTTCAGATACTCAGAAAATCATCCACGTGCTGATATTCTCCCGCCTAGACTACTGTAATTCGCTCTACTGCTGTATTAATAAGTCAATTCTGGATCGGCTACAACTAGTCCAGAATGCTGCTGCTAGACTCCTGACCCGGAGACGAAAATATGAACATATCACTCCCATTCTGCTCTCGTTAAACTAGTTACCTGTAAAATATAAAATTGAGTTCAAAATCCTGCATGGTATTTAAGTCTAATAATAACCGTGCTCCATCTTATCTGACAGACCTCCTTGTGAGACATGTTCCCTCTAGATCACTTAGATCCAGTGATCTGGCACTCTTGACAGTGCCCAGAACTAGATCCAAGTACAAGGGTGATCGGGTGTTTGCAGTGATCGGCCCAAATCTGTGGAAGAAGTTTCCACTAGCAATTAGAATCGCACCAACTCTGGCTGTTTTTAGATCCAAGTTAAAAAAAAATATTTATTGTCCGTGGAATTTTAAAATGGATGATGTTTTATGAATGAATTAGTTTTAATGGTTGTACTATCATTATCAATCCATCGATCAAAATGTATTTATAAAGTACAATAAAACAACAGTAGTTGGCCACTGTGCTGTACAAATCTTGCTAAAAAGACTTAGATATAAAAAGACAAATAAATATGAACAGAATTGACCGCAATACTCTAAAGAGACTCCAAGGACAGTTATAAGCCCCTTAAAAAAGTACGTTTTTAACTTAGATGTAAACTCAGATTCTGAAGAAACTAATCGGAGGGAGACTGGAAGACTATTCCATAATTTTGGCCCAACAATTGAAAATGTTGAGGTATGATTGTCTGTCTATTTTGTAAAGCACTTTGGGCAACTTAGTTGTATTTATATAGTTCTATATAAATAAATAAAATAAAAAAAGAAAGAAAAGATTATCAGGGTGTTCTTGGGGAGATATGCACTTTAGGTTCTATTACAGACAGTTCTCTCCGTCTTTATGATTTTTCACCCTTTTTCTCCAAGGTGAAATTCTGATTGCATAAAAATAAAAGTACACTTCTCCTCGTTAATTTGAGGTACAATCCGTGCCCGTAGTGCATTTCAGAATGAGTTGCATGGCAGAGTGTTAAGGGCAGTGGTATTTTATATACTGATGTTTAATATTTCCTCAGGAAAAAAAAATATTAATAGGACATTTGAAAGTATGTAGAAAAATTCATAGAAAATGGATTTTAAAAACTAATAAAAATGACAAAAGCACAGAATCAAATTACTAAAACTTAAGCTTAAAAGTAAAAGTCTTGTTTTCGCAAAATGTATCAAAATGAAATGACGTTATGCTTAAATGCAAAAATAAATGTGCCAATGGGGTAAAAAAAAAAAACATTAAAATAAAAATAAAGGTAGGGTTTCTTACCCTATCAGCAGACATTGTTTCCTGGTTTTAAGTGTAAAATCACTTAATTGAAATACTTAAAAAAAATATTATGTCACTGTGCCTCTCAAGTAATTGTAACTTGATTTATTAATGCTTTAATGCTAATTTATGCTTTGATATAATTTTATGTAATTTTGTCATTTGTATATTTCTATTAGGATTTTTTTTAAAGTAATTTTAGTCCTTCAAATTGAATGCCAAAACATCTAACATTTATATTTAATTTGTATTTTCTTTCAGCTTTATTTCATTTTTTTTTCTAGCTTTAGTAAGGAACAACATCATTGGTTAGGGGTTTTAATCAGTCAGTCAACTAGATAGTCCCTCCCCAAAAATGGCACAGTTAGTTGAGCCAGTGATAAAATCAGTGTTGGACGAATTACACAAATCAAGCACTTGAGTAAAAGTACAGATACGTATTATAAAATATAACTCCAGTAAAAGTAAAAGTACTGCTTTTTCAATTTCTGAACATCTGAACATCACAGCAAGCTTGATAGCTAGACAGTTAGCATCAGCTAACAATATTTACTTATTTTCAGTATGGTTATGAATAAACATTCATATCTGTCTACTCTACTAGTTGATCTAAACAATGTAAAAATGTATTCTGTTGATAAACAATATAAAAACAGATGTCACATAGGGCTAAATGCGTAGCGTTTTAATAAAACTGCTAACGTTACAGCAGCGGGGAATATGAACGTGCATGAGTAATTTAATTTAATCTGTGTTATGTTTCGTTTTTTGACCTAAAACATAGAGACACTGACATTGATCTGTCTGCATTCAAGCATTTCATTGGTCTTAAATAGATCACCCTTTACTGCAGATTTAGTTCACAAACAACTGACAGTTTTGACCTAAATAGGATTTTAGGATTGACCTAAATAGGACCTAAAATTCAACATTAGTAATTTACTAAATTAAGATAAATGTCTTGGCATATGATGTGTTTATTTGAACCAATCAGCTAAGAGTAAATGGAGAGTCAGCGAGAGCCTCATTTGATTGTCTACAAGAAGGTGGTGGACCCGCCCTCCCCCTCAAAACTCAGTTAGTGAGAGAATCGTGCCAAAACTGTAAGTGCAGATAAAAGAAAGACGGAGCTGTACATATCGGATTATTATGGGATCTTTTGCCCTACATACACAACAAGTCATTTAGACATTTGACAGTCTGTTTTTTGCACATACAGATTGGTTCTACGCGGTCAATCTGTTTTGCAGTTCTTTAAACTGCTGTTTTCGCTTGCAAATCACTGTTCACAGGCTTGCAGTGCTTATATCCGTATTTTGGCGAAAAAAACGTGCCAAAAGTGTAAGCGCGGAAAAATGGAAGTCAAAAGAATGCAGATCATATTTATTTTGCGTTAGCAGGAAGCTGCAGTTCCACAATACATGAATTACACTTACTAGTAACAGTAAAATGCTGCAAATAATTTTTATTGCGCTTGAAATGCGATTTACGTCTTTACAAAGCTTCTCTTCCGCATGCAAATTTAATTTATGCTTACAGTCTTATGTACACTTTCACAAATCTTACCCTGTGCATGCAAATCTTTATGGCATCAAATTATCTTCATAGTTGTCGACTCGAGAACAGCTGCAATCGGATCATTCCAATTTGTGAAGGAATCTTTTGTTGCGATTTGCAAACCGGTTGAACGGTTTCATTGAAAATAATCAGTTTGTTCATGAATCAGACACCGCTTCTGCGTCTCGGAGCATGTGATATATTATAAGGAGTAACGATATGTTTTATGAAATGTAGTGAAGTAAAAAGTACGATCTTATGCTTTGGAATGTAGTGAAGTAAAAGTAAAAGTTACTCAAAATAAAAACTACTCCAGTAAAGTACAGATACTTGAAAAATGAACTTAAGTACAGTAAAAAAGTAAAGCTTCTTCGTTACTGACCACCACTGGATAAAATGCAAGGCTGGTCAAACAAACAGCAATGTTTTGAAAGTGCCACAGTATCAAAATCAACTACAGTTAAAGTTGTCACTGCATATTAAACTGGGCTATAGAAAGTAGCCTATTTGTTACACACATATTTAAACAATTATAGGATCAATATATAATAAGTTCACATGTGTCAAAATTTCCAGGACTCACATCTGAATATTGGCAATGGAAATACAAATGCAAGCAACCTGTCAAGGCTCCTTTTTACCTCAACACTGAATGTTTGACGTTCATTATATTTTATTTGACGTTCATTATATCTGTGAGTCCCTGAGATTCAGCTCAGCAGAGACTCTGGAGCTCTGACTCACCGTTGTTGGTGCGCATTGACCTGCCAGACATGCCATTGGATCCGATAGGGTGGTGGCCTCCTCCTCTGTCCACACCCCCGAGCTCGCCTGGCTGTTTCAGCAGTTCCGTCAGGGCCCTAAAAAGAGACGGGATTGTACGCTATCAGTTTCTCAGCAGGGCACTTGGCAAATAAGGGTGAGCAATATAAACCAGACATGAACCCAGGCCAGTGTTTTGCATTCGGTATAAGTCATGTCTCACTAATTCAAGTTTTAGATACCTGGTATTATGTGTCTTGAGGAAAGGAATGAACTTGAGATTTCAGCGAATAATGGGATTTTTAGTGCTCTTAAAGTGCTGTAGATCAATTTCTGGAAAGAATTAGGACATTGCAAAGTATTGTTTAACCATTTTCTGTAAATAAATGTTTAAAAAATGCAGAGACAGCAAATTGAGGCGCACACTTTTCACAGTCAATTAAAATGCGAAAATTCTAATTTGAAAGCAATTACAGCTGATCACATTAGTGTAAGTGAACAGAACAGTTTCTAGCATTTCTGCAGCACATCAACACAGCAATGACCTGAATCAATACGTAAATGTTGGTCTATATGTTCAATTGACCCTTCTCAAAAAAAAAACATCACTGTAATGCCTCAGTTCAAGTTGCACATGAACCGATCATCTTTTCATATTCACTTAAAACACAAAATAAACATGAATGACATCAGGAATTTTCAACCATAGAAAGATGTCAATACACTCCATTTTTCAAGTTTCAGTCCACCGAAGTTAATCTACTCTACTGTCAGCTCAAAATTCGTATTTCAAAATATATGTAAATCCTATAAGTGGATTATTTGCATAAAATTGTTTAGAACAATCCATCACACAGATCCAAGAAGTGCATTAAAAAAATGCTTGTCCAGTAAAATGGCGAATGGCAATAGTTGCTAAAGTATGATTGGTCAGCAGCATTTTAAGGCGGGGCTTAATCTAGAGTCGGTTTAAAACTAGATTACATCATCATCATATTCCACTGTTAAACAAGAATCATTCCTATAGTACAATAACTAAAGATGGATGCAACTGTGTGTCACCAAACACCATATACTGGTTTGTTTGTTTATTTATATATGGATTTTTCATGTTATTTACTGAATCTACTTCTTTGCGATCGTTTGTGCCTTTTGTATGCACATATATTCTTAGTAATTATTCTGTTTTTTAAATGTAACTATTTTTATGTCATTCTGTCCACACTATGCTTTCAAAAAATGTTTTAATAACTGCCCCAACCGTCCTTGGCTCTGTCCCTTCCTTTGTTCACTAATTCCTGTTCTCACCTTCAGAATCCATCCAAAGCCCTCACTGGGAGTTTCAGTGACCGTACTGTCCAGTACTGAGCCATATCTGAACTCTCAAGGCAGCTATAATGTCTCGCTAACCCTTAAATAACAACCAACCCTCTCAATTCATCCATCCCCTACTGGCAAGTGCTTCGGTGGTTGTATTAAAATGTTGTGGGTGCACAATTTAAAATAATTCTGCTCGGTCTGCTCTTCAAGGTTCCGTTATTTCCCTTGTGACATCATTGTCTCAACATTCTCTATTCCACAGGCTGAGATTCAGGGCAGGGTGGAATCTTGGGACGTCTCTAAAGCAACAGTTGCCAGGATCGCTGGGTTAGGGCATACGAGATGGGTCTGTCTCTTTCATGATAATGACCAGGAGAACGAAGGCACTCGGCTCCGGCCAGCTCTCTGCTGTATGCTCGACTGATGTGCTGCCATGTGAATCATTTCTACTGTCGCCTAAAAGCCAGTACAGGCCACACAGGACGATGGCTGTCTACAAACTTCATGTTCCTCTAGCGAGCCGTATCATGTCCTGGCCTTTGGTGGACCTGAAGATAGCTTACTTTACACTCAGGCAATTGTGTGTTAAAACAATCAGGTAATTTAAACAGTCTACATTATTATATTATATAAAAAAAGAAAGAGTAGTAATTTTAGAAAGCTGATTTTAACTGTACACTCTCAGAAATAAAGGTACAAAAGTTGTCACTGGGGCGTACCTTTTTAAAAGGTACACTTTTGTACCTATTAGGTTCAAATATATAAACTTTAAGTGCTAATATGTACCTTTAAGGTACCAAAATGGACCCTTTAGGTACAAACATCTACATTTTGAAAAGGTACCGACCCAGTGACAGCTTTTGTACCTTTATTTCTGAGAGTGTATAATATTGTGCTAACAACACTATAGATAGATAGATAGATAGATAGATAGATAGATAGATAGATAGATAGATAGATAGATAGATAGATAGATAGATAGATAGATAGATAGATAGATAGATAGATAGATAGATAGATCGATAGATCGATAGATCGATAGATCGATAGATCGATAGATCGATACGATATATAGACAGACAGACAGACAGACAAACCTATATATATATATGAACATATATTTTTTTTTTCTTGTTAAAAAATTATAATATCATTATATAATGTATTTTCTTGTTCTTTTTTATTTGTTTTCAGATTTTGTGTGATAAACATAAGTGCATTTAGTTTTGTTTTTTACTGCACTGGCAGATTTTTCATGTTTAAACTTATGCTTAAAATATGTAATCTGCCAGTGCAGTAAGACAAAATACAATCTTATTAAAGGTACTTTTTCTGATTAAAATCTAAATGTTTCATGTGGTTTTGTTTCTAAAGTCAATTTATAATTTTGAGATATTTTAACATGAAAAAAATACAAAAATACTTTTAAATATCAGATAAGATATCAGATGGAAGCCCATTTCTGCCACTTAAAAAGGTAATTTTATCTCATAATTCTGACTTTTTTTACTCGCAATTGCGAGTTGCTAAATTGTTGTTGTTTTTTTAATTGCATGATATAAACTCACAAAGGTGAGTTATATAGTCAGAATTGTGATATAAACACAATTGCAAGAAAAAACTCAAAATAGCGAGTTTACATGTAAAAAAACAACACCTCAGAATTATGATATACAAACTAGCAATTCTGAAAAAAAGTCAGATTTCTGAGATGAAAAGTCACAATTACCATAACAATCAAAATAACAAGCCATATTTTGACCACAGGCAACAGTGGTTTTATTTCATCGATTCCACATATTTAAGAAAAATTCCACAAACTGCAAAGTAATTCAACATTAATGTCAGTTTAGATAATTCTCATTCAACAACAAAATTGGTAAACTAAAATATATGTTCTTTTTATCAGATTCAATTTTTTTATATTAGTCAGTAGAGGATTTTTAGTCATCATCAGAGTAATCAGTGGGCACAATTTGTTCAAGAATTTGATGCAGATTACCATCAGAAATGTAGTTGGAAATGTATATTTAAAAAAATTTGTTCTTCTTAAATATGCACTGTGCAAGACCTAAACCAAACACTTTGATTGATGTCTGGTGGATGTCTGTGGCAACATGATCTTTAAATGCATCTCAAATCACATGTTAGTCTTTCACGGTTGCGCTCTGGAGAATGTTTCTTATGTTGTGATCACATGTAAGGATGCACAGAGCACATGTATACATTCAATCTGAGAAACATCTACACACATGCTCCATTCGTCTGCTCCCAGCTGTGTTCACCAAGAATATCTCCGTTCACTTGCTGTTCTGTTTCGCAACTAAATATTTTAAACGGCTCAATCTGTTTCACCTATGGCCTGATTGTATACTTCAGAACAGAGCAGCAATCAACCATCATTCAGCTGTTTATTGATAGAAAATGATCGGTAATCATGCTGATGGTCTTAACTTCCAGGCGTGTTAATGTGTGTGATGAATGGATTTCTGATTGGCCATACATATGCTGGATTGGGTGAGTGTCAAGTCAAGTCACCTTTATTTATATAGCGCCTTTAACAATACAAATTGTAACAAAGCACTGCACAGTATCAAAATAGGCAAGTTGTGTCAATAATGTAAAATGATAGGATTTAACACTCAATTTTCAGCTGAATGCATTTCATTATAGAATTTAGTGATGGCATTGTCCAGCTCAGTTCAGTTTAAATAATATTTGTGCAATCAAGTCGATGATATTGTTGGAAATGAAGATTCCCCAACTAAGCAAGCCAGAGGCGACAGCGGCAAGGAACGAAAACTCCATCGGTGACAGAATGGAGAAAAAAACCTTGGGAGAAACCAGGCTTAGTCGGGGGGCCAGTTCCCCTCTGGCCAGACAACCAGTAGTTTGTTCCAACTGCAGCAAAGTCAGAGTGTAAGCAGTCCACTGGTTCCAGTGGTCTTTACCCGATGGATGTCTAGGTGACGAGTTCCTCACTGGAGATCTGTCTCTGGGGCTCATCTATGTGTCCTTTTAGACTCCGCTGACGTTCAGGCTGTAGAGGTTGTCTTTAGGTACTGATCCTCCATTTATGGCAGACTTTTGTTAAGTCAGTATAATCGCTGATGGTTGGCTTCCTCTGAGGTCCTCCGAGGGGTTGTCATCATCTCTTCTCAGGTGTTCGGTCATCTCAGATCGTTTAAGGGTGTGTATTAGAAGAAATTATGTGAGAGATTTCCAATCTTGCTCATGTTCTATCAGCATGTTCCCTTTTCATTACAGAAGCATGTGGTCTTTAATTAAACTGTTACCATTCAGCAAAATTCCCATTAAGGCGCTCCAGTGCTAATCACAGGTGGAAAGACTAACTGCAGGTGTCCCAAATCAGTCTTAAGTGCCCCCAACTGGCTCCTAAACTCACTTTAAAACTCGATTGGGAATACGTTGACAAGAAATCGTAAGCCTATATCCTAGACTCCCTCCTAATCAAAGTACTCACTGCCATGATAAAAAAACTCAGACCAGTTTGGACCAGCTTACATTTCAGGAACACATTTTATTTTTGTTGACAAAATCTCTTTTTCATTGTTTCATTGTCATTTCGTTATTTGATAATTATATTATCTAGTGCAATTTACTCTACTAGGAATGGAATATAATTGTAATACATTTTATGATAATGTTCAAAATTAAAATATTGAAAGTATTGACAGTAACACACCAATATATTTGCAGTCTTTTATTTATAATATATTTTAAACATACGGTAAAAGCATGCAATACAAAGACAAAACTCTCCTAGTTGTGATACTAATAGCATATAATGGGTCTAGGTTACTGTGTTGTGAATTAATAATGCTTTTTAAACCCTCTGGTTGTGTTCGGACTCCTGTCACACTTGTGGTGTTCCCGGTCAAAAATGACCGACTCAGATCAATTGCTTATAAATCTGTCATTATGCTATATTATCACAAAATATTGGATTCAATCTTTTTGGCAACTTGTTTTCTTTCATTTAGACTGGTTTTGTGTTTCTATTTGCATCTGATTAATCGTAAGCGTCATTTGTCCGAAAGTAGGCACCTCATTTTTTGAGTGAAAAAAGCATTTTTTATGAATAATTTTCACAATATGAGATAGCAAATTATGAAAATTTGCACTGTTTTCTCACACTAGTGTACTTTAATTATTAATAAGGAAGTTTGCTTTTAAATGCTTTTATTTTGTACAAAATTGCACAAAGTCACACTTGTGGTGTTCCCGGTCAAAAATGACCGGACTCCAAACAACTGCTTATAAATCTGTCATTATGCTATATTATCACCAAATATTGGATTTAATCTTTTTGTCAACTTGTTTTCTTTCATTTAGGACTGGTTTTGTGTTTCTATTTGCATCTGATTAATCGTAGGCCTCATTTATCCGAAAGTAGGCACCTCATTTTTTGAGTGAAAAAAATATTTTTTATGAATAATTTTCACAATATGAGATAAAAAATTATGAAAATTTGCACTGTTTCTCACACTAGTGTACTTTAATGATTAATTAGGAAGTTTGCTTTTAAATGCTTTTATTTTGTACAAAATTGCACAAAGTCACACTTGTCAAAAATGGCCGGCCATTGAAAGTGAATGGGGAAGAATGAAAGTAAGAGAAACAACTAGTGTTCAGGAGAATGTTGTGCTTGCAAACATAAAGGCCTTGGACCTGTGCGTGTGTGGATGCATGTATACTCACACACACACACACACACACACACACACACACACACACACACACACACACACACATCTATGCATACAAACTATTGTGAGAATTACCAACGCTATCGCACGCCAATTCGTACGTATTTTACGAGGTGGCTAATTCGTACGACCTCACTCGTACGATTTGTCTAAACCCCACTGACGGGTAGGTTTAGGGGCGGGGTTAGGTGTAGGTCATTCGTACAAATTCATACGAATTGGCAACTCGTAAAATACGTACGATTTAGCAAAAATCGTATGAATTCCTACGAATTAGCCACCTCGTAAAATATGTACGAATTGCCGTGAGATCGGGCTGGAATTACCAACGCTATCTCACGGCAATTCGTACATATTTTACGAGGTGGCTAATTCGTATGACCTCACTCATACGATTTAGTACGATTTAGTACAATTTGTCTAAACCCCAGTGATGGGTAGGTTTAGCGGCGGAGTTAGGTGTAGGTCATTCGTACAAATTCATATGAATTGGCAACTCGTAAAATACATACGATTTAGCAAAAATCGTATGAATTTGTACGAGTGAGGTCGTACGAATTCGTACGAATTAGCCACCTCGTAAAATATGTACGAATTGCCATGAGATCGGGTTGGAATGACACCTATTTCATCCTACCCTGAACTGCATGCAATATGCTTTTATGAATCTGATATTATAACTCTCTCTCTCTCTCTCTCTCTCTCTCTCTCTCTCTCACACACACACATGCTCAAACTGCCTTGTCTTTAGCCTGCATTGACTTCAAAATAATATTTTCTTTCACCACATATTCTAGACAAAACATTATGACAATAGGTTTTGAGGCTTTCGTGTTCTCACAGAGTAGACGAAAGTTTACAAATAAATGCTAGAGTATACAAATGCCTCACAGTGCCTTGCTTGTCATTCACACGAGGAAGGGACAACTAAGGATGAATTTTACAATGAAGATGCATTGCAAGATATATTGGAAGAGAAAAACATCACTGAACAAGCTGAAAACCTTGCAACAACTGAAGTGGAGCAATCTTGTGATTTTGAGGACCCAGCTGAAGTTGATGTAACGTTCTGGTCGAAGGATGGAAATAAAATATTATTTTGAAGTCAATGCAGGCCAAAGACAAGGCAGTTTGAACGTGTGTGTGTGTGTGTGTGAGTGTGATAGCGTGAGTATACATGCATCCACACACGCACAGGTCCAAGGCCTTTATGTTTGCAAGCACAACATTCTCCTGAACACTAGTTGTTTCTCTTACTTTCATTCTTCCCCATTCACTTTCAATGGCCGGCCATTTTTGACAAGTGTGACTTTGTGCAATTTTGTACAAAATAAAAGCATTTAAAAGCAAACTTCTTGATTAAACATTAAAGCACACTAGTGTGATAAACAGTGCAAATTTTCATAATTTTTTTATCTCATATTGTAAAAATTATTCATAAAAAATATTTTTTCACTCAAAAAATGAGGTGCCTACTTTCGGATAAATGAGGCCTACGATTAATCAGATGCAAATAGAAACACAAAACCAGTCCTAAATGAAAGAAAACAAGTTGACAAAAAGATTAAATCCAATATTTGGTGATAATATAGCATAATGACAGATTTATAAGCAATTGATCTGAGTCCGGTCATTTTTGACCGGGAACACCACAAGTGTGACTTTTTGCAATTTTGTACAAAATAAAAGCATTTAAAAGCAAACTTCCTGATTAATCATTAAAGTACACTAGTGTGAGAAACAGTGCAAATTTTTATAATTTTTTGTTTAATATTGTGAAAATTATTCATAAAAAATAATTTTTTTCACTCAAAAAATGAGGTGCCTACTTTCGGACAAATGAGGCTTACGATTAATCAGATGCAAATAGAAACACAAAACCAGTCCTAAATGAAAGAAAACAAGTTGACAAAAAGATTGAATCCAATATTTGGTGATAATATAGCATAATGACAGATTTATAAGCAATTGATCTGAGTCCGGTCATTTTTGACCGGGAACACCACAAGTGTGACTTTTTGCAATTTTGTACAAAATAAAAGCATTTAAAAGCAAACTTCCTGATTAATCATTAAAGTACACTAGTGTGAGAAAGAGTGCAAATTTTATAATTTTTTGTTTAATATTGTGAAAATTATTCATAAAAAAATGATTTTTTCACTCAAAAAATGAGGAGCCTACTCTCAGATAAATGAGGCTTACGATTAATCAGATGCAAATAGAAACACAAAACCAGTCCTAAATGAAAGAAAACAAGTTGACAAAAAGAATGAATCCAATATTTAGTGATAATATAGCATAATGACAGATTTATAAGCAGTTGTTTGGAGTCCGGTCATTTTTGACCGGGAACACCACAAGTGTGACTAGGTGAAATAAAACCCACAAAAAATTAAGAAAATTCTAAAAAATTAGTGAGAAGTACTTATACCCTATGTGAACAAAGTCAGTAAGTTTGAGTCCAATGCGATAACGTTAACTAGTATTTTCGGGAAAAAGAAAATCTTTTTCGGGTCAATTTGACCCGAACACAACCAGAGGGTTAATTCATTTTCCATGTTTTAGGGACTGTTTAGGATATTGCATTATGTGTAGCGTGTTGTTACTGCAACACTTTATAAACAGTGTGAGTTACTGTGCTTTTAGACTAGCATGCAACTGTTAAATTCTCTGTTTACTTCAGGGTGTCTAAGTGTAAGCTGTGAGATTGCTTATGCTAGATTGATTAATGAATAATTTAATTTAGGATGCAGTAGCTAATTAACCTGCTTGCAAAGAAGATCTGTGATCTTTAGTTCTTTCGACTCAAAAGACTACATTGATAATTAGAATAATTTAGCTATGGTCATGATGAATATTATTATGTTTTGGAATAAAATAATTTAATTGCGGCTTTTTATCTCATAATTCATTTTTACATCTCACAATCTCAGAATTCGAAGTTTTCACCTCACAATTGTGATTTTGTTTGTTTGTTTCTGCAATGGAATAAAAAAACGATCTGTCACAACAAATTAAAGACGGGTATTGTTTGATTTTCTTAAAAAATTACAGAATTTGAAATTTGAGAATTTGAGAATTTGTTTCATACAAAAAAAGTAACTGGCTTGGTGTTTTCGATCGGCGTGTTGTCAGCTTCCTCTTTGCTCCCCATTTTTTTAAGAAATTAAACAGTAAATACGTTTTGTGGCTCTTTAATGTGTCACAGATCACTGTAGAGCAGGAGTGTCAAACTCAATTCCTGGAGGGCCGGAGCCCTGCAGAGCTTAGATTCAACCCTAATTAAACACACCTGATCCAACTGATCAAGTCCTTCAGGCTTATTTGAAAACTGCATGGTATATGCATGGTATATGTTTTGGAGAAGGGTTGGAACAAAAATCTGCAGGGCTCCGGCCCTCCAGGAACTGAGTTTGACACCCCTGCTGTAGAGCCTCAGTTCAAGCGGCTCATGAACCGATCATCTTTTCATATTTACTAGATAAAGCACAAAATATACATGAAGGAGCATCAGAGGGTATTTTATTACATCCGCGGAAAGATATCAAAATCAATTATTTTTCACGTTCAAGTATATCTCACAAGTTCATTATATCGCGTAATGCTGAGTTTTTATCTCACAATTCTGACTTTTTGTCAGATTTGCTTGAACAATGTTTGAATTGTGAGATATAAACTCAGAATTGCAAGAAAAAAGTCAGAGCCTTTGGAAAGAGCCTTCCATATCTGGTCATATGAAACTATTTACATCATTATGCAATAACTGGTCATTTAAGCTAATAACAACCACTTTAACAGTAAAGTTTAAAGCATCCATTACATCAAAATACACTACAGCAGAGAGTTTTGTTTTCAATCTCGTCATGCATTGGGAATCAGTTATAGCTGGTGAGGCAGATGGTTCATAGTGGCCCGGTTAGCCACAGGGCTAATGCTGCTCCAGTGAGAGAGACTGTATGTGTATGTGTATGTGTGTTTCTGGTGCATTAGCCATTAGTGATATCGCAGTAGGGGAAATATTTGGCCCTGGTGTGCCTGACACGCTGCAAAGAGCCTCAGATATGGCTAGCAGCAAACCAGAGGCTGTGAGTCTGACTTTGCGCACTAATCTGCGTAAAAGAGACCTTTTAGTTTCTCCCTTGTCGTTTCATGAGAAATCACGTGGTTATGTTCAAGGTTGTCTGCTTGGCTATAACATCATTCAATGTCAGTGCATCTATCTGTTTTAGTAATCTATTGGCGGGAAGTGACGATTTGCTGGGTAACGGAAAAGTAATGAAGTTTGACATCCTTCCCCTCCTGACTGATTTTCTGTAGAAACTCAATAACGTCTGCCAGCAACAGATTATCTCTGCTGACTCCTGGAAATGTACACACCCTCTGCTTATTAACTAAACTTGAGACAAGAGCATTGTGGGGAAGTTTTGAAAAATGGACAACCCTCATCATTTCAACCCTCAAATGTTAAAAAGAAATAAGCAGAGAGAGATATGTATGTATATGGGATGATCACCGATTCTATTGTCCATTAATGTGAAAATAAGTCTGATTGCTTAGAAAAGTTATGTTAAATATTAAAAAACATAACCAACTACATCTGTGATTTTGCCTTTGATACCCCCCCCCCCCCCCAATTACTGTTGCTCCCTCAAAAGGAGTTGCTCACTGTCTGACAGCTGCAGTGTGAAAAACTTGTCCCATGATGTTTTTGCACAATTTTGGACACAGAAGGCCACCAAATGGGAATTAAATATTCCATAGAGGGAATTATAAAATGTTTAAAAATAAATACGGTGGGTAACTCGAAGCGAGGGTTTATAGATCACAATGCAAGCGGGATAAGTCTCATATTACGTCGTCACGATCACGGATGACAACATGCAGGATCAACACTGTTCATGTATCGCAAGGTACAATTAAATTAATGTACATTTAACCAGTTTATTATGGAGAGACACTGAAATGTAGACCTTCGTTCATGTGTTTTTGACCTACAAGACGCGATCAGTCCTCTATTTAGGTTTGTACATTAGCATGGACTCACTAACTTTAACATGAGCTAGTTTTAGCCAGAGATACCTTGCTAAAGCACAAGATAACATTAACGTTCTGCTTGAGCAGATGAAAATTAGTGAAAGTGACGTGACATACGGCCGAGTATGGTAACCCATACTCAGAATTTATGCTCTGCATTTACCCATCCAAAGTGCACACACACACCCGGTGAACACACACCCGGAAGCAGTGGGCAGCCATTTATGTTTATTTATGTTTATGTTTATTACATAAACGTAAATATAAAGTTATAAAGCATTCGATGGGAGGGGCTTATCGATTGGTCAATTGCTCTGTCCCTTGGGATGTTTGTGTATGTAGACATGTTGGTGGATGAACTGATATAGATCACCTTGGAGTTGGCACAGGCATCTCAAACACAAATACACACGCTCACAGTTCAGCAAACAGCACAAGTTGCCCAAATGTTATGATCATAGGACTGTTTTCAAGCAGCCTGTCCTCATCTCTCTGTGTCTGTCTTTCTGCTATTATCTGCACAGGAATGCAGTCGTTTCGTTTGTAGTCTCTTGTCATTCTTCTTCTAAAAAATGGATCATTTTCTATCTATGATCCCTCTCTCGAATTATAATGAATCTGACAGCTGCCAAGTATAGTCCCAAAACGCAGAAGGAGGTGTATTTATATGTGTGTCTGTCTGTCTGTGTGCGTCAGCAACCAGGGTTTAAAAGCACTGCAAACACTATTCATCTTATTATAATAAAACTATATTCCTGTTTAGCTGTTTATATATGGTTGAAGCTCTGTTGCATTTATATTCCTATTAGCATAAAACACATTAAGCCTGGAAAAGCAATGTGCTGCAAAATGTATTTTATATTTAATATGAAACAATTTTATGTATTTTTTGTTAAATTATTCAGCAACACTTTATAGTAAAGTCCTATTATTTAACATTATTGGCTTTACTTTAAGTACACTCTCAAAACGGATGTGTTAAAAACAACACAACCTGTGTTATATCTTAACACACCCGTGTGTCTAGTTAAGGACAACACATTTTGTGTTACTTTTAACTCAACCAATGTGTTATTCTTCTTAACACAGGGAATGTGTTAAAATATTTGACACACTAATGTGTCATAAAAATCACACAATTTGTGTCATAGATGTGCTATTTTTGACCAGTTAAAATGAATGCAATACAAAATCTTTTTTTTTTTTTACAAATATATACATTTATTAAAACTTGACTGTTACATTTTCACAAAGTCAATATTAACATGTCATTTGAATTTCATAAAGACATTTTTAAACAATTGTATATCTTGGATTTACAAAAAGGTTTTCTTTGTAAGAAATCATGTGAAGTGGTTTTACATCAGCAGCATTGCTCAAATGAATCACTTTGTATTAATTTGTTCTTTGGACTGCATAAGCATGTAAGTGTGTGTGAAACTACATTTGTGATAAAACTCTAAGAAAAACTAAAATATTTCCTTTTTCACATTGTGTAACGGTGTAAAACTTCACCAAAGAGACGCTCTTCTCAAGTCACAGTTTAAAGCAAGTACACAACCAGTTAGAAAAGTCTGACCGAACACACTAACAGAGTGAGAAACATGAACAGTGCTACATGTGTCAAGTTCATAGCCAAAGTCATTCATGCTTTCAACAAACAGAACACTTTTTTCCAAAGATCCAACCACGACTGGAAAAACATTTGGGACAGTAATTATTTCTTTTTGAAGAGGAGTACATTTTTGCAACAAATGCTGCTGCACAGCTTTGGTAGTCAGAAGTGCTGCAATTACTGGAGCCATCAAAATCAGTCTCTAAAATATCAACAGCAGCAGAGCAAGATGCAGCTGAGAAGTCCTCACTCATGCTGGTGTCAGGGTCTTGTTCTAAATGTACTGGGTTTGCAGCTTGAGCATGCTCTCTATTGAGATGTTTAGCATAAGAATTGAAGTTATGGTATGTTCGTTGACAGTTGTTTTGACTACAAACAATTGTATAATCCTGTCCATCAGAAAGTGCATGGACATGCGCTCCTAAACAGACAATGTGGGGTTGATGGTTTTCCACCATTGTCAGGGAATTATCCAGGAGGCTAGAGATGCTGGTTCCAGCCTGTAAAAATAAAAGAACATTTTATAAAATCCATTATCAACACAGTTCAAGCGACTGGAGGTTCTCTTAAAGGGATAGTTTAAAATTCTGTCATTAATTACTCGCCCTCATGTCGTTCCAAACCTGAAAGACCTTCGTTCATCTTCGGAACACAAATTAAGATATTTTTTGATGAAATCCGAGAGCTCTCTGATCCTCCGTAGACAGCAACACAACTGAAATGTTCCTAGGCACAGAAACATAGCAAGAACATCGGTAAAATAGTCCATGTGACATCAGGGTTTCAACCATAATTTTACGAAGCTATGAGAATATTTTTTTTTGCGTGCAATGAAAACATAAACAACAACTTTATTCAACAATTCTTCTCATCACGTCTGCCGTGGCGTGCTGCCATTGTGGAGAGATTATCACGACGCATGCGCAGGCTTTCCTGTGCATATAAACGATGCATGTGCATACTGTAAACAAGGCACCACGCATGCGTTGTTTACATGCACAGGAAAGCTTGCGCATGCGTCATGAGACTCTCTACAGTGGCAGCACGCCACGGCAGACGTGATGAGGAGAAGAATTATATTTTCTTTGCACAGAAAAAGTATTCTCATAGCTTTGTGAAATTAGTTGAACCCCTGATGTCATGTGGACTATTTAACCAATGTTCTTGCTACGTTTCTGGCCTGGGAACATGTCAGTTGTGTTGCTGTCTACGGAGGATCAGAGAGATCTTAATTTGTGTTTCCGAAGATGAACTAAGAAGGTCTTACGGGTTTGAAACAACATGAGGGTGAGTAATTAATGACAATTTTTGGGTGAACTATCCCTTTAATTCATCTGCATTAATTGAACTATAGGCCAGGGAAATTTTCCTATTTTTGTTCAAAAGAAAATAGGGATGCCTGATATTATTGGAATCAGATGATAAAGGCTTAAAATGTAAACAACGACATTGCCTGATTTGAAAAAAATACACCGATATGCCTTGCCGATAAGACGAATAGCTCACATGTGCTCAGGGTGTGCTAGTGATAAAATCACATCAGCAGTGTTGACATTCTTGAAGAAAACTTTTGCCTGAATGATGATTAGCTTCACTGTTTTGGATTGCTGCATTTAATTTGATAATGTTCATACAGAATGACATGTCCGGCGTGATAGAGTAAACAGTGACTAGCGTGTGCAGCGACAACAGCAGCAACAGCCTGCTCTGGGTTCTAATGCCCATTCGGTAAGGCGGTTTATTTATTTAGGGGGTGCTGTTGGCCTATTTGTAATGAAATTAAAATACACAAATAACCTTAAGACACTTGGCCAAAATGAGTTGAAAAATATCTGCAAAAATCTAATATCATGCATCCCTAAAAGAAAACAAAATGAACAGTATAGTTTAATGCAAATCAGAGAGTCATGTAATGAAGTAACATCACAAAGTGCTTGCACAGAAAACTAACAAACAAAAAATAAAGCTAACATATAAGGGCAATCAAGTTGCTTACCGGCTTATAATGTCCAAGAGATAAGCAAGGGCCGACTTTGTACTGCATTTGGCCCACCCTTTGCTTGGACCAGCTTCTTGTATGTTCTTTGGTGCAACCTTCAAAAAACAAACAATTAAAATATGTTCAAGTATGTTACCTGTATTAGTATACTTAAGTCCTCCATGAACATACATTCTGTTGATGACTTGGACTGGCTGCATCTACATCCAAATTTTCATCCTGAAAGGACAACAAATGTATTAAGATGAAGTACAACAATAAAGATATGAAATAAAAAGAAACTGCATCTACTCTTGTGTTATGCACAAAAATGTTAAAGTAATCTATTAATAATGGATACGTTTAATTGATAAAGTTGTCTGCTTCTGGTCTGAATGGTCAGTGTCAAAGGGCCAGATGGCATGGAGATTTTTTTTTATTCTGTTTAATATGAAATCAGGATTACAATGTACGTGACACAAAAGTGTGACGGTGTAATTCTGTAGGTAAATCCTAAAGCATTCTATGGTGGATGATCATATAATATATACGAAGTTAAACATTCCCAAACTAGTAAAGTGTGTTTACTAGTGACAGGTTAATATGAATTTTCATTAGCTACCATTATGTACCATGCTAAAAAAAAAAAAAAAGTAGAAAAATACTGTAATACATTACATTACCATTTGTAATCATATCATCCCACACCATGTTTGAATGGAAATGCAACTTGAACTCTTTCTTACCTTGCTCAAAATTGAAAAGCAATATTAATATTTAATGCTTAAGGAAAGTATAATAATACTGGAATCTGTATGCATGACACAGGTAATTTATTATTAGTTATATTAAAAGGTAAATTACATACCAATGCCTGCGATCCACTTGTCTTAATCGACTTAAACAAAACTTGAAACTTGTCCAAGGTTTCCACTTTCTCAGTTAGGTCGGTGTCAATAAATCAGCATTACATTTCAAAATTCGGTGGTACTCTGCAGCACAGGGGAGGAGATATTTGGAAGCATCAATTATTTCTACTGCACTCTTGAGATGCTGCAGTTTTTTGCATATCTCTTTTTCATCAAGTACGTTAACTCGTGTTTTTGGAGTGTCCTCCATTAGAAGCTGCAAACAAAAACACCAATCTGTTATATATACATATACTGATTAAGCATGGTATTCACGTTCATAATATAAATGAGTAGTTAACAAGCAGTGTTAGAATGAACAATATTTATTTACGAAAACATCAAGCTAGCATAAGCTAGATAAACCTAAAGCAATCTTTTGATCTCCGACAAATCGGTCGTCCATTTCCAATGGAGAATCTTGCTGAATTTGTTACCTCATACTAATTCTACGATTTCTGCCATATATTATGGTAAAAATTGTCAAAGTAGTGTGCGGTTCCGAATTCAGAATCGGTTTGTCTCGTATCACAATAATGCACTCTCGAAATCTGCCATTAAAATAACGCCAAAACTCCCTCAAATGAACTATAAAACGAGAATAAAGTCGTAAAAGCTACAAACCATTTCTTATTGGTTAAAATGAACGGAGACTATCTCGTGTTTTTCCATGGGTGCTCGAGACCCTGCATCCCCGGGATCGGCGCTTCTCTTAAATGCTGAAAACAACACATCCTGTGTTAACACACCTGTATGTCTAGTTAAGGACAACACATTTTGTGTTACTTTTAACTCAACCTTGTGTTATTCCTGCTAATTTGCTACACACCAATGTGTTATAGTTACACAATTTGTGTCAATTACGTACACAAAATGACACAAATCGTGTTAAAATATTCAAATTAACACACCCTTTTTGAGATGGAGACGTTACTCCAATGTCGAGGTCAATCAAATTTTAAACGTTACCCTGATTATTTGAGGGCTTTTAACAAAACATCAATACATTATGTTGTTTAATTAAATAAAGGCGGCAGGTAGCAAGACAAGTGGTAACGTTTTGTCAAACTCGTTAACGAGAATCCTGCCTAACGTTAGCTGCAGCGTTTTATCGGACGTCATGTCATTTGCAACAAATCAAACAAAGAAAAACAAAACTCGTTAAAAATGTTCTCTCCAGAAAGTGAGGGACACACTTACCAAAGTGTATGAGGAGAAATACAGATAATTTGTGAAGCATTAACGTTAACTATCAAACGCGGTTGCTGTCCTGTTCAACACCGCGCCTCTCTAAGGAAAAATACGTTATCTATACGCACGAGAGGTCGCTAACTAAACGCACATTTGACCGTCGAAAAAAATAACAATAATAAAACACATTTGACAATTTCTAATAACAAATAAATCCAAATACCTGACATGTGTGCATCCAAGTCATCCACCGATGGAAAAAGAGGCGCGAACTTGCCTATGCTTGCGTAGCGGAGTGACGTAGAAGCAATGTGATTGGATGATAGTTAACACATGTTGTGTTGGACACACTGTGTTGTTTCTCTCTCTCTTTCTCTCTTTCTTTTTACACATGATCAACTTA
Organism: Ptychobarbus kaznakovi; assembly: GCA_027422405.1. NCBI lineage: Eukaryota > Metazoa > Chordata > Actinopteri > Cypriniformes > Cyprinidae > Ptychobarbus > Ptychobarbus kaznakovi. The sequence continues at coordinate 20,562,479 of CM049807.1, forward strand.
AAATGACACAAAATGTGTTAAAATAGCCATAACACAAAAAATGTGTTATTAGTTAACACATTCTTTTTGAGAGTGTAACAATAAGCAATACATTTATGAATCTTTGTTAACATATAGGTTGATAAAAATATAATTGTTAGTTCATATTAGACAAGGTGCAATAAATAATATTAATAGGTACACATTTTATTTTAATAATGTATTAGTAAATCTTGAAATTAATATAGTCTAAGACTAATAAATGCTATATATATATTGTTTATTGTCAATTCTTGTTAACAAATTAAACCTTATTGTAAATAGTTACAAATTATTTATTTATAATAATTATAATTGTATTGCTTTTTTATTTAATTTATCTAATTAATATTATAATGTCTTATGGAATTTCATTTATTTACAATATATCAATTGATATCAATTCTGATGAAGATAAGCTTGAATTGTGATCCTCAATTGTGAAAAAAGTGTCAGAAACAGGTTAGAATCAGGATCAAATGCTGCAATTACCTTTTTATTTTTTACTCCGCAGGAAAAAATTGCAAGATGTAAAGTCAGATTTATGGAAAATCAAATTTCTGAGGAAAAAAAGTCATGAATTGTGAGAAAATTATAAGATAAAAAGCTGCAACTACTTCGGACGCATTTCAGAATTCAACAATAATGTGTGATATCGAGCTTGCTAGAAGTTTGTGTTCACATACTGTACTTATTTCAGGCCTTTGTCATCATAAACAGAGTGAGATGTCTTAAAAATAGAGCAAATAAAATTAGAATGTGATTAGTTCAGTTATGCTTCTTCCATCTATGACTTTTAATATTCTGATAATGCTGCTTGCAGATTACAGCTTTACTGTGGTCAGATTTTCTGTCCATGTAAATCTACCCCTTGTATCAGATTCCTTTATTTCATCTCTCATCATTATCTGAATGAAAACATCACAAAAGGCTTCCCCCATTCTGCCACACACTCATGCAAATGTCACTGGGAATGCAAACACACACACACACACACACAAACACACAGCACTTTCCAGAACAGATGAGGCTTCAGGGCAAGGCTAAATGACTGACGTCACTGCGAGGCATCAAACACACACACACACAGCTTGTGAACATATGCTGCAAATTAGAGCTTGTGTGTATAAATACAATTAAACATGGAATCTAAGTTATCACACACAGAAATACACAATCAAAGTAGGATATGATTCACACCATAGAGCATGGAGTGTAATATCAAAGACACCCAGACTGCAGGGAACCAATCGAGTGTGTGTGTGTATTTGATTACACACAAGACTCCCCATCACACACTGCTGGAAGCCAAGCACATGTGGTCAGAAATGAAGTGCTTTTAGCGAAATACAGTAGAGTTTTCAGCAGATGTGGCATACTATAAATAAAACGCTATTTGATGTATGCACGAGGCATGTTGTCATTCAAATGTTCTCTGGTGGAGTGTGATAGAGCTAGACAAACTTTGATGTTGGTGTAATAAAGTTTGCCTTAAAAATGCTTTCAAGGCATGAAAAATAAACAAACGTTACTGCGCATGCGCGCTTTTGTGGCCCTAACTTAACTTCCGGTAGACATCCAAATAGAATCAATAACAACAGCTCTACCCTCTAGAGTAGATTAGTTTTTGATAACAAGCTAAATATGTTTGCTGCGTAAATCAGACAGATTTATTAAAAATGCAAATTCATTCTCTGCCAGCAGGAGGTGCTAAAGCGAGAGAAAAGCGGGAGAACTAGAGGTTTCCCCGTTAATAGCTGTTGGGCTGGACACAAAGCAGCGCTGAGCTTACAAACGCTGCTTTATCAGGCATATAACATGCAAGATTAAATGAAAATGGCATCGAACATTTTCTAAAGACAGAAATACAGTGATATAAAAACACCCGCGTCTCGTTTTGATTTTTAAACATGCATTACGTGCGCATGTTTATTCAACGAAGCCCCCTTTGAGGTCCAACGGTGCAATCCCGCATTTGCAATCCGGTACCCCCGGTCTGCAATTTCTGCCAAGGGTAGGGGTGTTCGATATGACGATTTTTTTATCGTGGACGATAAAAATGTCTCCACGATCTGCTTTTTTAAAGACAAATCGTAGTATCCTGCTACAGCACATATTCTATCAGCTGCAGTTCTGTTGCTGCCGTATCAATATACTGTACAACGCGACATACATTCACATCAGTGTTAACTCAGCGGTAGAGTTACTCTCACGGGACACTGCACTTATTCACGATCACAAAAGTACATTATTTGCATCTACTTTAAAGCCTTGCCGGTTAAACGTTTCATTCATGCAGTGGTCTGACGTGCGCTTTTTTTCTGAGCACATACACCCAAAGCGCGTGCACGAAAAAGCCCATCTACCAGTGCCTGATAATTAAACTAATTTATATTTTGTGCTAATACTGTCAAGCACAAGGTTTACATATAGACTCAGTTGGTTATGTCTAAAATGAAAGTAAACAGCTGAGACAAACGGATGCGCCTGTATTTTAGATGCGTGCAGCTCTTAAAGGGACAGTACTAAACATGCTGCCGACTGTAATTAAAGGGATAACTCACTCACATGTTGTCCCAAACCTGTATTCATTTCTTTCTTGTGCTGAACACAAAATAATATATTTTGAAGAATGTGGGTAACCAAACAGTTGCTGGTCCACATTGACTTTGATAGTAGGGGGAAAAAATACTATGGAAGTCACTGAGGACCAGAAACTGTTTGGTTTTCCACATTCCTTCAAAATAGCATTTATGTTTAGCAGAAGAATGAAACTCATTGAGGTTTAAAACAACTTTGGAGTGAGTAAATGATGGTATAAAAGTAAAACACTATGTTTATGTTTGGGTGAATTATTCTTTAATGTTTATAAAACACAAAGAGAAAAATCACTCGCTACTCTTGACTGAAAAACTGTTGCTTTAATAGGAATCAATCTATATAGTGTTTTATTTTTATATTGGTTCATTCAGTTTCTTGAATGCTCCTCCAGCTAAATACACCTATTGTACCTGAAAATAAAAACACTGTTTATTTTATTTGTATATTGTGTGTATTTATAATGTGTATCTTTTGTGTAATGTGTAAGATTTTATCTTCACCCACTTTTAGCCTAAATATCCACCATCCTTTTGTATATTTTGTTCTTTATAATAGGCAATTTAGTTTGGCTGTAATGCTCAAACACCTTGCAAAATAGAAAAACCAACATGACAAAGAATCGTGATAAAATTGTGAATCGTGATATTAAAAAAAAAATTGTGATATGATATTTCTTGCCATATCGCCCACCCCTATCTGAGGGGGACCAAACCCATCATCCAGCTCAATCCGTCCACTCACTCATTAAAATTTACTGTTATTTATAATGTATGCCATTTATATTTTTCTTTTGCAATCTAAAAGCTTACATATTTATTTATCTACGTCCGTTGATCTAATTAGGCCTCATTCTTTGACAATGGCTATGTAAGAAATTTTTCCCAAAACTCACAATTGTTAAATCATGTAAACAATACACTGAATAAGTAACCATGCAAATGCTGTTCCTTGTTTGGGTGTATAAATAAACCATACAGTCAATCAGTTCAGTCAATCACAAAAGCATAGTCAAAACAGCCTGAAGGTCTGTGTCAAGTTTGGTGGATTGACAGAAATCAGGAGGAATAAAACACTAGATGCATTGCCTTAATGTACAAATGCATATACATAATAAATAAATAAATGTTAGTTTTTCTGTACTGAATGCTGAGTGAAGGGTGGCTGACGATCTACTAACTGTTCATGGCTATAGATTGGATTTCTGCTATGGAATCCAGAATGTCTAAATCTACCTCCCAGCATCGCAATGACCTCCTGTGATCACATGACCACAGGTCACTAACATGGTATTGCTGCTACTGAGTAATGACTCGCACACATACCCTACATAAATCAAAAGATCACGCGCACTGCATAAAATTAGCATTTATGCCTTTCTCTTTCTCGCTCCCTGTGTTATATGTGATGTTTAGCTGCGCTTATAGCTACACCTGTCAGCTCAAATCAGGTCTGTAAAACTGTAATACACTAAAATACCCTGTGATTCACACATACACAGTTAAACATTCAGATGCTATTTGGCTGTGAATTAGCATTCTTTGACTGAAACTTTCAATTCCTCAAAGTCTCGCTCTCTCACACATGCACAGACAAACTAATACCAGAAAAATACTGTCAACAAGCAAACGCAGGCACAAATGCTTGGCCAAAACATCACGAGTGCAGCCTCAAAGTAGTTAAAAATGAACATGGTAAAAAACAAATTAAACATGTTTTGCTACAGTAACCATAGTTTAATCATGGTATTTGTAATAAAACTGGTTACGGGCTACAACTGGTAATAAAAACGCCCCAAAAACACGGTTAGCCTACTGTAGCCTTATTTTACTAAAGTAATACCATTGTTAATTTTCATAAGGGATTGTATAATAATATAAAATAAATGTTTTAATGGATTATGACATGAACATCACAAGATATCAGGGAGTGAGATTTATTTGATGTGAAGGAGGGTTGCTGTAAAAAAGCCCTATCAGAACTTGAAGGTGGGATGGGATTAATGACAGGTCATTAATCCCACAGGTCATTAATCCCACAATGCTCAGTGGTTGAGCATTGTGTTAGCAGCGGAAAAGGTCTTGGGTTCAATTCCCAGAGAACACACATTGTCACGGTGCACGGGGGAGCCAGGAACGAGGAGACGAGGATATAACAAACAGGGTATTTAATGGATGACGAACGGAGGAGATACAGGAACACGGGGAAGGACATCCAAACAGCATGTAGACATAAACACAGTTGACATTAACAATAACCGACAGGAAACATGAGGCAGAACAGACTATATATAGGGAGACATAACTGGAAACACCTGGGACGTAATCAGGACACAGACGGAGACAAATCAACTAATGATGGGGAACAGGAAGGACCATATAAGGGTGAGGAAACAAAGGCAGAGGAAGACAAAGTCTGACATTCCCCCCCCCCCTTCCAATAGGCGCGTCCCGCGCCGTATAACATCTAAAGGGGAGGGGGGTGGGCGCTCTGGAGGCCTCAAGGGACTTGGAAACCGGACAGGTGGCCTCCAGGGCGGTGCCCGTTCCGGGACCCATGGCGGATCCGGGGACTCCGGCGGCCATGGCGAATCAGGGAGCTCGGGCGGCCATGGCGAATCAGGGAGCTCGGGCGGCCATGGCGAGCAGGGAGCTTGGGATGCCTCCATGGCGGAGCAGGGAGCTTGGGATGCCTCCATGGCGGGTAGCCCCCCCAAAAAAATTCTTGGGGTAACTCCTCATCTCAGGGGGGCGCTCAGGAGGCGCGGACGCCGGGGGGCGCTCTGGAGGCGTGGTCGCTCGGGGTTCTGGAGCTGGACGGGACGCAGGGGCAGGAGAGCTGGACGGGACCAGCAAGAGAGCTGAGCTTGAGCTCGGACACGGGGCAAGGTGAGCTGGACGGGACCATGCAAAAATCAATCGACGGGACCATCATACCTGAACGCTGACTCTCGTGGGCGCGGTGGCGCTGACTCTCGTGGGCGCTCGGGTGGCGCTGACTCTCGTGGGGCGCAACTCTCGTGTGCGCTCGGGTAGCGCTGACTCTCGTGGTTGCTGGAAGCGCCTTGCGAGGACAGGCACCGGAGGGCGCTGGCGAGGAGCAGGCACTGGCGCTGCGCAGGCACGGAGGGCGCTGGCGAGGAGTCGCTAGAGGGCGCTGGTGAGGAGCAGGCTGGGTTGGGGGCGCTCGGCTAGCGCGGATGGACGGAACCAGTGGAGACGAAGACGGGCTGGGCAGGACCAGCGGCGACAAAGATGTGGGCGGAGCCAGCAGAGACACCAGCGGGCTTTCCGCCGGTGACGGGCTCGTGCTAGCCGCGAACAGCGGCAGACTTCCCGCGAACGCCGGCTCGGTGACTGCAAACGCCGGTGAACTCCATTAGGGTCGTTTTCTGTGGGCACGGGGGAGCCAGGAACGAGGAGACGAGGATATAACAAACAGTTTTAATGATGACGAACGGATGAGATACAGGAACACGGGGAGGACATCAAACAGCATGTAGACATGCATTATCAATAACCGACAGGAAACAAGGAACAGACTATATTTAGGGGAGACTATGGAAACTGGGACGTTCAGGACACAGACGGAGACAAATCAACTAATGATGGGGAAAATAGGACCATATAAGGGTGAGGAAACGGCAGAGGAAGACAAAGTTGACACACATATGACAATAAATGTATCCTGATAAGCGTTTGTAAATGCGTCACGGGGTCTATAAATATGAATATTAAGCTATGTTCCATATGTTGTATATCCGTAACTTCCGTAAGTTCTGATGTTGTGTGCTACCCGCTCAGATCGTGCTGCCTCTGTGTGTTATTCGGCAGTATATAAATCTTCAGATTGGGATTTTTTTTTTACTTATTAGGAGGTACAGAACGCCACACAGCAACTTTTCGGCATTGCACCATGCAAAAATCAATCGAAATCATACCAACAAGTAAAGATCAAGCGCCTAACAAGGTCTCTGCGCATTCATTTGAATGGTTTGTTTTCCCCCACGGCATAAACAGATATTACGTTTTGTGGGTGTTCCCAGCAATGCCGACCAAGTCTATACTTTTAAAAATCCAGCGTTTATTTGATCCTGATAAGCGTTTGTCGTCACGGTCTCTTAGCTTACAGGCGGTGCATTAAAGAACGCGACACACATGTCTCCACACGTCTCCAGTAAATCCTGAATAATTCAACCAATCCGACGACGACTTCGAAACTCCTGAAGTATTTCCACTTCTGTGTGGCCATATGCATCAGACGTTTAGCCAACGGCCCGTGGGCTGAGCTGAGACTAATGTGGTACTAACAAAATCTAAATTTAAGGGAGCAATATTGTATATTTGATTCTACATGCTCATTTCTCCTATTTTTTTCACATTTAGATTAGCTTTGTGATCATCTAACACTCACTTAAAGTTAATATTTACAAACACTACACTGATAATTGAATAACAATGTTAAATGTAATCTTAAAGGAATAAATCGCCCCAAAATGAAATTTTGCTGAAATTGTACTCACCCTCAGACCATCCAATATGAGTTTGTTTCAATGGGAACAGATTTGTAGAAATGTATCATTGCATCACTTGCTCACTGAATGGGTGCCATCAGAATGAGAGTCCAACAGCTGATAAAACATCACAATAATCCACAAGTATCCCACAAAATTCTTGTCCATCACTTAACATCTTGTAAAGAAAAATGTTTTTAATCAGCTGTTTGGACTCAAATTCTGACGGCACCCATTCACTGCAAAGGATCCATCAGTGAACAAGTGATGTAACACATTTCGCCAAATGTTCTGAAAGGAAACAAAGTCATATGAATCTTGGAGTACATTTTCAAAAAATAAATTGCAAGGTCAACTATTCCTTTAAGCATTCTCAAAATGTATGTTCATTTTCAATACTGAACATTATAATTCAAAATTAAATGCATAACAAATTCACTGGCATAATTTAACATGATTTAAGTTTGCATATTTTATTCTTAAATTATATAAACAAAATGATATAGAATATTACAGCTGCCTTTTTTATATATATTTTTTGGGGGGTCATTGTCATTGGTCATAATATTAAAGTAATGATCTGCCCGAATGCTTATATTAGTGCATAAGTAAAATATAAAGTAAAATTTAATCAGAGAAAAGAACAGACTGAAGCTGTACTAGCAAGACGTCAATCCCTAAGGCAATTCTCTCTGGCTTGCTCTCTCACACTCTCTCTCAACAGTCTGCCATCAGATTAATGCAGATTAATGAAGTCTAAAGGCAACTCAAGACGTATTGGCACCCTTCATGAAACTGAGCAAATGAGATCGTTTAAATTAAATAAATACACCAAGAGACATGTTTTGGATTCAGTCATATGAGTCATGTGCTTTTAACACACACACACACACTTTACTGAGTAGTGCTAAACAAATATTTCTTGAGCAGCAAATCAGCATATTAGAATGATTTCTGAAGGATCATGTAACACTGGAGTAATGATGCTGAAAATTCAGCTTTGCTTCAGAGAAATAGATTATATTCTAATATAATTAAAATATAAAAAATATATTTTGCATATTTAAAAAATAATAATTTAAAAAGGAATTTAGTTTAATTCATAATAATTTCAATGAAAACAAAAATTATAAAATAAATACAGAAAAATGTACTATTATTAAACATAAAATGTAAATAGTTTGAATATATACATCCTATACAACATTATACAACATTACAGTTTTTACTGTAAGTATATCAATCATTGTGTCATTGCATAAAACTAGAATAAAACAGAAGTGTCTCATTGTCATTTCATGTAATCACTTTTGTACGTGAACTTTGCTCCTTTTGCATTCATAATGCATAGTACAGGCAAACCACATAGTGGAGTTAAAGCAAACTGTAATTCTTGAAATACAGTGCATATCGAGGGGTGAGAAGTGACATTTCACCAACTTTACAGGAGAGCTAAAACAAATATTTTACCATAGTTTAATCTGATTTCAATTGTTTATAATACAAATTTGTACACTCATGGATGACAGTACTTTTGCCAGTAGAAAGAGCTCATAAAGAGCTTTCCTTTGATGTATATATCTCCATTTCATCAAACATTTTAATTACGCCCTTCTGGTTCTCACCCCTCAATATGGACTTTATTTGATACTTTTATGGTATCAAAGCTGTACCCATTTATTGTAATAGAATGGAAAAGTGCAATTAAGTAGAAATTTGCAAAAAGAAACGCATACAGGGTTTGGAAAGACATGAAGAACTTTAATTTTTTGGGGGGTGAGCTATGGTTGAGAGATGCAAAACCCTCCACATTAAAGAGTTTCATTTCTCCTCATGTTTCTCTCTGTGCTTTGCTGAGGTTGTTTTCTGATCTTTCTCAAATAGACGTCCTGTGATCTCGTCCCCTGTGGAACACCATCAAAGAACTAATTTTCTCTCCTCCAGACCAACTCGTTTTGTTTTATAACGGCACGTTTCATTATCAGGGAGGAGACGGAGAGACATATTCACACACTCAAAGAGGGCAAAATGCTGGGTCATACCTCCTCGCTTTCATATGACCAGGTCAGTTTCCATTGATTGCCTTTTTTTAAACTGGGCCAGCGGGAATATTGGGTTCATATACTGCTCTTCACTCAAGGGCACATGCTTTTTTATGAATGTGTGTGGCTCTGTGTCCTTCTATGGTTGCGTCACATTGATCCTGGCGGCTGCATTGCTATAACTGTGTAAATTGTGTTAATAACTCTAGAGCTGACTGGGCTAAACCAAGCGCTGCAATACATGCCTGCATTACAACACACACACACACACACACACACACACACACACACACACACACACTTTTCTAAGAGATGTCAAAGAGAGGTGAGAAATAAAACGGTGGATTCAGGTCAAATCTGTGAGCGATTTGAGAGTATTTACTGAGGGGACACAGAGCTTTCAGTCTGAACGCACAAGGGATTTGAGGATGTGTGTGTGCGTGCGGTGAAATAAAAGAGTTAGGTAAAGGGTAGAGAGAGAATTCTGGGGTATTTTTAAAAGAGAGAGACAGAAAAGGCATAGATTTTAAAATCAAGTGAGAATCGATAGGCTGTAAGCAGATTCAGGAACGACTTCAATTCAATTTAGTGCTGTGAAAGTAAGTAACCAGCATGAAAAGGTTTGTCCTTTTTCAACACGTGGTCTCATTGATACTGGAACTTAGTGTGGACTGCATTTCTGGGTGAAGGTGATATTATTCATCAAATAACAATGAATTTTAAATATTTATGGAATGGCTTTAAATCCCTTTCCAAGCTCATAAGTCTTAACAACCACACGTTTAAGGGCTGAACTTTTGAAGCATTTTAAAGATTGTGACTAAACCAGACCAGTTTATTGAGGTTTATATAATGTGACCTTTCTCTTTAACGATGTTCTTCTAATTTGCGCTTGATTCTAATTTTAGCCACCTGATGTAGTGATACATGTTAATGTGGCTCTCAAACAACAAACTGGCATTTCTGTTTATTTAACCTGTATAAATCATTAAAAATTGATAAATATAAAGTGCAAAATAAAAATGTATACTGTTACTTTTGAACAATTTAATGCAGCTTGATGAATAAAAGTGAATATTCCTTTAAAAAATTATTTGAACAATATATCTATCTATCTAGGCTATCTACTAGGCTATCTATCTATCTATCTCTCTCTATATATATATATATAGAGAGAGAGAGATAGAGAGATATGTATAGACACTACACATTAAGCAGAGCCTTGGCTCTGTGTGTGTTGGTTGTAATGTGGGCCGTTCAGCCAGAGGTAAGCAGTAAATGAAATTTTGTGCAAGCAATTTAATCCTAAATCAAGTTAATCGGCTCTACTGTCTGAAAACCAACAGCCATTTGCGGCGCGGCCGCGCAGAGAATTCCAAACACATCCACAATGGACATGTGCTTTGAGCCAAGCACTTCAATTTGGGTCAGCTGTACTCGAGCTAATGTGCTTGTGGAAGAAGCACAGAAGAGTTTGCGCTCTGGGTACTGAAAGACCAGAATGTTGTTAGAACAGGTTCAGTGAACTGAATGGCTGAATGTGATGTGGGGTAAAAGAAAATCCACTTGAAAAAAAAAACACTCTCTCACACACGCCAGCTGACTTAACTGGTGCACGGTGGTGCAATTAGGGGGAAATGATGAACCACCGGCACCTTTGCTGAGTGAAGGTTTATAAAAACATCAATCCTGCACCACTGCACCAATTGGTATAACAACCGCCCTCCTCTCTGGAACAAAACAAAACCATACTCCACCTCCGAGATGAATGACCTAAACCTCCAGGTGGACCTGCACCTCCTTCTGTAAAGGTCAGACTGCACCTGCATGCTTTATAGAGGAGATATGAAGCATTCTCCAGGGACTAATGTGCTTGTTAAAAAAAATATATTTCTTAGGCGCATTTTATACTTGCAATTAATGTTTGTTAATAGTCTTTAATTTTCAGTTTTCATTCCACAGCATTATTTTATTTTTCTTATACAGTCATGGCCAAAAATATCAGCACCCTTGGTAAATATGATCAAAGAAGGCTGTAAAAATGTATCTGCACTGTTAATCATTTTGATCTTTTATTTAAAATACTCACAAAAATGTAACCTTTCATTGGATAATAAGAATTGAAAATTGGGGGAAATATAATAATGAAATAAACATTTTTCTCTAATACACGTTGGCCACAATTAACGGCACCCTTTTATTCAATACTTTTTTAAAACCTCCATTTGCCAGTTTAACATCTCTAAATCTTCTCCTATAATGCCTGATGAGTTTAGAGAACACCTGACAAGAGATCAGAGACCATTCCTTCATCCAGAATCACTCCACATCCTTCAGATTCACAGCTCCATGACGGTGCTTCTTCTCTTCAGTTCACCTCACTCATTTTCTACAGGGTTCAGGTCAGAGGACTGGAATGGCCATAGCAGAAACTTGATTTTGTGCTCAGTGACCCATTTTTGTGTTGTTTTTGAGGTTTGTGTTTGGATTATTGTATGGTTGGAAGATCCAAATATGGCATGGCCCAGTCAGAAGATTGTTGATTTTTTATCTGTTGGTATTTGATTAGAATCATCATTGTTGATTTTTTATCTGTTGGTATTTGATTGAATCCATGATGCCATGTCTAAACAAGATGTCCAGGACCTCCAGCAGAAATATAGGTCCATAACATCAAAAATACAGCAGTATATTTCATTCTACATATGGGGTACTTTTTACCCCCGTGTTCACCAAGCCCATCTTGAGTGTTTGCTGCTAAAAAGCTATTTTTTTTGTTTCATCTGACCATAGAAGCCAATCCCATTTGAAGTTCCAGTTGTGTCTGATAACTGAATATGCTGGAGCTTGTTTTTGGACATGAGCGAGGATAATTTTTCTTGAAACCCTCCCAAACAACACGTGGTGATGTAGGTGCTGTTTGCCTCTTTTTTTTAAGGTTTTCTTACCCCGAGACTCAACTATTTTCTGAAATTCTCCAGCTGTGGTCCTTGAAGAGTCTTTGGCCACTCAAACTCTCCTCCTCGCCGTGCATTAGGACGATATGGACACATGTCCTCCAGAGATGGAAACTCGAGTCTGCGACTTGGACTCGAGTCGCACTTAAGTCGCATAAAGAAAAAATTGGGACTTGACTTGGACTCGTGAACATCTGACTCGAGACTTGACTTGGACTCGTGAGACTCGTAAAAAACGCAAGTCGTTTGGTATAGGAGTTTATATGAATGTATCTCTGAGGGAAACTAGCTGTCTTGAAAAAAAATTACATGGTATTTTCTTTTCATCTTGCCTCTGTATAATGCATATTAAAGTAGTGTTCATAACCACAGCGCTGCTTTGTTTACAGCGGCAACTAAGAAAATTATGTTTAATTGATGTTCAAGCTCCACCTGCTGGCAGAGAGGGAATCTGCATTAATTCAGCCTGTCTGCTGTTTTGTTTCATACAGATGTTTAATGTAGATTAGTTTCACAAAACTAAAGTCAGACCACTTTGTTTTTGTTTCAAATTTCGAAATTATACAATCCAATTTAGATTAAAAACTGCTCAAAGGATGTAATCATTTGTTTGGATTGTGTGGTGTTTAAAACACAGTGGTTGCCTCTAATTTTAAATTGAAAAAGAGCACAGACAAAGCCTTAGTTTGTTTATATGAGATTTATTTCATTTGTGTATTTCATTTGATTAATTGGGGTTTGTTTTAAAATGTAGTTTTGTTGTTTGACAACTGTTGCTAATAAATAGAACAATGACTTAAAGGTGTAGTGTGTAGATTTTGGCAGCATCTATCGATTGAGGTTACGAATTGCAACCAACGGCTCAGTCCCCTGCTCGCCCCTCCCTTTACAGAAGCTACGGTGGCCGATACAGGGCTAAGATACCGTCGTCTGAGACCAAAGTTAGAGCATTGAGGTTTATTTACAAAGGTAAATTAAGGAATTATATTTACTTAATTATTCAATAAACCGATGTCATTGCGAATATTACTGTTAGTTGTTCATCCTTGTTTCCGTGTTTTTACACAAGAACAACAGGAAACGTGACGAAACGCGCTCTGTAGAGCAGTTTGTCCGTTTAGGGCTACTGTAGAAACATGGTGATGACATCCATGTAAGGGGACCCGCGGTGTATGTAGATATAAATTGCTCATTCTAAGGTAATAAAAACGTAACAGTTCATTATGTAAGGTCTTTATACTCCTCTGAAAATGTAGTTATGTATATTATATTGCATTTCAGTCTATAGATCATCCTAAATATTACACAGTGCACCTTTAAGACTTGACTTGGACTCCGCTTTAAAGACTTGAGACTTGACTTAGACTTGACCTCAAAGACTTGAGACTTGACTTAGACTTGACCTCAAAGACTGAAAAGACTTGAGACTGACTTAGACATGACTTGACTCTGATGTCCTCTTCCAGGCAGTTTCGTAACATTTTATGTTGATTGGAAATTCTTAATTATTTCCCTGATGGTGGAAATGGGAATTTTCACTGCTCTAGGTCTTTTCTTAAAGCCACTTCACTAATTTGTGAAGCTCAATTATCTTTTGCTGTACATCAGAAATATATTCTTTGGTTTTTCTCATTGTGATGAATGATTAAGGGAATTTGGGCTTTGTTTTCCCTCCTATTTATATTTCTGTGAAACAGGAAGCCATGGCTGGATAATTTCATGTTCATAATCACCCTGGAGTGATCAAAATTGTGAATATGAATGGTAATATACTTCAGAGATATTTTACTCATAAGAATTTCTAGGGGTGCCAATAATTGTGTCCGACGTGTATTTGAGAAAAACATTTATTTCATAATGATATTTTCCCCCATTTTAAATTCTTATTAACCAATGAAAGGTTAGATTTTTGTGATTTTTTTTAATAAAATATCAAAAGGATTAACAATGTAGGTTAATATTCAAAGCCTTCTTTGATCATATTTACCAAGGGTGCCGATATTTTTGGCCATGACTGTATATTGCATTATAGTGTTTATTCATATTTTCATTTTTTGTTTTAAACATTCCTATTTAACTTTAATTTATTTTTATTTCAGTTTTATTTTTAGTATTTTGTAAGCAAACTTTCAGTACTTTTTGAAGTTTCAGTTAAGTTTTCAAATTTTTGTTTACATTTAATGTTTTATATAATATTCACATTTTATTTTATTTCAGCTACAAGTAAGCTACAGATAACTCAGCCAAGTACTCAGGGCTTTTGAGCCACAGGCAATTGAGTGTTTTTTGATTTATTTATTTGTATTATTGCGATTACTGTATGCATCAGATGGATGTTTCTTTTCAGCATCTCACACCATAAGCATTGTTTTTGAGGCAGTGCATCAAGTTAAAATAGAACGCATTTCAATACCCCATTTTGTTTGAAAGAATGATCCTTCATTCCTCGATTCTACTAGATTCATTAGTCAAATAAACAATATACATGTCCCCCATCTCCCTCATCTTCCCATCGACTGCAGATGTCTCAAGCGTATGTAGCTTGATTGACAGGACAGAGATCAAGATAAATATCTGTACAATCCCTACCCTACACACCCTGGTCTCAATCAGGTCCTCTCTTTTGCGCTCGGCCTTGACAATCCCCCACCCCACCATCCCCCCTGGAACAAGTCCGTTCAGGATGACTGAGCAGCGCTGAGCCTCTGAAATGAGGGATGAGACATGGAAAGGGAAAGAATCATTCCTCCCGCAGGACTTCAGCTCTGAGCAGTTCATTGGTGATACTTATCACTGCACTGTTTTGTGTTTTAGCTGTCTCTTTTTTATGTGGGATTAACAGGAAACTGTGCAGCAGTAATTCAGGATCAAGGTGGAAGAGAGAGACAGGTAAAGTACTCAATTGCCGCAACAAATTGCAAATTAGCCATCGATTTTCCATCAATGTGATTAAGACAAAAAGCACATGCACAAACACAAAACTCACTGTGAAGGTCAAAACACACTTGTGCCATTTTACATTCCAAAAATGACCTCGGTTTAGATTATTTTAGACAGCACATCAAGAATTTCTTGTGAGCGGAGCAAATGGGGCAATTTTCCAAGTAGTTTTCAGTCACATTGAAAGCACAATTACTGAACAACACCAAATCAGAACATACTTGATGTCCAAAATACAATTACGTGGAGCAGAATTTTAGATCAATGAGATTTCACTGGAAGCGGGGTTACCTACACTTGAAAAGGTGATGACATGCATTTCTTATCCTAATTAACAATTTTTACTGGATCCGACAATATGTTTGTGTCTTGTTGATTCAGGCATATCAAATATTTTTTGACCTAAAACAAGTTTGCATGCTAAGATGTCATTGCTGTTGAGGAAAATGGTTTCATAGTTTGGGAATTAAATCATAGCTAAGCCAAACCTGGCCTTTTTACTTTTTAGGGTACTAAATATCTGTGCATGCAAACCTTAACTTCATATTTAGATTTTCTCCATTAACATCAAATTTCTGCTCAAAATAAATGGATAAAAACTACTGGAGCATGGACTTTAATCATTAAGTACCAAAAATTTTTTTTATCAATATATTTTTCCTTTTATGATTATTATTATTCATGGATCTTTAATGCGTAGCTATTTTTACCAGTTAAAAAATTACGAAATTGGATTAAAAAACAGCAACTTAGACTAGTAAAGTAAACCAGATGTATACGAAGCATTTTATGTGTTTTTAGACACATATTTGTTTTGCTGTGTATCCAAACCCCAAAGAAATAAAAAGAACAAAATATCAAGTTTGGCTGGTTTGAACAAAAGCTAATAAACAAACAAAATTGCTTGTCATGTTATTGCGTCGCACCTGGCTATGACACTATGTAATAGACTTTGTACTGGCTCTCCAACTGCTAATACACTTATACCGTATTCTCAGTAATTGTTATATTTCCTTAAAACATGGTGTACATAAATCCAACCTCCCCTTCAGCCTTTGATCCTTCTGTCTGTTTTGTTTCTCTGTCTGCAGACGTTTGTGTTAGGAAGTTCATAAGTGGCCCGAGGAAGCTGTGAAATAGCGTACTCCTCAGGTGAAGGCTGTTCAAAAAGGTAGGATATTCACACAGAAGGCAATCCCAGAATGCACTGGAACAAACTCTCCTAGATGGCAGAATAAAAGTATTAATAACAAATACAGTAGTTTTGTCTATATATATTTTCCTATTGAGTTTAGCAGCTAAGCTACATGCTAATGTCAAACTCTATTATGCAGCAACATTATGCTGTCTTTTAAGATACCGCATTTCAAAATGAGAAGAAGATGAAGGCAGTCTCAGAATGCACTGCAACAAACTCCATATAAAATCCATTGTTTGTTTGTTTTATAATTACTATTTGAGTATAGCAGCATTAACTAAGCTACATGTTAATATCAAACTAGGATTTAAGTGTAAGGTGGGTCTTCCAGCACTCTGGTTTGTGTTGTATGTGTATGCTAACATAGAGCACCATGAGGTTCAATTTCAGTTCAAATGCTCATTATGTAGACAGTGAGGCAGTTCACTAGACTTTAGAGCAGAGTTTGTATGATAACGGTCTTTGTGTGTGTGTGTGTGTGTGTGTGTGTGTGTGTGTGTGTGTGTGTGTGTGTGTGTGTGTGTGTGTGTGTGTGTGTGTGTGTGTGTGTGTGTGTGTGTGTGTGTGTGTGTGTGTGTGTGTGTGTGTGTGTGTGTGTGTGTGTGTGTGTGTGTGTGTGTGTGAGGCAGTTCACTAAACTTTAGAGCAGAGTTTGTATGATTACTGTGTGTGTGTGTGTGTGTGTGTGTGTGTGTGTGTGTGTGTGTGTGTGTGGTGTGTGTGTGTGTGTGTGTGTGTGTGTGTGTGTGTGTGTGTGTGTGTGTGTGTGTGTGTGTGTGTTGTGTGTGTGTGTGTGTGTGTGTGTGTGTGTGTGTGTGTGTGTGTGTGTGTGAGTGAGAGGCAGTACACTAGACTTTAGAGCAGAGTTTGTGTGATTACTGTGTGTGTGCGTGTGCGCGCGCTGTTCATTAGCTATATTACAAGGGTGGGAAATGAAATGCGTTTAAGTGATGTCACACACTGTGCCCGGGGTCTATTCAATATCACCCCACGTTATGTAATGCTGTAAAATGGCTGTGTGTGTTATGTGTGTGTTGCCATTAAACAGTTTGGGACCACAAATACGCTCTGTGTGTGGTGGAAGCCAAAAACAGTGCACACGCACACACACCACTGGCATCTACAGCTTTTTAAACTGAAGTCAGCATGGTTCAGTGTGTCCATTTCATGTGTGCTGTATGCATGAACAGGAGATTTACATTTTGAGGCCAAATTATTTTACATTGTGCAGGTGCAAAAGCCTTTTGAATCAGAATACATGTTTGTTTGTTTTTGTCAAGATCATTTTTATTGAATGAAAAGAGATGTTAAATTTAAAGAGAAAGTTCACCCAAAAATGAAAAATGTTCATCCTTTTCTCACACTGACCACACTTATACACCTTATCCATAATGAAAATTAAAGGGAACTGCGGTTGTAAAGCTTCAGAGTGACAAAAAAGCAATGTAAAACTACTATATCTGTACAAGATATTCCAAGCCTTGGCCATTAGACATACAAGAACCAAAGTCATTGGGCACCAGTGGTATCAAATGGCATAATCGTACCATTTATGTCGGTCTTACAGTATGACGTTTGTAGTCCATTTCAAGAGCTTCACCTGAGACAAAGATTAACAGTAAATAATGATTTGTAGTATGTTCTTTGTTCTGTATTACTTTGGAAGACTTGGGGTTGAATAAACCAATTGTATGAACTCTTTTTTTTCTTTTTTTATAGACCTTAACATAAGGGGAAGTCGTGGCCTAATGTAGAGAGTTGGACTCGTAATCGAAAGGTTGTGAGTTTGAGTCTCAGTCCGGCAGGGATTGTAGGTGGGGGAAGTGAATGTACAGCGCTCTCCCCACCTTCAATACCACGACTGCGGTGCCCTTGAGCAAGGCACCGAACCCCCAATTGCTCCCCGGGCGCCGCAGCATTAATGGCTGCCCACTGCTCCGTGTGTGTGTTCACTTCACTGCTGTGTGTGTGCACTTGGATGGGTAAATGCAGAGCACGAATTCTGAGTATGGGTCACCATACTTGGCTGTATGTCACGTCACTTCACTTCACTTCACATTCCCAGTCTCAACATAGGCTCAATGGAAAAACTTGCCTCTACATTTCTCCAAAACTCAAAATATACAATTCACTGCAGTTTCCAGCTGAAATGAACACTAGTGGCTATAAAACACCAATAACATTTAATCCTTTTCACACAAATTATAAATGGGGGCAGATGTTCGATTAATAATTATGTATTTCATGTGATTCCTTGACCAATACTACGTTATGACCTCAAAACCCTTTTACCACAGTGCATGAGTTCTAAACTAATATATTTTGATGTTTGCATCACATAACCACCTCCTTACTGACGTAGTAAACTTGCTCGGTAGCTCACCCGGTACAGTGTTCTGCTTCTATAAACAAACTATAGAATGGTTGCTTTAGCAAATGCTTTTTGACTCAACTTAGCTTTTGTTAACAATGTCTGTTAGTGGTTTATGTTTGAGTTTTAGTGTAGGTGGTATGTTATTTTGGTATGAACTTTTTAACGCCGATTACCGGACATTTCATTACCGAACTGCAGAGATGCGTACAACAACTAACGTCATGAAACACTGCCAGATTCACATTTGCCTGTTTCCACTCACTGAACGGTTTACTTTGAAAGTGCCACAAAACATGCAACAACAACACAATATCATATTGCAGAAATGTCACCACTAGCATATTTTTCCCAATGAGCCTGGGTTGCCCAGTCCCCATTTACTTTCATTATATAGAAAAAGTAGCCAGGATGTTTTTGCAGTAGTTTTCCTCTATAGAAAATGAAGTCATGCTTGAATAAAACAACATGAGGGTAAGTACACAATGACACAATTTTGTTTTTGGCTGAACTGTCCCTTTTCGTAATGTCTTTCTGCCGTTAGACTAGTTTGCCTTCTGACATCATTTTTTGATGTCGCCTCCTGCAAAATACA
>CM049807.1:20584210-20767585 GCA_027422405.1 Ptychobarbus kaznakovi
TAATTTCAGCTTTTGTGAGGAAGCAAATACATAAAAATGTTATAGTTTTTTTTTTTTTTTTTTTTCTGCTTTTTGTGTTTTTTTGTTTTGCACTTCGAGATTAATTTCTTTCTCATCACGCTACCAAATTTGTCAAGATTCATTCAGCATCAGTTCTCATCATTTCTGCCCTTTCTTTCCTTCTGAAAAGCTGTGAAAATCACCCGGGAGTCTTTGACCTGTGGCTAAGTGAAGTGCAGCAGGTTTCAGTGTATTCATGAGGTTTGTGTAGATGGACCTGTGAGACGTCTCCCGCTGGTTTCTGCTCGCCTTGGTGGACTCACTGTGGAGCTCAGTTTGTTTGTCTAGCCTGTAGCATATTAGTAGTTCCAGGGCCAGCTTTGGGAATCAACTCTATCAGAAGTCGTAATGCATTTTTAATGGGGCACCACTGTTTTCTGTGGGCCCTGTCTGCTGGCCACTAAAGCTAAATATAGACTAGCAAACAAACTCTATGAAATCAGAGAAAGATAAATCTGTGGCAAGGTTTATCCGTAAAATAAACCACAAGCTCCTCACCTATTTGTTAATTTTGGAGGGCTCTTCTTAACCCTATAAACCCTATACATGATTTTGAAATGGAACGGTTTATTTTGAATGTGTTTTTTGTTAAGTGTCATATTTGATACATCAGGCTTTTATGGAACATACGAAAATATGAAGATCATGCTCAACAATGAAAACGCTTGGAGGCCTGAACTAAGCAAAAATATGCAATTTGGTGCAGCTGGTAATATTTATATGGCCCAAAAATCTGAAGCTAGTCTACGAGATTTGCTGACTTTGTAAAGTGACAAAGGAAAACTGGGCATCATACGCTACTCGACTGAAGATCATACACTACCAGACTTAGTTGTTCCGATCACAATGAACTCACACAGAAAGCGTGTGCCTTGTTGCTAGGAGATGCTTGACAAATGAAAACATATGTGTTCTAAAATCGGCAGAAAATATCAAACCTGTTGATATCCTCGACTGGATAGAATCAAAGTCTGAAGCTAAAAAAAAGTCTGTGACCATAAAACGACGTGATTTGGTGTGGAATCTGTCAGCTGTAATCTGCAGACCGGCTCTGACTTTCCTCAACTAGCGTCAACTTGTTCAGACTGTAAAATCGGGGTGAAATCGGGGCAAAGATCGCGTAGTGTATTCCTAGCTTCACTATGGAAGTCAATGGGGACCAAAAACTGTTTGGTTTTACAAAATTCTTCGAAATATATTATTTTGTGTTCAGCATAAGAAGGAAACTTATACATGTTTAGAACGACATGGGGGTGAGTAAATGATGACAACATTTTTGGTTGAACTATCACTTTAAATTCTTAGTTTCAAACTTCTTTGTAGTTTTTAATTTAGGAGGCAAAATATGCAATACATTGATGACTAAGAGATTACAAATTACATTGCAACAGCCCACTAGTAACTTGTTTTTTTTTTCAAATTAACAAATATTTGCTGTTATTGCTAACTCCTGGAAACATGGTGCATGTAGAAAGCAGGCATCTTGGTGTTTACTGAGGACACACTCATTAAAAACTTTACGAGCAACGAGTTTCTGCCCTTACTTTTGTCCTTCTTGTGCTCTTTCTTTTCTCCCAGCCTCTCAATGTGAAGCTTTATTTGCATGTTCACACATTTAAGACATTAAGAAAACATTACAGAGCCACTTCCATTATGGCCTGGATGATCGTGTAATAGAGGCACTCAGCACGGATGTACGATATTTACTTCGTAAGCACACAAATGCTCGCCTCGAAGACTCTCTGGCTCTCAGTTTTCTAACTTCGTCTTAGTAAAACTTGGCATGTCTGACCAAGAGACTTGTCAAGCACGCACATAAAAATAAGGCAGCGGCTATTTGCACTAAGTGATGCAATAGATATATAATAGATGCTATTTACGCAATAATAACGTATTGAGTGTAAATTATAGTTTTAATTCAAATTTTTAAATGAATGCCACCTTATTACGACAATAAAGCACTCCCCACACCTACTCTTTTTTGATCATTTCCTTTATTTTTATTGAAAATAAAAACCTTTTTGGTCCGATATGAGATTTGAAAAGGGAAAAGACAGGTTCAAACTCGGGTCGATCGCGTCAAAAGGCACTCACCTCACCATCTACGCCATTGAAACTGATGTTAAACATGCATATTTTTTCAGTGTTGACTATCCCAATCAGACATTGGTGGGCGGAGTTAGTATAAATAGCCTCTGCCAACAAGGCGGGCTATTTGCACTTAGTGTAAATGAACACTCCGTAAAAAGAATGCAGGTAGAAAGCAGAGCTTTCACACAGTCCAACCATCACTCGAGTAGTGGCGAAAAAAAGCATAATTTCATGCTGAATTTAATTGATTTTACATATGAAAAACAAAACCTCACTAGCAAACACACAGCTTGCAAATGCACTCAAACGCAATATGCCCTTCAAATACACCAAAGGTAATTATTAAAGGTCCGATTATGCATAAAAACATAAAACCTGAACGTCTCAAGCCGGCACGGTCGGTTTGCTCAGCACGCACATGCATTCGCACACTCAAATGAAGCATGTCATTTCGTTTTATAGACATTTCACCAGCCATTAGTCACTGTTCTGACCCTGTGATTTTATAAGGTCAGTGGCATAGGATGGGTTTTGTGTATGTGTGTGCGAGCACGTTGGTCTCTATACTGACCCATGTTTGTGTTGGATGAATCCAGTCATGTTGGCCTCATTGGATTTCTCAGAGCTGGTCAATAGAATCACTCTTTTTCTCTCCTCAATGTGCCTCTGTATTTCATCCCAACAGACACTGGATATGTTTAGTTGCACCATTATGACACACACTATTCACTACTTGTGGCACCCATTTATCAAGCCTCATTAAGCTTTACTATAATAAATTGTGTTAAATTAACCAGCTGGCTATACACTTCAATAGCTTGCCCTTCTAACACTGCCTTTGTCATTGTGCGCATCTCACACATATCTTTACCAACAGAAACTCTTATAAATTGTAATACATTTAGAAATGCGTCATTGCCATGTGACTTTTTTATTCCGTCACAAAGCATAAGAGATTTGTTCAAATCTAATCTTCCGCTAAAATCAGCAGACGACGGCTAATCTAGCATTCGTTCTCTCTCGCATGCCGCTTTCTATCTCAGGCATGGCATGCTTCCAGCCCTTATCAATAGCCCTCATTAAATTATGGTGGTGTCTGACTGTCATGCCACATTACGGATGAGAGACAGATAGCTGGACTGACGTCCCACTCTTCCCGCCCCTGGAGGACAGCACTACGCTTCCCCGTGCTGAACAGAGACCAAAGTGTCAACTTTATTTACATCGTGATGGTGTTGATTGCAGTAAAATCGGGGGTGTTCTTTTTTTTCTTTCCTTTTTTTACAAACGTCATATAGGCAGAAGAACACAAAGTACAAAAAAAAAAAATATTTATTTGTACTTCTTTTGAACTGACTGCAGCTAGTACTGTACATTTCCACTCAAACAAAAGCTTAGCTTTGAGAAATCAACATGAATGTATGATTTTAGAAATACAGTAGGGCGCAGAAGTCTGAAGCCGCACTGAAAAACTGAACACTGAGTTTAAAAGCTAGAAACGTTTTGGATTTTGAAACGTGTGAAACAATTAAAGTTTCTATAAAAAGTGAACAATTATTTCAGATGATTTCTAGGTTACTAATCAAATAAGCAAATTTGTGACACTGATTATGTGACTCTTTGTACAGACGGTCAGATGTTCTTTCTTCCACTGGAGCTCATATATGCTCATAGGGTTGTCTTAAATTGTGCTGAAGAGCATGTGATCTCGTGGAATTTATGTAGATCGAAAACTCCTGTTATTAAAGAATATACAAAGTACTAAGATATGGTTTCTACTTGTTATTCTAACAATATAATCTGTAATCATATAGTAGCTTTTTCACTAGAGTGGTCTCAGTTGTTTGGTCCCCAATTTAAGTCTTCATTGGTTCTTTGCAACACCTTAATATTCAGGAAATATATTTAGTTTCATCAATAATAATAATATAAGGTTCTATATAAGGTTTTTGAAAAACGATATAAAGTTCTTGAGCTGGATTTAGACTATGATTTTTTGAGGTTAAAAAAATATCTTGACATTACATTATAGGTTCATCAGATTGTAGTTTTGGTTTCTGAGTTCTTCAAAGCATAAACATATATATATTTTTCTAAAGAATAAACATTCCACATGGGGGGTTTCACAGCAATACCATAGAAGAACCGTTCCCCAAAGAACATATCAGTAAATAGTTCCTAAAATAACCATTTCTTCTTTATCAGTGTCAATAACTTTTCAATAATCTGCAGAACCTCCTACATGCCAACAAGAAACAGCTGTTATATGGTTCTTCATTGAACCATATGAATGTAAAAAATAAAAACGTTATTTTTAAGAAAGAAGATGACAAAAAATTATTTGTGGAACTCAAAACGGTTCTTCGCTGTACAGAGCTAGTCTGCAATTACAGACAAACAAACTGAGATGTTGGTCTAAGTCTCCTACTTAACAGATTGTTCTGCTGAGAAAAAGCCACTCACATGTGTTTCCTCTACAGTTTCCGAAGAAAACTCGATCAGTGCTCAGATTTGCCAAGATGCAAAAGTCTACAATAAAAACTCAGATCAATAGGTTTGATCTTTACAGTTCCATACATTTATTGAACGTCAAAAATGCTCATTTTTAAGTCTCTTCAGTAATTATAAGAAGCCAAATCTAATGCAAAGTTGATACTTAAATGAGACATCTCTGAGAATCGAATTAACAAGTGACCTCTAAACAATGAAGTCATCCTCACACCCACTCACCTGGAGTTTGTCATGTCCGTCTGTCCTCCTCGACTTTTTTCCAGGCCCAATTTGGTGAAGATCCCAACAAGCACCATGATGGCCACCACTCCACATATTATGTACACGATCATGTGAGTGCGGTCTCGATCCGGTTCCTCCTGGACGTCGGTCACCGGAGCCGCAGGCTTGCCTGTGTTGGCCCACACCGGCGTGTCGTAATTGGAACAAGAAATCTGGTCCAGACTGTGAATCTTGAACTGGCAGCAAAATCGATAGAAGCAGGAGCCACAGCAGAACAGGTAGATTCCTACGTTACAGTTAAATGGAGGATCCCACTGGCCCATTACATCATAGTAACCCCAACAGCGGCTCCCGATCGACGGGGCTTCTTCTGCGTCTGACTTCGGGGTCGCAAGAGTGACCTCCGGGGCACCAGACGGAACAGCCGTCTGATTTACGGCTTGCTCGCCTGTGCTGGCAGTGTTGGATTTTTGACCATAAGAAACGTAGCTCAAAAGTAAAACGGTAGTTAACACATTCAAAAACAGGTGTGACGCAGCCATGATCCTCTTTGAGTAATCCCACAATGTGTATCCCAGAATGCAACAGTGCCACTGGGGACAATTAAACCAGTGGAGTTTAGTTAATGGGAACCAAGAAATCAAGTTTGCTGAGCAAAGAGTTCTGTCTCCAAGTTTAGAGCAGGTTTAATGCTGACTTGTTGTTGTCCGGCTCCTAAAAGAATGGCAAGCTGATACGGGGAAAGCAGCCCTAATCAGGGAATGAGACGGAGAGCTTTCCACGCCACTTCAGCACACAAAGTGCTCGCCGCTGTCATCACTACAGGGAGAGAGTGAGAGCGAGTAAGATTCCTCCCCTTTGGAGAGACTCCAGATTCGAGGATCTAACCCTGAGACAAACTGTTTCGTGGTCCGAGAAAAAAACAACAACACTTGGTAGAATTCCAATTCAGAAGCCTGAAGAAACGACACTCTTGGAATCAAGCCTTATTCATGATCTTTGTCCCACTGCACATTGCGTGATGCCAGCGAGGAAGAGATGCCTCACACTACAGTTCGGAGGTATTCCACAAGTCATTCTCAGTGGTTTACACTGTTCTGTTCTCTCAAAGGAGATCATATGTTGTTCTTTAGTCCTCCTGACGCTTTTATTTTCACAATCAAGGTGTATTCCTTCTGCTCAGTTCTGTCCCCTGTGACAAAACACCAAACATATTGTCATACACGCCCATTTTCAGTCGAAAAAAAAGATTATGATTAAAGATTCTGCTAAGATGCTCATGTGACAGTTATTGATAAGCAATAAAATAATACTATCCTATACATATACATAAGTCTGAATACATAAATGTAAACTATAACTATATACTTTTGGGTCAAAATATATTGCACGCATAGTCAGCCAAATATTTTCGCTGACAGTTCTGAATACATAAATGTTAACTGGAATATATACTGTAGTTCTAAGACTAAATATATAGATACAAATCAGAATATATTAACTTAAATGTAAATATTACACATAAATATAAATTCTATATAACGATTGACTGTAAACATAATAAAGTAAAATAAAATGTATAAAATATAATTATGGCATTTAATAATAATTTCAGAATTTTTACACAATTGTTTGTAATATAAGTAGCATGGACGCTTTAAAAATAAACGTTTTGTCATAAATACAATGTGTTGGACCTTTTGAAGATGCATGTGCTAATCTTAAGATATAGATCAGAATGAGCAACATTGCAGATTGTTTTTTTCCACTCGATTGAGCTTTATTGAAAGCCGAAACCCAACCAAAACACAACTCATCTTAGCCCACTTCCTTTCGAATATCTCAAACTAACAGGTCTGATCTGATCTGCTGAACTCTATTCTGTGTGAACATGCAGCTGTCTCACATTGGGCACTTTTGATCAGATATTCTCTCTCGTTCACACACGCTCTTGCTTCTCTCTCGCTCACAAACATACTCGCAGATGAGATCTCTCTAACATCTCTATTCTTTCTTCCAGACCACAGTCTCCAGTTAAAATGGGTGCTTCTGCTGAGGAGAGTTTCAACAGAGATCTCAACATTGCCTCAAACTATCCTCTGTTTTGACCAAGACACCAAAGTCTGCCATTTTAGTATGAACTCAAACTCATTCTGAGCTATGCTCTCCACCATATTAGCTTTCTGTTTGCTTCTCCAAAGACATTTCAGGAGAAACATCTGAGACAAAGTTGCTACTCGAAGAAACCTTGGTGAAAAGTCTCCTGAGCAACATCAACACATTTCCTTCTGGTTCTGGCTTCTTTGGGGCCTCTTCTTCTCAGTTCTATCATTTTTTCTATTATCTATCATCTACCACACACTCACAAAGAAAGAAAGGTCTCAGCATTACAGACCCTCAGTTTTTGCTCACGCAAAAATGCAAAACGCTCACACACACACTCACGAAAAGACAGACCAGCACACCTAATCCAGCTCCCAAAGCACCTCTCTAAGCTCCCTCTCTGTCTGTCTTTCTCCACATGTGGACGCGTGGTGCAGATGCACACGTCTCAGAATGCAACAGATCAGCTTCCTACAATGGTGGAAATGCTTCTGAAGCGTAGAATCTGAATCCAGCGGCTTACCCATATGCTGTTTACGAAAACAGGCATACTGTATATTGATATATGTATAGGATTGTTATAGATATATCTCTATATGTATGTGTTTTCACTGGAGGCTCTGAAGAAGTTCTCCTCAGAAAAAGCAAAATAAAAAGTGACAGTGGATGACAGATGAGTGAGGAAGACCAACAGATGGCAGGTAATATTTATTCTCCTCAGTTTTTTCGTCCCAGTGCATTCCCGTTTCTCCGTTCCCAGCCAGATCCGTGTTCCAGGGATGGTGTGTTCCCGTGTGGAGTCAGGAACGAATGATAGTGGCTCGCGCTCTCTCTCTCTCCCTCCCTCTCTCTCACTCTCTCACTCAGTTTGTCTCGTGAGCGAATGAGCGTATACCGTTTGCTGACTCCCCTCCCTTTTCTCTCTGCCATTGACACCTTCTCCCTCCTTTGTCCCATGTTTTGTTCTCACTGTTCAAAAATATTCCTGTCGTTTCTCTGTTTCTGCCTCCACTTTGCCATATGTTTACCTGCTCTTACTGTCTCCACAACCTGCGATCATTTTTTCTCTTTCTATCAAATGATAGATAACAGATGACTGCAGCAGTGTTTACTGAGACAGTAAACAGAGTGTGCGTGTGTTAGTGGTGTATGGTGTGGCGGTGTTTAGTGTTTGTAGTGTGTGTGTGTGTGTGTGTGTGTGTGTGTGTGTGTGTGTGTGTGTGTGTGTGTGTGTGTGTGTGTGTGTGTGTGTGTGTGGTGTGTGTGTGTGTGTGTGTGTGTGTGTGTGTGTGTGTGTGTGTGTGGTGTGTGTGTGTGTGTGTGTGTGTGTGTGTGCGTGCGTGTGTGTGTGTGTGTGGCACATGTACAGCGCTCTTTTGGGGTTTGGCTGAGATGATGGGCAGGAAGCAGCAGGGGATTAACAGAACGGAGGGATCAAGTAGAGGAACAAACGATGGAAAAGTGGATCCAGAAATATGAACTGAGGAGAGAGTGAATTTTAGGGTTTGAGGAAACGATAGATCTGATCTTGGAAAAAGCAAAATATTTGGGTGAATCTCAGCCAAATATAGAATATTTGTATAATGTAGAATATTGTAGAAAATGTCATACCACAAAATAACCAAAACAAAATCTAAGTGCAGACGTTTTTACTAAAAGCAATTTAGAGTATCACGTGTTTGAACTCAAATTCAGGACTGTAGTTGTTGTAGTTTGTGAAAAATGCCAGAATTTATTATTTTTATATTTATATAGGAAAATAGGTTTTGAGTACCAGATTTATCAAATATTTTTTGCATTGTGAAAATTTTCATGATAACATTAAATGCATTCCTCCCAATATTCATTATAATGCAAAATACAATACATCCATACTAATACAAAATACAATACATAATTATTTTTAAATGTCTTTAAAAAAAATTCTACACAGAATAATCCACAGATAACACACCCATTTGCCACAAATTCTGCAACTAAAATTCTGCAATATTATTTACCACTGCATTTTATACAATTCTGCAATATTATAATTCCAGTAAAACATATAATTTAAATAGAAAATACATAAATCACAAATACAACATTTTTAATTAATAAATAAATGATAATAAAAATAAAGAGAGGAGTGTCTATAAAGTCAGCCAACACATTGTTTTTTTATTAAAACATCATATTATGATTACAGGGGCAAATTATTGATAAAGACTTATTTTTACCCAATTCCTTGCACAATGTCACAAACTCATTATTTGTAAACTAACACATTTTGACTTTTACATCACTTAACCAGCTCTACATGGATTTCTGTTGTAGTAAACATGGCTCAGTAGCTCACCTGGTACATCATTGCACTTGTGTGAAACACAATGCTACAAAATGCAAATTCAAATTGCTACAAGCATCACAACATCGTTTTGCAGAATGCACTTTTTTTCATTACACTAGGCTGTTTTAAAAAAAAAACAGAAAATTGCAAGATAGAATACGGTGATATTGATTATAGCACCTCTTGTGGATGTGTCACCTGAAAAGTGCAGTGAAATGTACCGAGAGCAACATATTTCTGTTTCGCAAAAATGTAGTCACGTATTTCCAATGAGCCTGAGCTGCTACTGACTGCTGACAAATGTGCTTAACTGTCATGAAAATATTGTCACAATGCAACAAATCGTAAAGGTCATAACAATTTTCCAACAGCTTTTGTGTGATTCACCCATGAGAGTTGGATAAAAAGCAGCAGAGAAAGAAAATAAACGAGGTCAAGTAAAGAACAACAAGAACAGAGCGAGAAAGAGAGAATCATTTGCATATATGAAAATGTTTTCGTTGAGTATTTTGGTTGCCAGTGGCTCTATGAGCTCTGATTGCTGTTAAATATTTCTGACTCATTTAAACGGGCTGCTCTACAGCACTGATGTTTCAGAAAACAGGGCGCAGCCAATGGCAAAAAGGGATTTTGAAGCTGGGGGAAACTTAGCCTTTCTCTGGCCGCAGGGAATCATCTCATGCAATCCAGTGTTTACTGATTTTGATCACATGTATTTCCATATTTACGTTTACAGTGCATTCAAGGTGTTCTCTCTGAACTGAACCCATGACCTTGGTCATTTCGCCATTGATTCCTATGCGTTTTTCTATTTCCTTCTCCCCATAGCATTTTTGTACTCAAAATCAGTCTCCGGGTCTTTTCTCTGGTTCTATGTTTTTGAATTATTGCTCTGGTGCAGCAGCGGCTCTCGACACCACAGGGAAGGAACGGATGAGTCCAGAGGTCTTGTGGGAGAAATAAGGGGCAATGAGCGTTCAAGCCGGGGGAAACTTATCTTTAATCATTTCAGATCTTCTCTCTCTCTCTCTCTCCGGCCTGATCATGCCATTTCTCTTCTAAATGGAGGCGATTGGCCTTGGATAATCCCATGTACTCATTTGTTTTGTGTTTATCTGTCTGTTCGGTTCATCTCAGCCAGGATCTAAATCCTGTTGGTCCAAGCAAGAGGTTTTACTAGCATTTAGCTTAAAAGCCTTAGTAACAGAGAAACTATGTACTTTTTTATTCGAAATTAACACAATTTAAACAAGCGAGTACATCATATAAACATCTTTCAAATTGTGTTTTGCCTTACCCTATGGTAAACCTATAATAATTATTTATATTTTAGCGCTGTCTAGAAACTGCATACTTTCATCATTCATAGATGCATGTTTACATCGTAACCATAAATAAATGGAAGATGGGCAGTCTACTATATGTAGTGGAAGTAGCTTGAATCCACAAAACGGAACATCAAACCAAGAAGAAAAAAGGGAAATCCACTGTAACCTTACCTGTAATAAAACCTGAATCAACATAGTTATGCATCTCATTTGCATTGACTAGGTTCACAAAACAATGTTTATGTTGGTAACAATGCTAGCCTATAAACCAGTTACTATACTTTGGTCTGTTTGTCTATAAATATCCTTGTCAAGTTACAATTTCCACCTGATAAGATAAGTGTATCTAAACGTAACCGATAAATGATTAACGTAACCAAATGTTTGTAACTTTATATTAAAACAACTGATTTGAAGTCAAAACATCAGTGGCACAATGAGCTAACTACCTGCCTATATGACATATATGACAACTTTCTTTGGTCAAGATGTTGTTAGTGACATTTGCTAAAATAAAGTTTATCTGTAACCATGGACACAGCTACGCACTTCTAGTCATGAGATTCATGTGTGCAGCGGAGCCGAAGCGCGACTCATATAAATACCAAAACAATATTCCTCCACAAGTAACATGTAGATTTATGCTTCAATCACTAGAGGGCTTAGTGTAAACTTTTTTATTTCAGAAGACATACAATGCAATTGAACTTTGAAGAAGCTTTTGTGTGTGTGTGTGTGTGTGTGTGTGTGTGTGTGTGTGTGTGTGTGTGTGTGTGTGTGTGTGTGTGTGTGTGTGTGTGTGTGTGTGTGTGTGTGTGTGTGTGTGTGTGTGTGTGTGTGTGTGTGTGTGTGTGTGTGTGTGTGTGTGTGTGTGTGTGTGTGTGTGTGTGTGTGTGTGTGTGTGTGTGTGTGTGTGTGTGTGTGTGTGTGTGTGTGTGTGTGTGTGTGTGTTAGTTTTAATGGTTAATACTTTTATACTTTTAATACTCATCCAATCAGAGTCAACTTTTATTGACTCACTCTCATATATTTCCTAATATCATAGTGTGACCAAACAATAGCTACATTTAATCTTTTCACCTCCACCAAGCCAATCCCCCTTTTCTTTCCCTTCTATCTTCCCCTCTTCCCCTCTCTGTCGTTTTCTCTCTCTCACGCTGTTTGTCAGGAGCTGTCAGTCAGTATAAATTACTTTTGACTCCGGGTCCAGAAGGAAAGAGGGCAGAAACAAGGGGTTGGTGTTGTTTTACAAGAATAATAGAAGAGACAGGTGTAAAATGGTGCAAACCGAGAGAAGAGCTGATGATTTGGGTGTGATATTTAAACAGAAAAGATGTCAGCAAAGCAGATGATATGTCTGTAGCACAGTGGGACAGTTTACAGGCAATTTAAACACATAAAGGGGACGCAAAATACTACAATTCTGACCAATACGGATACATCAAAAATAGTGCTGTCATAGTATTAATCGCGATTAATCACATCCAAAATAAAAGTTATTGTTTGCATAATATATATATATATATATGTGTGTACTTTGTATAGATATGTATGTATAAATATGCACACATACAGTGTATATTTTAGAAAATATGTACATGTATTTACATTCATATTCATATAATTTATATATAAATATATTTCATATACCGTATAAACATAAAATATTTTTGCTGAAATATATACATGCATGTGTGTGTATTTACATACACATAATAAATATACACAGTACACAAAACATTTTTTTGGATGTGATTAATCACGATTAATCGTTTGACAACACTAATCAAAAATTATTTTATGTTATGATTAATATTTTAAATATATATTACTTTGCAGAATAAAACACTCTTAAAGGGAATCCCTTTAAAGAGATAGGCTAGTACATAAATATAATAATTCTGGCATCATTTATTAATTTTCATTGATATATTCATCTATGCCTTCTAGTTAGTACTGGATGATGAAAAAAAGAGAAATATCAGGCAATATAACACATTTATAAAAAAAGGTTAAAGAATGAAAACAATAAATAAATATCTGAGCTGATAACTGGTGCTGAAATTATTTTGTGCATCTTTAATGCAGACACAGATATTCATTAATTATTAAATAGACTTTTTATTATTTTGAAGTACTCCGTATGAATAAGTGACCTCATTACACATATTTAATAAGCTAAATTAAGACATACATACTTATGTTGTTTTCTTATGATGATAATCATAATGACTAGCACAAAGTGAAATCTCAAAACACATTGTACAATTTTAGAAAGATTGAAAAAAACATTCTGTTCTTTCTTCATTAATCATTTAAACTTTGAGGACATAACCGGATGTTTTTTGGGGAAAATCACACACACACACACACACACACACACACACACACACAACAAACACACACACACACACACACACACACACACACACACACACACACACACACACACACACACACACACACACACACACCACCACACACACACGAACACACACACACACACACACCCACACACACATAAACACACACACACAACACACCAAAACCACACACACACACACACACACACACACACACACACACACTCACACACACACACAGTTTTTAATTTGTAAAAATGGGAGAATCAATCTGACATGCCTACATCATTTATATTGTTATAGACACCAGATTAAACTGTTGGCCTGCCTGATGGTAATGGGTCAAGTACAATTTATAAAATTAAAATAGCTGAAATGTAATAACTATTAAAAGATTCACATTCCTAAATAGTTCTGAACACAGGTGAATTTAAACCTTGGCAGACCAGGCAGATCACCAAACACAAGTACACACACCACCAACCACACACACAACACACACACACACAACACACAACACACAACACACACACACACACACCACACACATAATATGTGGAGTCCACTCTTATACCACCTATTGATTTGTTCCCAGGTCAGAATTGTTGCCCTTCCATTTATGTGTGAGAAAAGGATGATCTAGATCAGTCCATGTTTTATTATGTGTATATGATGCAGCTTAAAGTCTAGTTTATTCAGATTAGTTCAACATGAAATCAAAGTTAAGCTTTTTACATTCATAAATGCATATTTTAGTAATATTGGGAATGATTTTTTTAAAAAAAGAAAAAAAAAGTTTGTATTGTTTTACTAAAAACCTTTGCTCTTCCAATGCAATGGCTTTCCTATTCAGATGACATCATCAAGGCCTCTTGTTTTTAGCCCCTCCTCTCATTTATCCTGGTGCAGAACGCCCACTTTTACAATCCAATCAATTTCTGAAGTATATAAAAAAAAAATGTCATTGCAAAGTAAAAAAATAAATCACGTTGTTTGTTGTTGTTGACACTCTAACTCTTTAACTGAATGATAAATGTTGTAGCCTATGTGTCTGTCCACTTGTCCTTGGTAGCTTTGTATCTATATTCCAGACCTTCCCCATCATGCATCATTTCTGCTTCCTTTTCTTTTTTCTTCTCCTTCAGGAAAACTGTTTTCGGTGTGTTTGTTTTGATTTGTGTTCATGAGTGTGTTTCTATGACATATAATCCCTCATGTTTGTTTTTCCCAGATACGTCTGTTCGGCTCCCCTGGCAGAGAGCAAGTGCTTGAGATGGATGGACAGATGGAGAGACTGAGAGAAAGAGGGTGGAAAATGTCTCTGTAATCAAACTCCTCCCCCTCTCTCTTTCTCTCTCCTCGAAACGAGCTCATCTCTCTCTCTCCTGGTCCCTCCATTTCCATCAGCTCAACTCCCCAATCACTTTATACCTCTATTTCTCATCACTCTTTCTTTCGAGCCTGATGCACTCTTCCTATTTTTCTCTCACTCACTTCTACTGTCTTTTCTCACCTTCAACATATGACAAACAGAGACAAATGAACTTTTATGGAAACACTCTGCTCTGTGACTCTTTGATCAGCCTGATAATTTATTAAGATCATTAAAATATTTATCTAAGACAGACTTATTTATTATTAAAATAGCAAATATAGCTTTTTAAAAGCCAGTAAGGCAGCCAGAAATATGTGTAATTCTTCAATTAGACTCGTGTTTTTAACAAGCTCTGAATCAATGGGATTGTTTTGGCGTTTTGTTTTCATGGTAGAAGATGTTATAGCCTGAATAACTTGTATTTGGGGTTCAAGAGAGACATAAAGCTGTTTCTAATCTCACATAACAATGTACCTATTTTATGAGGTGCGATTTTTAATGAATTTGTATGAAGTGAATCATAAGAAAACACGCGATTTTTGAAAAAAGCGTAAGTATGAAGGCCCACCCCTAAACATAACCATCCATTACTGGCTCATACGAATTAGCTAACAATTCACCAAAATGTAAAATAGCTAAGATATTGCCATGAGATTTTGTTGGCTGTTTCCATATCTGTAAGCCCAAGCATTGCTTTGTATTTAACTTGTATTTTACAAAGTAATGAATACAATTTTGAAACAAAACAAAAACAAAACGCACATTTGTCAGATGGTTTAGGTGCTTTGCTGCTGCAGCTGATTGTTTTTGTAAGCAATAATGTTCAGTAACTCCACAAGGTATTAAGCAAAGTACATTGTGCAGTTTGAGGTTAGAAAACAAAAACAGCCCAAAACATCTATCCTCGCTACGTTTTCGTCTCTTTTTTCCCTGTTCTTTTCCTGGCCCGCAGGATTTAATTTTTGCCCTTTGAAAGAGAAGGGAGGTCACGGTTGTGTTTGAGGCATTTCACTCTTGAATGTCTCCAAAATCGGAGGCACTGACATGGGGCTGAAACTCTGTCCTTAAAGTCAACTTTGAATCAAAACTGACCTTTTTACTAATTTACTTTTATAATTAATAACGTATTTTATTTACTTACCTAATATACTTTTTTAATGAGCACACAACTAAGCTCTAATACTCTGAGTCATTACACATGTAAGGAGGTTATGCACAGACGTCGGCGCAGCCACAAATAACAGTCTGTTTAATTGTAAAGGTCAGAGAGAGAAAGAATGTGCAGAAAACTATAACTGGACTTGACACTAAAAACCTTGGCAATGACCTCAGAGGGAAATCTAAATATGTATTAATATTTACGAAAATAAAAACGTATCTTATGCTCATTAAAACTGCATTTATCTTATGTAAAAACAGTAATATTGTGAAATATGATAATTTAAAATAACTGTTTTCTATGTTAATATATTTAAAATAAGATTTTTTTAAATCTGTATCATTACTACAGTCTTTATTATCACTTGATCCTTCAGAAATCATTCTAATATGCTGCTCCAGGAATATTTTTTATTATTATTAGTGTTGAAAACTGTTGTGCTGCTTCATATTTTTGTGGAAATTGCAGTTTCCCTTCCGAAGGGAAATTCTACGCTACGTCCTCTAGGGGACGCTATGGGACCTGAAGCATGATTAAAAACACCCAATGCACTTGACATTGGCAGGTGGACGCCTATGACGCA
The DNA here is from genome assembly GCA_027422405.1 of Ptychobarbus kaznakovi. Lineage (NCBI taxonomy): Eukaryota > Metazoa > Chordata > Actinopteri > Cypriniformes > Cyprinidae > Ptychobarbus > Ptychobarbus kaznakovi. The sequence continues at coordinate 20,600,335 of CM049807.1, forward strand.
AGCTAACGAGCATCTGCGAGCATAAAAGGGCACCTGTGGAACACATCATTCTCTTTTTTCCTTCAGGGGACCTTGTTTCTGAAGTGTGAGTAGATATGTCTGTTGAGAAGCGCTTTAGGAGGTGTGTCGATCCGTGTCAGCGTTGTCTGACACTAGATGACACACACGATCTATGCGTTATGTGTTTGGGCGAAGAGCACGCGCGCTCTGTTCTCGAGGGAATGGAGTGCGTTCATTGTGAGCATTTTTTCTGTGGGAAAAAGCTCCGCTCTCGGTTGTCCCTTTTTCTCGAGAGAATTGGGGCGATCATCTGCCCCCCCGCGGCTCGGGTCCAGCCGCTGCTGAGGCAGTGAAGAGACTGAGTTCGCGGCGATCGGCGGCTGACGAGAGTGAACTGCGGGGGAAGATGTATTGTCTGTTACATCTTCTGATCCAGCAGGAAGTGCTTTTCTGGCTCATGGTGTGCTGATGAAGGCGGAGAGGATATTTCTGAGCCTTCTCAGCTTGTCTGCCCCGCGATATAGAGCTGATGGAGGTTATGAAGCGTGCGCTTCTGCTAGGTAAACCTACAGTGGAAGCACGGAAAAGGGGGAGTGGCTCGCAGTTGACTTGATGAGCGATCTCTCTCTGGCATAACCTCCCAGCTCCCGTGAGCCTCCCATTCCTTCTCCAGATATTCATAGTAAGATCGTAAACCATATTCAGCCCGCATCCATCATGTTAGTTATGCTGACATCGAAGGGAGGCGCGAGCGCGGATATGCGTCGATGCCCCCTAGGGGCGCTGAAAGAAGAAAAAAAAAAAGTGTAGTTTTTAACCTGGATCGAGTGTTGCTAGGCTTCCTCTCACTTAAGAGAGTCCTTTTGCTGTAGCCTCCACTCTCCAGAGCTCCGCTTAGAACGCACTATTGGTGTACAGGCTCTATCATGAGCCTGGCTAGCTTTCTTTAGCGCTGAGTGTAGTCAGGTCTCCTCTCACTTCAGAGAGTCGTTATGCTGAGACCTCCACTCTTAAGAGCTCTTGTACCTGGATCGAGTGTTGCTAGGCTTCCTCTCATTTAAGAGAGTCATTTTGCTGAAGCCTCCGCTCTCCAGAGCTCTGCTTAGACCGCACTACTGGTGTGTAGGCTCGATTGTGAGCCTTGCTAGTTTTCTCTAGCGCTGAGTGTAGTCAGGTCTCCTCTCACTTTAGAGAGTACTTATGCTGAGACCTCCACTCTTAAGAGCTCCTGAACCAGGTTAGACTGCACTATTAGTACGTAGGCTCTATTTTAAGCCTCGCTAGCTGTCGCTAGCGCTGAGTGAATTCAGGTCTCCTCTCGCTTTAGAGAGTCGTTATGCTGAGACTTTCACTCATAAGGGTTCCCCTACCTGGATCGAGTGTTGCTAGGCCTCTCATTTAAGAGTCATTCTGCTGAAGCCTCCACTCTCCGGAGCTAGAACGCACTATTGGTGTGTAGGCTCTATTGTGAGCCTTGCTAGCTTTCTCTAGCGCTGAGTGTAGTCAAGTCTCCTCTCACTTTGGAGAGTCGTTATGCTGAGACTTCCACTCGTAAGAGCTCCTCAACTAGGTTGAGTGTTGCTAGGCTTCCTCTCGTTTAAGAGAGTCATTTCGCTGAAGCCTCCACTCTTCAGAGCTCCGTCTCTGGTGCCTCTGGCACCGAGTGTAGCCAGGTCTCCTCTCAAGTAGAGAGTTGTTATGCTGAGACCTCCACTCTTAGGAGTTCCTCTACCTGGATTGAGTGCTAGGCTTCCTCTCGTTAAGAGAGTCATTCTACTGAAGCCTCTGCTCTCCAGAGCTCCGCTTAGGCAGCACCATTAGTATGTAGTCTCTATTATGAGCCTCGCTAGCTGTCCTTAGCGCTGAGTGTAGTCAGGTCCCCTCTCGCTTTAGAGAGTCGGTATGCTGAGACCTCCACTCGTAAGAACCCCCCAACTAGGGTTGAGTGTTAGGCTTCCTCTCGTTAGAGAGTCATCCTGCTGAGGCCTCCACTCTTCAGAGCTCCGTCTCTGGCAGTAATAGGAGAATGTGGGCTCTGTTTGAGCATCACTAACTGCCTCTGGCGTTGAGTGTAGCCAGGTCTCCTCTCGCTTTAGAGAGTCGTTATGCTGAGACCTCCACTCTTAAGAGCCCCTCAACCAGGGTTGAGTGTTGTTAGGCTTCCCTCTCAGTAGAGAGCCATTCTGCTGAAGCCTCCACTCTTCAGAGCTCCGTCTCTGGCAGTAAAGGAGGTAGGCTCTGAGGAGCCTCACTAACTGCTTCTGGCGTTGAGTGTAGCCAGGCTGAGGCCTCCACTCTTAAGAGCTCCCCTACTCGGATTGAGTGTTGCTAGGCTTCCCCTCGTTTAAGAGAGTCATTCTGCTGAAGCCTCCACTCTCTAGAGCTCCGCTTAGGCAGTACTATGCACAGGCTCTTTCTTGAGCCTCACTAACTGCCTCTGGCGTTGAGTGTAGCCAGGTCTCCTCTCACTTAGAGAGTCATTATGCTGAGACCTCCACTCTGAGAGTTCCCTACTTGGATCGAGTGTCAGGCTTCCTCTCATTTAAGAGAGTCATTCTACTGAAGCCTCTGCTCTCCAGAGCTCCGCTTAGGCAGCACCTTTAGTACGTAGTCTCTATTGTGAGCCTCGCTAGCTGTCTTTAGCGCTGAGTGTAGTCAGGTCTCCTCTCGCTTTAGAGAGTCGTTATGCTGAGACCTCCACTCTTAAGAGCCCCCCCAACTAGGGTTGAGTGTTGTTAGGCTTCCTCTCGTTAGAGAGTCGTCCTGCTGAGGCCTCCACTCTTCAGAGCTCCGTCTGGCAGTAATAGGAGAATGTAGACTCCTTTTTGAGCATTACTAACTGCCTGTGGCGTTGAGTGTAGCCAGGTCTCCTCTCAATTAGAGAGTCGTTATGCTGAGACCTCCACTCTTGAGTTCCCCTACCTGGATCGAGTGTTAGGCTTCCTCTCATTTAAGAGAGTCATTCTACTGAAGCCTCTGCTCTCCAGAGCTCCGCTTAGGCAGCACCTTAGTACGTAGTCTCTATTGTGAGTCTCACTAGCTGTCTTTAGCGCTGAGTGTAGTCAGGTCTCCTCTCGCTTAGAGAGTCGGTGTGCTGAGACCTCCACTCTTAAGAGCCCCCCAACTAAGGTTGAGTGTTACTAGGCTTCCTCTCGTTTAGAGAGTCATTCTGCTGAAGCCTCCACTCTCTAGAGCTCCGCTTAGGCAGTACTATGCACAGGTTTTTTCTTGAGCCTCACTAACTGCCTCTGGCGTTGAGTGTAGCCAGGTCTCCTCTCACTTAGAGAGTCGTTATGCTGAGACCTCCACTCTGAGAGTTCCCTACCTGGATCGAGTGTTAGGCTTCCTCTCATTTAAGAGAGTCATTCTACTGAAGCCTCTGCTCTCCAGAGCTCCGCTTAGGCAGCACCTTTAGTACGTAGTCTCTATTGTGAGCCTCGTTAGCTGTCTTTAGCGCTGAGTGTAGTCAGGTCTCCTCTCGCTGTAGAGAGTCGTTATGCTGAGACCTCCACTCTTAAGAGCCCCCCAACTAGGGTTGAGTGTTGTTAGGCTTCCTCTCGTTAGAGAGTCGTCCTGCTGAGGCCTCCACTCTTCAGAGCTCCGTCTGGCAGTAATAGGAGAATGTAGACTCCTTTGAGCATCACTAACTGCCTGTGGCGTTGAGTGTAGCCAGGTCTCCTCTCAATTAGAGAGTCGTTATGCTGAGACCTCCACTCTTGAGTTTCCCTACCTGGATCGAGTGTTAGGCTTCCTCTCGTTCAAGAGAGTTATTTACTGAAGCCTCTGCTCTCCAGAGCTCCGCTTAGGCAGCACCTTTAGTACGTAGTCTCTATTGTGAGCCTCGCTAGCTGTCTTTAGCGCTGAGTGTAGTCAGGTCTCCTCTCGCTTTAGAGAGTCGTTATGCTGAGACCTCCACTCTTAAGAGTCCCTCAACTAGGGTTGAGTGTTGCTAGGCTTCCTCTCGTCAGAGAGTCATTCTGCTGAAGCCTCCACTCAATAGAGCTCCGCTTAGGCAGCACTATGCACAGGCTGTTTCTTGAGCCTCACTAACTGCCTCTGGCGCTGAGTGTAGCCAGGTCTCCTCTCAATTAGAGAGTCGTTATGCTGAGACCTCCACTCTGAGAGTTCCCCTACCTGGATCGAGTGTTAGGCTTCCTCTCATTTAAGAGAGTCATTCTACCGAAGCCTCTGCTCTCCAGAGCTCCGCTTAGGCAGTACTACGTGCATGCTCTGTCCTGAGCCTCACTAGCTGTTCATAGCGTCGAGTGTAGAAGTCTCCTCTCAATCTGAGAGTCGCTTTCTGAGACTTCCACTCCGAGAACCATACTCTCGTGAGCTAGTCTATGATGGCGAGCTTTCGAGCTGGCCTAAAGAGGGTTTTTGACCCTAGTTCTGCTGGCCAGGGATGGTGTTCCTCAAGTCTGTGACTTAGGAATCCAGCTTTTGGACACTCTTTCCCTCAGCATGGCGGCGTGGGCATAGCGTTCCCATAGCGTCCCCTAGAGGACATAGCGTAGAAGTTCCCTTCGGAAGGGAACGTCTCAGGTTACATATGTAACCATAGTTCCCTGAGAATGGGAACGAGACGCTACGTCTCTGGGCCATGCTTCGGGCATTCCTGTCGGTCCCCCTTGAAAAAAAGAGGATGATGTGTTCCACAGGTGCCCTTTTATGCTCGCAGATGCTCGTTAGCTTGCGTCATAGGCGTCCACCTGCCAATGTCAAGTGCATTGGGTGTTTTTAATCATGCTTCAGGTAACCGGTCACGCTGGAGGCGTTCCCATAGCGTCCCCTAGAGGACGTAGCGTAGAAGTTCCCATTCTCAGGGAACTATGGTTACATATGTAACCTGAGACGTTTTTGCAGCGCAAGATAAAATGATTAAACCATTAAGAGCAGACTATACCAATAGAACGAATCAGGTAAACCCACACTAATATTCACTTCTCATAATCTCAAAATCATTTTGAGTTACATTGCATTTTGCAAAAGGAAAATGAAGCCTATATTAAAGGGTTAGTTCACTCAAAAATGAAAATGTTGTAATTCACACTAATGTCATTCCAAACCTGTAAGACATTTGTCCATCTTCGGAACACAAATTAAGATATTTGTGATGAAATGTTGAACCACTGATGTCACATGGACTATTTTAACGATGTTCTTACTACCTTTCTGGGTGTTGAACGTGGTAGTTCATTGCTGTCTATGCAGGGTCAGAAAGCTCTCAGATTTAATCAAAAATATCTTAATTTGTTTTTCAAAGATGAACGAAGGTCTTACGACATGAGAGTGAGTAATTAATGACACAATAAAAAAGAAAAAAAAGAAAAGACAATTAAGCATATTTTCCCACTAATTAATAACGTAATGCAAAACACACACACACACACACACACACACACACACACACACACACACACACACACACACACACACACACACACACACACACACACACACACACACACACACACACACACACACACACACACACACACACACTTGTGGGAATTACATAAATATCAGTATGCATTACAGTAATGAGTATTTGTGGGTGAACGTGCTTAATTGGCATTAATAATGTTACAATGCAAAAATTTCCAATGGTCCTAATATAGGCCTGATTTTATTTATTCAAATGTTTTCTTTTGTTATGTGACCTAGACATGTTTTCATGATATTTACACAATCAGCTACAAAAGATAAAAAATAATTCAAGTAATATTTTCATCTATTTTACAGCCATACATACTACACTATATTACAGTGTTGTCAGTGATGTTGGATTATAAAGGAAAGGTTTTGGTTCCCTTTTCTGCTTTACTTTCACTCAAATCTGTAAACCTGTAAAACAGTCTTGTTTGCTTAATATCAAACCTCAAGGATTTTTTTTTGTTTATTTCTATCTTTATCACTGCATCTAACACATATTAGACTGACTTTGGATTTAAATGATCTGATCTAAATATTTAGTCTTGTAAATAAAACCTGCACCACGACTGACATTTTTAAATACGCCTGTGAAAGTATCTTGAAGAACATCTTTCTTGTGAAATAAAACATTTAAGTCCTAATACAACATTAAAGACGTGTTGCCATTCCTTAGGCTATGATAAGCTCTCTGCAAGTCCCACTGAGATGAGCCGAAACTTAGAGTAACCTCAGTGAAGCTTAATAGTTTCTCTTCCAAAAACAGATATTTTGCAGAGCCGCTTGATACCGTTTTGAGGTTGAGAACGTCTAGGTTACGTACGTAACCCCCGTTCCCTGATGGAGGGAACGGAGACGTTATGTCGTGACGACATAGGGGATTTACCTGGAAGCCCCGAACATCTCTGATTAAGAGAAAACGCCAATGAAATTGGCTAGTGGATTTTGCATACCTGAGCCACTCCCCGTGCATACGGGTATAAAAGGGCGACAGGTGCATCCACTCATTAGGTTTTACGCTGAGGAGCCGAGACGAGTCCCTGGCAACCAGCGATGGTTCAAGATTGTGGCATGGGGACATAACGTCTCCGTTCCCTCCATCAGGGAACGGGGGTTACGTACGTAACCTAGACGTTCCCTATCTGTCGGTCACTACGAGTTATGTGTCGTGACGACATAGGGGTCCTATGGAAAGCGCCACAAGCTGAACCCCGTCACAACCTTGTGGCATGCAGATGTTGACAAGCGAGTGCGTGACAGACAAATGCCATGCAAGAGGTTGCAACCTTCCTACCGCTCCAGTGCAAATTCGCTAACCTTGGTGCCCACCGGGACCACTGAGTACATCGCTGCTGGAGATAGCCAAGCCGCTGTCCTTTCCCCACGGAATCGGAGGGATTTCGACCTTCAGTGAAAGACAGCTTCAGGTCTTTCCTATTTGTTGTTACAGCTTGTTGTAACGGCAGGGAAGCGAGCCTTCCGTAGAAGGGCGCTACGGAGGCCACATCCTGCCCGAAGGGAGGTAACATGTGGAGACACTGATATGGACTGACCCAGGCCTGGGGCAGTACTACATACGACTGGACTCTGGGGCAGATCCTACCTAGGAGTAGGGAGGAGGGCTGCCAGCAGAACCTGACAGAAGCTCTGTCACAGGGAAGACACGGGTTTACCATGAGGGAAACCTTACCGTGGAAGAATACACATATGGGATTACCCGAAGGGGAATCAGGCCATACGGACACCTAGCCCAGTACAGGGGCTGACCGGAGACCCGGGCGAGCTAACACCAGTACTGGGCCTGGCGTCAGACTGCTCCGCCCAGTCTGACTGCCGGGGGTGCTTGGAGGATTCCACCAGGGTTCACCGTCCGGGGAACTGAACTGGGGAGAAAAAAGGCGCTCGTATCCCCGGGTGAGGGGGAATGGCGCAGCAAGCGTGACACCGGCCAGTTCTTCTCGCCCATTACTTACCCAATACACGGGAAGAAACTGGCTCAACGCGAAGATTGTAGAATCTTGCGAAGGTGTTCGGTGTCGCCCAGCCCGCAGCTCTGCAGATGTCTGCCAAAGAGGCACCGTGCGCCAACGCATGGGAGGAGGCAACACTCCTGGTGGAGTGAGCCCTCACCCCCAGGGGGCATGGCTCGCCTTGCGACTGGTACGCCAAGGCGACGGCCTCCACTATCCAGTGGGCCAACCTCTGTTTGGAGACAGCCTTCCCTTTCTGCTGCCCTCCGTGGCAGACAAAGAGCTGCTCGGAGCTTCTGACGCTCCGGGTGCGGGTCACGTATATGCGCAATGCTCTTACGGGACACAGCAACGCTAAGGCTGGATTTGCCTCCTCCGAGGGCAGTGCTTGCAGGTTCACCACCTGATCGTGGAAGGGCGTGGTGGGAACCTTGGGCACGTATCCAGGCCGGGGTCTCAAGACAACGTGAGAGTAGACCGGCCCGAACACAAGGCACTCTTCGCTTACCGAAAACGCCTGGAGGTCCCCGACCCGTTTGATGGAAGTGAGCGCGGTCAGGAGCGCTGTCTTTAGAGACAGGAACTTCAGCTCGACTGAGTCCAGCGGCTCAAAGGGGCCCCTCTGAAGTCCAGCCAGGACGATAGAGAGGTCCCAAGAGGGCACAAGGGGAGGCCTGGAGGGATTCATCCTCCTGGCCCCCTTCAGGAACCTCACGATGAGATCATGCTTTCCCAGGGACCGGCCGTCCACTGCATCGTGGTGAGCCGCAATAGCGGCTACATACACTTTCAAGGTGGAGGGTGACAGCCTACGCTCCAACCTTTCTTGCAGGAAAGAAAGCACTACTCCAATCGTGCATCTTCGGGGTCTTCTCGCCGAGAAGAACACCAGGTCGCGAACAGACTCCATTTCAGTGCGTAGGTTTGCCTTGTTGAAGGAGCCCTAGCCTGAATGATGGTCTCTACCACCGCCGGTGGTAGACCACTCAAGTCTGCCGCGTCCCGTCCAGGAGCCACACATGGAGGTTCCATAGATCTGGACGCGGGTGCCATATGGTGCCGAGCCCCTGAGAAAGGAGGTCCTTCCTCAGAGGAATGCGCCAGGGAGGTACTGTCGCGAGGGAAATGAGTTCGGAAAACCAGGTCCGGGTGGGCCAATGGGGCGCAACCAGCAGGACCTGCTCCTCGTCCTCCCTGAGCTTGCACAGTGTCTGTGCGAGTAGGCTGCCTGCCCGTTGCATGTAGCGCCCCAGCCCGTGCTGGAGGCATCTGTTGTGACAACAGTATGCCGGGACACTTGTTCTAGGGGCACTCCGGCCCGTAGAAAGGCAAGGTCTGTCCAGGGGCTGAGGGAGCGGCGACACTGCTGGGAGATACCTACTCGCAGTGTACCGCGGCGCCATGCCCACCTCGGGACCCGGGAGTGTAGCCAGTGCTGAAGTGGTCTCATATGAAGCAATCCGAGCGGCGTGACTGCAGTTCGAGGCGTGGTTCTTGGTTCCATTGGTTCCTGGGGCGCAGGCCGCTCACCGGCAGCTGCCTGCAGTTCCATTCCAAGGCGATGGGTTACGACCAATCTTGGACCTGCGCGTTCTGAACCGGGCCCTTCACAAGCTCCCGTTCAGGATGTTGATGCAGAAACGCATCTTCCAATGCATCCGCCCCTTCGATTGGTTCGCAGCGATCGACCTGAAGGACGCGTACTTTCATGTCTCGATCCTCCCTCGAAACAGACCGTTTCTTCGCTTTGCATTGAAGGGCGAGCATTACAGTACAAGGTCCTCCCCTTCGGGCTGTCCCTGTCGCTTTGTATCTTCACCAAGGTTTTGGAGGCAGCCTTTGTTCCTTTGAGGGAAAGAGGCATTCACGTTCTCAACTAGCTCGACGACTGGCTCATACTGGCCCAGTCTTAAGCGCGGTTGTGAGAACACAGGGACTCCTCACCCGGTTGGGGCTTCGGTTACCTTCTGCAGTCTCTGCTATGTATTGATCTCACCCCAGGCTGGCTGAGTCTACCTCAGAGACTTCCATATGTAGTACTGCCCTTGGCCAGTCCATATGTGTAATCTCCACATAGTACCTACTTTACGCAGGATGTGGCATCCATAGCGTTCCCCTACTTGGAGTACGCTATCCCAGTGTTATCCATACCCACTGTACGGAACAGCAGTGGCTGTCCTTTCTGCATAAGCCCTGTCCTATCTTCCGTCCCAACTGATGTGGGGGGACTTGCCGGCTTCTGCAGGGCACTGTAGGGGGTCAGCAATAGAGGCGTTTTCATAGGGATCCCATTTACGTCAGTTACTTGACGTTACGGCGAACGGGACTGACTGAAAGGGAACGTCTCGGCTACGTACGTAACCCTCATTCCCTGAAGGAGGGAATGGAGATGTAACGTCCCGTCGCCACAGTTGCTGTACCACCACTGTACGGCCGGGGCACACAGTCTCGGCTCCTCAGCGAAAAACTGATGTGCGTTTGCGTTCGCTCTCCTTTTATACCCACGCTGCGTGGTGGGGTGCGCGTGGCGAAACACGCACACCAACTGTCATTGGCTTGTTTTGTTAACACATGAAGGTGATTGGGCTCTCGGGCGAGATCCCATTTATGTCAGTCACTTGACGTTACGTCTCCATTCCCTCCTTCAGGGAACGAGGGTTATGTATGTAACCAAGACGTTTAGTCTGAATCAGGGGAGAAATATGCACAGATCAAGCACTGTTTACAAGTGAAAACAAAACAAAAGTGGACTTTTTCAATTTCAATTTCAAGTGGACTTTTGTTAAAATTTAAAACGCCTTAATTATAAATTACTTGTGAATTATTGTAATGTTATTATCAGCTGACTGCTTTTAATAACCAAAATCTTACTGTAAAGTGTTAGGAATTATGTTAAAAATGGCCCAGAAACAATCTGACAATGCCTAAAAACATACATTTATATTAGATTATATTAGACTACAATATTAAATAGTTTGGCTGTGATGGTAATGGGCTCAAAAGTACAATTTAATAACATTAAAATTAGCTGAAATGTAACTAAACATATAATTAATGTATGTATCACTTTTCACTATAATGGAGACTTAATAGCTCTTCAGCATGAAACCGATCTTAACGGTGCACTTTCACAACGCATGCACGCACGCACGCACGCACACACACACACACACACACACACACACACACACACACACACACATGTTGTGTTTCCATGTTTTATGGGGACTCTCCATAGGCGTAATGGTTTTTCTACTGTACAAACCATATTTTCTATCGCCCTACACCAACCCTACACCTAAACCTAGCCCTCACAGGAGACTTTCTGCATTTTTAGACTTTTAAAAAACTTAATTCTGTATGATTTATAAGCTTGTTTCCTCATGGGGACCTAAAAATGTCCCCATAAAATCAAAATTTACTGGTATTACTATCCTTGTGGGGACATTTGGTCCCCATAACGTGATGAATACCAGGTACACACACACACACACACACACACACACACACACACACACACACCAATCAAAATAATATTATTTAAATATCTATGAAAAATGGTTTGAATCAGTTAAGTCAAGTATATATCCACAATATGCATTATTTCAGAGTAGCTTCAAAGGAAAATATTGCTGTAATATTTGTCCTATGATATCCAGATTTTGAGAACTCTTTTTTTAATGCTTTGTTTCCATATTTCAACTCTTGGATTTTCAGGTTTAATTTAGTCAACACTGACCGTGCCAATGTTTCTCTTTTCAGTCAAATAATGCAGATATTTCTGTTTCCTTCCTGTTTAACATTCATTTGCATCGTTGGAGGGCATTTACTCTGTGCAGCTGCGATCCAGCTGCGCATCATTATGTCTGCAACAGCTGTTGACAACCAAATTACGGCACAAAGAAGGTGCTACACATTTTTTTTTTAAGTGAGTAAATATGACTTAATCAGTCGCCCTCCACATATTCTTGCGCTCTCTCACTCTCTCCCTTCTGCCGTCTCCCTGATCTCCAGGTAATCTAGACACTAAAATAGAGCTCATCATTTCAAAATAAGACAGACTTAAACAGCCCCTGACAGCCATTTCCAGCCTATTTTCCCAAGATGCTTTGCTTCACAAGTAAATGGCCTCTATCTGACATTTACTGCAATTTACTCCCCTGTATGAAATGGGAATGGGTTGATCTCTCTTTGTGAACCAGTGACAACCGCAGCAAGAAATAAACCTTGTTTTGGAAACCAAAGACAGGAAATAGGTCCCTCTCAGAGCCTGACAAACACTCTGAATTTTCAACCTATTTTAACGAGTCTGTGCCCAAAATAGAAAAAGTCTTATTCACAGATTTATCCACAAATATTAGTATGCTACATGGGAAATGTGCTGTCTTCATGCATAAATGTGATTAAATAAATGGCTTTTTTTCTGTGCATTTTTGTGTATGCAGTACCGAATTATTATCTCTTGTAAATCAAGAGCAATGTCACCTTTTATTGCCACATTACAGCGCCGTAAGATGTTTTTCTTCTTGTCTTCATGTTTCTAGGTCACTGTCTCATTGGTTGTTGCTATTCCAGCTACTAGGAAAAAGGAATATAATAAAGGATTTGATACTTCCTGCTGACATGGAAATCTCGCTCACTGTGAGTTAAGACCTCCTTTTCCCATTCCTCTCTAACTCCTCTACCTCCGTGACGTCTGAAATGTGAGCTGCAATTTCATCCGTGAGTGTGAGCGCATCTCAAGGATGAGGATCACCTTCTGTGAATTTTTCAGTTTTGGTGTGAGTTAAAGGGGTCAAATATTCTATTGTTAAAAGGTCTTGGTCAGCAAGTTTAAAAAAAATAAATGAATATTTCATTCAGCAAGGGTGCATTAAATCGAACAAAAGTGAAAATTAAGACATTTATAATTGTCACGGTCCTGCTGGTGTGCCCTGGCTGGCCACCAGATGTCTTTGTGTGTTTGTTTGAGCACATGGCTTGTTGTTTGTTGTTGGTGCCATGTGCTCTCCTGTCTATTGTCTGACCCCGCCCTTCTTGTTATCTCATTATAGTTTCTGTGTCCTCATCGTTACCCTCCTCGTTTGTCTCCCCATTTATTCTCCTGGTGTCTGCAGTCCTGTGCTTTTTGGTTGTCTAATGTCAGATGTCACGTCTTGTGTGTGTGTTATCTCTGCCTGCCTGCTTGTTTTTCTCCCTAGGGGTGGTTTTTGTTTCTTTTTATTATTAAAAAAACCCACATTCTCCTGCACTTGAGTCCTCGCCTAATCTCTCTTCACGCAACAAGACAAAAATGTTACAAAAGATTCCTATTTCATATCATGTTCTTTTGAACTTTGAACAGTGACAAAACGTCTCAGGTTACATATGTAACCATAGTTCCCTGAGAATGGGAACTTCTACGCTACGTCCTCTAGGGGACGCTATGGGAACGCCTCCAGCGTGACCGGTTACCTGAAGCATGATTAAAAACACCCAATGCACTTGACATTGGCAGGTGGACGCCTATGACGCAAGCTAACGAGCATCTGCGAGCATAAAAGGGCACCTGTGGAACACATCATCCTCTTTTTTTCAAGGGGGACCGACAGGAATGCCCGAAGCATGGCCCAGAGACGTAGCGTCTCGTTCCCATTCTCAGGGAACTATGGTTACATATGTAACCTGAGACGTTCCCTTCCGAAGGGAACTTCTACGCTACGTCCTCTAGGGGACGCTATGGGAACGCTATGCCCACGCCGCCATGCTGAGGGAAAGAGTGTCCAAAAGCTGGATTCCTAAGTCACAGACTTGAGGAACACCATCCCTGGCCAGCAGAACTAGGGTCAAAAACCCTCTTTAGGCCAGCTCGAAAGCTCGCCATCATAGACTAGCTCACGAGAGTATGGTTCTCGGAGTGGAAGTCTCAGAAAGCGACTCTCAGATTGAGAGGAGACTTCTACACTCGACGCTATGAACAGCTAGTGAGGCTCAGGACAGAGCATGCACGTAGTACTGCCTAAGCGGAGCTCTGGAGAGCAGAGGCTTCGGTAGAATGACTCTCTTAAATGAGAGGAAGCCTAACACTCGACCCAGGTAGGGGAACTCTCAGAGTGGAGGTCTCAGCATAACGACTCTCTAATTGAGAGGAGACCTGGCTACACTCAGCGCCAGAGGCAGTTAGTGAGGCTCAAGAAACAGCCTGTGCATAGTGCTGCCTAAGCGGAGCTCTATGGAGTGGAGGCTTCAGCAGAATGACTCTCTGACGAGAGGAAGCCTAGCAACACTCAACCCTAGTTGAGGGACTCTTAAGAGTGGAGGTCTCAGCATAACGACTCTCTAAAGCGAGAGGAGACCTGACTACACTCAGCGCTAAAGACAGCTAGCGAGGCTCACAATAGAGACTACGTACTAAAGGTGCTGCCTAAGCGGAGCTCTGGAGAGCAGAGGCTTCAGTAAATGACTCTCTTGAACGAGAGGAAGCCTAACACTCGATCCAGGTAGGGGAACTCAAGAGTGGAGGTCTCAGCATAACGACTCTCTAATTGAGAGGAGACCTGGCTACACTCAACGCCACAGGCAGTTAGTGATGCTCAAAGGAGTCTACATTCTCCTATTACTGCCAGACGGAGCTCTGAAGAGTGGAGGCCTCAGCAGGACGACTCTCTAACGAGAGGAAGCCTAACAACACTCAACCCTAGTTGGGGGGCTCTTAAGAGTGGAGGTCTCAGCATAACGACTCTCTACAGCGAGAGGAGACCTGACTACACTCAGCGCTAAAGACAGCTAACGAGGCTCACAATAGAGACTGCGTACTAAAGGTGCTGCCTAAGCGGAGCTCTGGAGAGCAGAGGCTTCAGTAGAATGACTCTCTTAAATGAGAGGAAGCCTAACACTCGATCCAGGTAGGGAACTCTCAGAGTGGAGGTCTCAGCATAACGACTCTCTAAGTGAGAGGAGACCTGGCTACACTCAACGCCAGAGGCAGTTAGTGAGGCTCAAGAAAAAGCCTGTGCATAGTACTGCCTAAGCGGAGCTCTAGAGAGTGGAGGCTTCAGCAGAATGACTCTCTTAAACGAGGGGAAGCCTAGCAACACTCAATCCGAGTAGGGGAGCTCTTAAGAGTGGAGGCCTCAGCCTGGCTACACTCAACGCCAGAAGCAGTTAGTGAGGCTCCTCAGAGCCTACCTCCTTTACTGCCAGAGACGGAGCTCTGAAGAGTGGAGGCTTCAGCAGAATGGCTCTCTACTGAGAGGGAAGCCTAACAACACTCAACCCTGGTTGAGGGGCTCTTAAGAGTGGAGGTCTCAGCATAACGACTCTCTAAAGCGAGAGGAGACCTGGCTACACTCAACGCCAGAGGCAGTTAGTGATGCTCAAACAGAGCCCACATTCTCCTATTACTGCCAGAGACGGAGCTCTGAAGAGTGGAGGCCTCAGCAGGATGACTCTCTAAACGAGAGGAAGCCTAACACTCAACCCTAGTTGGGGGGTTCTTACGAGTGGAGGTCTCAGCATACCGACTCTCTAAAGCGAGAGGGGACCTGACTACACTCAGCGCTAAGGACAGCTAGCGAGGCTCATAATAGAGACTACATACTAATGGTGCTGCCTAAGTGGAGCTCTGGAGAGCAGAGGCTTCAGTAGAATGACTCTCTTAACGAGAGGAAGCCTAGCACTCAATCCAGGTAGAGGAACTCCTAAGAGTGGAGGTCTCAGCCTAACAACTCTCTACTTGAGAGGAGACCTGGCTACACTCGGTGCCAGAGGCACCAGAGACGGAGCTCTGAAGAGTGGAGGCTTCAGCGAAATGACTCTCTTAAACGAGAGGAAGCCTAGCAACACTCAACCTAGTTGAGGAGCTCTTACGAGTGGAAGTCTCAGCATAACGACTCTCCAAAGTGAGAGGAGACTTGACTACACAGCGCTAGAGAAAGCTAGCAAGGCTCACAATAGAGCCTACACACCAATAGTGCGTTCTAGCTCCGGAGAGTGGAGGCTTCAGCAGAATGACTCTTAAATGAGAGGCCTAGCAACACTCGATCCAGGTAGGGGAACCCTTATGAGTGAAAGTCTCAGCATAACGACTCTCTAAAGCGAGAGGAGACCTGAATTCACTCAGCGCTAGCGACAGCTAGCGAGGCTTAAAATAGAGCCTACGTACTAATAGTGCAGTCTAACCTGGTTCAGGAGCTCTTAAGAGTGGAGGTCTCAGCATAAGTACTCTCTAAAGTGAGAGGAGACCTGACTACACTCAGCGCTAGAGAAAACTAGCAAGGCTCACAATCGAGCCTACACACCAGTAGTCCGGTCTAAGCGGAGCTCTGGAGAGCGGAGGCTTCAGCAAAATGACTCTCTTAAATGAGAGGAAGCCTAGCAACACTCGATCCAGGTACAAGAGCTCTTAAGAGTGGAGGTCTCAGCATAACGACTCTCTGAAGTGAGAGGAGACCTGACTACACTCAGCGCTAAAGAAAGCTAGCCAGGCTCATGATAGAGCCTGTACACCAATAGTGTGTTCTAAGCGGAGCTCTGGAGAGTGGAGGCTACAGCAAAAGGACTCTCTTAAGTGAGAGGAAGCCTAGCAACACTCGATCCAGGTTAAAAACTACACTTTTTTTTTTTTTTTTTCAGCGCCCCTAGGGGGCATCAACGCATATCCGCGCCTCCCTTCGATGTCAGCATAACTAACATGATGGATGCAGGCTGAATATAGTTTACGATCTTACTATGAATATCTGGAGAAGGAATGGGAGGCTCACGGGAGCTGGGAGGTTATGCCAGAGAGAGATCGCTCATCAAGTCAACTGCGAGCCACTCCCCCTTTTCCGTGCTTCCACTGTAGGTTTACCTAGCAGAAGCGCACGCTTCATAACCTCCATCAGCTCTATATCCTCTCCGCCTTCATCAGCACACCATGAGCCAGAAAAGCACTTCCTGCTGGATCAGAAGATGTAACAAACAATACATCTTCCCCCGCAGTTCACTCTCGTCAGCCGCCGATCGCCGCGAACTCAGTCTCTTCACTGCCTCAGCAGCGGCTGGACCCGAGCCGCGGGGGGGCAGATGATCGCCCCAATTCTCTCGAGAAAAAGGGACAACCGAGAGCGGAGCTTTTTCCCACAGAAAAAATGCTCACAATGAACGCACTCCATTCCCTCGAGAACAGAGCGTGCGTGCTCTTCGCCCAAACACATAACGCATAGATCGTGTGTGTCATCTAGTGTCAGACAACGCTGACACGGATCGACACACCTCCTAAAGCGCTTCTCAACAGACATATCTACTCACACTTCAGAAACAAGGTCCCCTGAAGGACAAAAGAGGATGATGTGTTCCACAGGTGCCCTTTTATGCTCGCAGATGCTCGTTAGCTTGCGTCATAGGCGTCCACCTGCCAATGTCAAGTGCATTGGGTGTTTTTAATCATGCTTCAGGTAACCGGTCACGCTGGAGGCGTTCCCATAGTGTCCCCTAGAGGACGTAGCGTAGAAGTTCCCTTCGGAAGGGAACTCATTTCCATAACTACACACTCTCACACAAGTGTTAACATACAAACAATTACTGTTTTGATTTTTTGTTTTAGCTATATGCACACATTTGCAAATATGCATAATTGTATTGACACGAGCAAACCTTCGATTAGGGATAACCCTACTTTTACTCTGTGAATTGCTTTATGGATAAATCTTTATTCCTGATGCTAGCGGTCTGATCCTACCACTACATTGGAGCAGTGGTTTGCAACAGTTTCACAGCCTCATAAATTATATTACACAGCATGTCATAAGCAATAAGCAGTCGGCTTCTACAGAGGCACAGTTTTTATCTGCAGGCGTGTTAGCCAGTGTTAATGTGCTCAAAGCTCAATTTTCATAAAGCATAATTTCACGCTGGTGGTTCTGAAAGCATCAGTGATTGAACTTCAGCAGAGGTCGTACGCAACCGAGAACAAGGACAACTGAGATGCAGCTACATTTCAGAAACTGAATCTGACATTATTGTCTTAATTTCAGAGTTTAAAAGATAAGACCTTGAATTACCATGGATTTATTCAGGTCAACCGTGTTAGACTGTAACCTATACTAAAGATTTTTTGTCGATCCCTTAGTTTTCTCCTTCTGCTGCTTAATTTGCACCAGGTGGCTCTGCCCACAGTGAAAACTTATTGGTCTAAAATTTCAATCTGCATACGTTCTGACTGGCTGCTGTTGCATTGCATTTTGCTTGCCCTGTGATTGTGAACAAACAAATTATTTATAGCTAGAAAAGAGTGCCTGATTTATGTGTGCTGTTTGAGCCTGACTTGTCTGTCTGGATCAGGCTGGATCTGTCTGCGGGAAACTCGCCAAAAGCAAGCATAGGAGCGAACACAACACATTTGAGATTCAGTTTCTCCGTGATCTCTTTAGTGTCCATTCAGATCCTGTTATTTTCTCTTCTAGCTCCCTGTGTCCTGCCTACACACGCACAAGCGCACACCTCAGCCTGCTCGCAGTCTCTCTATCTCTTTCTCTCTTTTAGCCTGCTGAATATGTAGTTTGAGATTAAGTTTGACGTTTGAAGAAAGAATCCAAGTCTGAACCAGAAAACCCACTACTGCCAGTATTTTGAAGGCTTCAGAAAGAGCTCAGACACAAAGGCCACATGAAAGTCATTATTGCTCTCAAACAATGAGATCTATCTATCTATCTATCTATCTATCTCTCTCTCTCTCAGAACACCCTAGCAACCTAGAATATACTACACTGTAAAAAAAAAATGTTTTCAACTTTAAAAAGTGAGTGTTTATGCTACCATAAAATGTTAAACTTAGTCAACTTCACATTTCATATTGACTAAATTTAACATTTTAAGGCAGCGCAGACACTTACCTTTTCACAGTGCAATTGCATTAGCTCCCAAAAAGCTCATGTTTAAGCTAAAAAAGCATTTATATTTTTCAAAACTGTAAGTTCAGATGTCTGGATAATTTGTGTCTTGACAACAGTAGACGTACATTTCTTATTAATTCAAGCAAATTGCGTGTGTTATGGCACATGTGTGCAAATGAGTAAGTGCAGTTGTCTAAAATTTGCACAATAACAAATTGAACATGGCTTGTTGATCAAAACTGATAAGTTGCTTTGCACTGAAATTGTCAAACTCTTCACAACTTCTAAACATTATTTCATTGTGTGAGCCATCACTTGTAAAATGATCCATTCAATTATCAAAATCTGTCAGACGTGAAAATATTCCATAAATATCTGATATGCAATGGGTGTAATGTTTGCTAAGCTGTCAAATGGCTTGCCGTTAAAGTTGCAAAGGGGCGGAAAATGTATGGTCAAATTCCAGAAACTTTGGAAACATTGGGGAAAAATGTTTACGTTTTCAGAAACTTTTAAAAAGTTTCCAGAAATGTTTTTCCCTTTTGCAACCCACTTGCCATTGTAATGAAACAGGAATCACAATTTTGCAAGTCAATCAAGTTTGGAAGCTTGCATGTGGAGTTTGCCCTGCACAATTACTACCGTCTTTGAAGGAGGAACGTCACAACTCTAAACAGCAGCAGCTACAGCAATACTGTATAAATACATTTATATTTGAAGAGTACATTTACCTGTAGAAATGTGTTACATGTAAACTGAACATTCACAGTTGCTTGTTGTGGAAGAGCAATAGGAAGAAGAATGTGTGGTGTTGTTGGTGTAAGGAGAAAACAACAGAGTGTGTAAAAATGAATAAGCAATGGTGAATTTTCAGTTCACGTGTAACATATTTCTACAAAAATAATTAAATATAAATGTTCAATGTCCTTTTTGTGTGCAACAGTATTAGGTTTTACCAATGCATTTTTACCCATGTTGAAATCTGTATCTAAAATGCTCAGGGTGTGATACACACAAAGCTGACATTCTTGAATAGTTCAGATTCAAGCAATTTGACAAGTGTGGCTCAAATGATGAAAAAAGCACTTTTTATTTTGGTGGCATTGGCCTAGTCATTGACACAATAACTAGGTTTTGAAGCATGAATGAAATGTTTTGGGTTTTTTGCAGACATGCAATAGAATTTTGATGTTCGCAAACAGTTATGACAGTTGAACGTGCTGTTTAGATAATGTTAAGATATTTCGAATATTGTGCCAAAGCGATTGAGAAAAACTTTAGGTTGAAACAACGTTTTTTTACAGTAGTGTAGCAGTCATCTGTTAACAAACACCCAGCACACTGTAAAATCACTGTACAAGTTTTGCACAGGTGAACACTTGTCATATTAGAACATGTAAACATCCAGTTCTCTCTGTGACTCATTCTTGAGCGTTTGACTTCCTTTCCTTATTATTTCCTCCACATTTGTTATTCAGTGTTTTATGATGCTTTACCAGAGGATGACGACCGATAAATATATTTGTTCAAAAGCCATTTCCTCTTTTGGGGCCCACATCGCTAAACTAAACAGCAGTCAAACTCATTTTATTTCTTTGTCTAAGGGTCACTGTCTCCACCACTGGGCTGACCCAGATACATTTGGGTGTGTATTAGCCATTATTTGACTGTGGACTCTCAGGCGATTGTCACAAAAGTGCCACCACTTCCAAAACTATTGACCCACATTACAAACACTGCGACTGCTCGCAACACGTTGGATTTCAATGAAAGTTTGACTGCAGCGTCTTCTGAAAATTCCCAAACTCTCCTGCTTATCAAACCCCAGAACTCAAAGGGCCTGGTTTACATCACCCACACTTACACACTGAACACATTCCTGACATAGTAACAGCTTGTCTTGACAGACAAATTCAGTCTTTGCTTCATTATTTTAGCAACCTGAGAATTCTGCATTTCTCTGCCCTTCTTCTCCGAGCCACACTCTCTCACTTGAGTCAACGTTGTTAATTCATTTTAGTTCACTGGTAATTAGAGAACAGGGAAATTTCCATTCTGAAACATGTACAAGCACACACACACACACACACACACACACACACACACACACACACACACACACACACACACACACACACACACACACACACACACACACACACACACACACACACACACACACACACACACACACACACACACACACACACACACACACACACACAAACACACTCATCTGCGAGACAGGCAGGTATTCTTAACACTAACAGGAGCACAGCTATTTTCAGCTCATTCAGTTCCAGCCTGGCTGCTCTGGATTCACACACACACAATACAGAAAGTAGGTGCTGGCACAGTCAGGTCCTGATAGAGTACATTATTTTTTGTTAGACTGATAAACTAGGTGGAATTGCATCACTGTGTGTCTGTGATTACTGCTGGCATATCTGCTGTCAATGATGTTATCCAAAAGAAATTATTCAAGAGACCCAGTTAACAAGAATGGTTAAATTTTCTACTAACAAGCAACCCTGATGCTGCTGATTTATATATACAGGCCTATAGACCCTTTTAGGGCCGACGTCACTTTTACGTCACAGCGCTAGCTGGAGGCAAAACAACATGAAAACTGGAGGCGGCCAGTTCAAACCAGCGCAGATTCGTCTACACGAAGAGCTTAAAATATCATCTTGTTGTGATGTTGGGTGCCCGAATCAATGTCGTAGAGGCTCCAATTTGACATTTTATCGCATATCTGCTGTCACTGCCAGACAAAAAAAACGACGACAGCAGTGGTTAAATGAGATAAAACGAGCGTACCGGACAAACATGATCATCAGAAATGCTCGCGCTTGCAGCGCACACTTTTTATCAGAAAAGGTTAAATAAAGTATTGTCTTTTGTTGTTATGGGCACTTCTAAAGATTTTTTATGCATCTCACTATGTCATGTATGAAATTTATGTGTGCACGTGTGTAAAACAAAAAACTGACTATTTATATGCTGCTTAATCATATGTAATTGAATGTACATTGTTGTGATTAATTGTGGCTTGAATGATAATGTAGCTGTACAAATAGCTGAAATTGAAATATATATACATCTTCATGACTAGATAGTCACGGTGAGTTTGTCTTTACCATACACGTTATATGTGAGTCACTCAACCGGAGGGAATCCTGTCACATCGTCCAAGCTTTGAATAAAAGCGTGTGCGGGTCGGCAAATCTCGGTCGGTCAGAGGAGAATGGGCAGACTGGTTAGTGATGATAGAAAGTGATGATAACCACTCGTTACAAATAAGGTATGTAGAATACCATCTCTGAACACACAACACGTCGAACCCTGAAGCAGATGGGCTACAGCAGCAGAAGACCACACCGGGTGCTGCTCCTGTCAGCTAAGAACAGGAAACGGAGGCTACAATTCACACAGGCTCACCAAAATTGGACAAAAGAAGATTGGAAAAACGTTGCCTGGTCTCGATTTCTGCTGCGACATTCAGATGGTAGGGTCAGAATTTGGCATAAAGAACATATAAGCATGGATCCATCCTGCCTTGTCTCAACGGTTCAGGCTGGTGGTGGTGGAATGGTGTGGTGGACTTCCTTCTGGGACGACAGCCATGCAGACCAATTTGATGCAGTGTGCGGTGTATGGTCTGAGCACTGACAGGCTGACCCCCCACCCCTTCATCCTCTGCAGCAATGCTGGCAGCACTCATACGTCTATTTCCCAAATACAACCTCTGGATATGACGCTGAGCACGTGCACTCAACTTCTTTGGTCGACCATGGCGAGGCCTGTTCTGAGTGGAACCTGTCCTGTTAAACCACTGTATGATCTTGGCCACCGTGCTGCAGCTCAGTTTCAGATATTGGCAATCTTCTTATAGCCTACGCCATCTTTATGTAGAGCACAATTCTTTTTTCAGATCCTCAGAGAGTTCTTTTTCATGAGGTGCTGTGTTGAACTTCCAGTGACCAGTATGAGAGAGTGAAAGCGTAACACCAAATTGAACACACCTGCTCCACATTTCACACCTGAGACCTTGTAGACACTACTAACGATTCTATATGACAACCGGAGAGAGAAAATGGCTAATTGGCCCAATTTGGACATTTTCACTTAGGAGTGTACTCACTTTTGTGGCAGTGGTTTAGACATTAATGGCTGTGTGTTGAGTTATTTTGAGGGGACAGCACATTTACACTGTTATACAAGCTGTACACTCACGACTTTACATTGTAGCAAAGTGTAATTTCTTCAGTGTTGTCACATTAAAATATATAATAAAATATTTACAAAAATGTGAGGGTGTACTCACTTCTGTGAGATACTGTATATATATTAGTTCTGTCATGACAACTCTCGGAGGGATCGGCATGGTAATGTACATGACAATGTTAATGTATTTGGTCTTGGTGGAATAGATCTGCAACGCTGTGAGCATGTAAGAAATACTGCTGCTCTGCATTTATGAAATAACCCCTATAGCATATATGAATCACCCCGTAGCAGATCTATACAGGTGGAGCTGGAGAAGGAGGAGGGTTTCTGAAGCGTGCTGCAACTGCTACAGCAACCACTAGCCAAGTATTTGAATGTTGAGCTCATTGTCTGCTGATACGACAAGGACCATCAGCTGTGACATGTGATGATGTCATTATGTCAGATTGTGTTTGACTTTCATGACTAAATTTTTGTATTTATTTATTTTATTTTCAATTTTATGTATTTCAAAAAAAAATATTTGAATTAAATTTAATACAAAATATTTTAGATAGATTACACATTATTTGTATTTATGATTTTTTTTAAATAATGACAGTATTATATTTACAAGAATATATTTTACTATATAAATTATTTTTTTTTTACAAGTTTTTACAAACTGAGGGGTGAGGCAAAATTATTTTCTGTAGCAATTAGAATGTTTACTCGTATTGAGCCTGGAATGTTATTGTAACGAATGACTGGTCAGAGGCGAGAGTAGATCCACTAGCAGCTTTATTGTCACAAAGAGGTGGTCAGACAGGCAAATATCAAACAGTGGTATCGAGGGCAACGTAGATAAGACAGATCCGTAAACAGAGGCAGAGCAATGGGTCAGGGCAGGCAGCAGACAGAGAGGATAACCAGTAGGCAGGCGGGGTCAGTAAGGCAGGCAGCAAACGATCAGGAGAGAGAGTCAACGGTCCAGGTAGTACACAGGTAGACACACACAAGGGAAAACCGCTCGGAAATGTTAGCCAGGGGAAAACAAGACTTCGCACTGGGTGAGTGTTTGTGTGCTGCTTTTATGTGAGTGAGTGAATGAGGTGCAGTGTGTGAGGCAATCAGGGGTTGATGAGTGGAATGGTGACAGCTGTGTGATTGGTGTAATGGTGGACGGGAATGTGTGTGTGCAGTGCATGATGGGAGATGTAGTCCATGGGTGATGTGCAGTGTAGTGAGTGGTAACCAGATTCATGACAGAGCCCCCCCCCCTAAGAGCGGCTTCCAGACGCTTACACAAACACCCGGCACAATCCAGGAGGGCGGTGGAGCGGAGGTGGAACCGGGGGAGGGAATGGAGGGCCAGGTCCATGTGGGGCCAATGAGACAGGAGCCCACCAGGGCAGGGCGGACGAGACAGCAGGGACGTGAGGTGACTCTGGCAGGTCGGCGGAGACGTGGGGTGACTCTGGCAGGTCGACGGAGGCGTGAGGTGACTCTGGCAGGTCGACGGAGGCGTGAGGTGACTCTGGCAGGTCGGCGGAGGCGTGAGGTGACTCTGGCAGGTCGGCGGAGGCGTGAGGTGACTCTGGCAGGTCGACGGAGGCGTGAGGTGACTCTGGCAGGTCGACGGAGGCGTGAGGTGACTCTGGCAGGTCGACGGAGGCGTGAGGTGACTCTGGCAGGTCGACGGAGACGTGGGGTGACTCTGGCAGGTCGACGGAGACGTGGGGTGACTCTGGCATGTCGACGGAGAGTGTGGTAGACTCTGGCATGTCGACGGAGACGTGGGGTGACTCTGGCAGGTCGACGGAGAGTGACTCTGGCAGGTCGACGGAGGCGACTCTGGCAGGTCGACGGAGGGTGACTCTGGCAGGTCGACGGAGACGTGGAGTGACTCTGGCAGGTCGACGGAGACGTGGAGTGACTCTGGCAGGTCGACGGAGACGTGGAGTGACTCTGGCAGGTCGACGGAGACGTGGAGTGACTCTGGCAGGTCGACGGAGACGTGGAGTGACTCTGGCAGATCAGGCGCCCACCAGGGCGGAGCAGACGAGACAGACGCCCACCAGGGCGGAGCAGACGTGACAGGCGCCCACCAGGGCGGAGCAGACGAGACAGACGCCCACCAGGGCGGAGCAGACGAGACAGACGCCCTCCAGGGCGGAGCAGACGAGACAGGCGCCCTCCAGGGCGGAGCAGACGAGACAGGAGGTCTCCACAACAGAGCAGGTGCCCTCCAGGGCGGAGCAGAGATCCCTGGCCGAGACTGGGACCTAGAGGAAACGGAGACACAAGAGGCAGAGAGAGCACATTTGGTTTCAGGAACCGAGGCAGGGAGTTTAAGCGGCCATGGTAGATCCGGGGCCTCGGGCAGCCATGATGGATCAGGGGACCTCATGGGCCATGGCGGGTCCGGGGTCTCCGTGAGCAATGGAGGGGAGCTCCCTCCATGAAAGTTCTTGGTGAACTCCACCACCTCGAGGGGGCACTCTGGAAGCGCTGAATCTCGGTGGCGCTCGGGCGGCTCTGACTCTCTTGGGCACTCAGGTGGCTCTGACTCTCTTGGGCGCTCGGTAGAACTGGACGGAACCAGCAGAGACGAAGGAGAGCTGGGCGGGACCAGCGGAGACAAAGGAGAGCTGGGCGGGACCAGCGGAGACGAAGGAGAGCTGGGCGGGACCAGCGGAGACAAAGGAGAGCCGGACAGGGCCAGCAGGGGCTCTGGGGAACCGGATGGAACCAGGAGGGGACCCGGAGTGCCGGACTCTGTGAGCTCCTGGATCGGAGCGGCCTCTGGAGCGAACTCTGTGAGCTCCTGGATCGGGACGGCCTCTGGAGCGAACTCTGTGAGCTCCTGGATCGGAGCGGCCTCTGGAGCGAACTCTGCGAGCTCCTGGGACGGAGCGGGCTCTGGAGCGGACTCTGCGAGCTCCTGGGACGGAGCGGGCTCTGGAGCGGACTCTGCGAGCTCCTGGGACGGAGCGGGCTCTGGAGCGGACTCTGCGAGCTCCTGGGACGGAGCGGGCTCTGGAGCGGACTCTGCGAGCTCCTGGGACGGAGCGGGCTCTGGAGCGGACTCTGCGAGCTCCTGGGACGGAGCGGATAATGCTGCGGACCTGGGGACACCAGCTGCTCGCACCGACACCAGTGGTGGGTCCAACACACTTGCAATCGGTCCTGGCCAAAGAGGCGTATCCGCAGGCGTGGTGGCCATCTTGGCCGGGGACTCAGGTGGGGCCGACATGACGCGAGCAGGCCCTGGCTTGGCAGGCCTGACGTGAGCAGATTCTGGTTTAGCAGGCCTGTTGAGAGACTCTGGGAGCTGGTGGTGCGTCGTTGCCTCCGCCATCTTGTGAGCGTGCTCTGGTGCGGGCGTCCTCCCCCGAGGGAGTACAGCGTCGCGATCCTCCTCCGTGGCACCCACAGTAAAAAGAGAGTCACTCAACTGTAGTGCATAGTCCATAAAAATGCTCAAACTGCCCTTAAACTCTCCTCCAGGAAAAAAGGATTTGTGAAGGGATTTGATAGGCTCATTTAGTCCGAAGTGAAACAAGTCCTTGAACAAAATTTCATCATACAGCGGTACCTGAATAGACAGCTCACCAAACTGGTGAACGTACTCCTTAACAGACAGGCCTCCCTGGCGAAGATGTAGGAGTTGTTCTACGGAGTCCATGGTTAGGCTGGGTAGCCGAAATAAAGCCGCTGGATCTGAGGTGGCGAAGTCTTCTGTAACGAATGACTGGTCAGAGGCGAGAGTAGATCCACTACCTAGCAGCTTTATTGTCAAAAGAGGTGGTCAGACAGGCAAATATCAACAGTGGTATCGAGGGCAACGTAGATAAGACAGATCCGTAACAGAGGCAGAGCAATGGGTCAGGGCAGGCAGCAGACAGAGAGGATAACCAGTAGGCAGGCCGGGGTCAGTAAGCAGGCAGGCAAACGATCAGGAGAGAGAGTCAACGGTCCAGGTAGTACACAGTAGACACACACAAGGGAAAACCGCTCGGAAATGTTAGCCAGGGGAAAACAAGACTTCGCACTGGTGAGTGTTTGTGTGCTGCTTTTATGTGAGTGAGTGAATGAGGTGCAGGTGTGGTGAGGCAATCAGGGTTGATGAGTGAATGGTGACAGCTGTGTGATTGGTGTAATGGTGGACGGAAATGTGTGTGTGCAGTGCATGATGGGAGATGTAGTCCAGGGTGATGGCTCAGTGTAGTGAGTGGTAACCAGATTCATGACAGTTATATTAATGTTGCTTCTTTGCACTGATATATCCATCAGAGGCCTGCATGACTGCAGTGTTATAATCCTGCAGTGCACTGCAGCGAGCCCTGTTTATGTTTGGGTTTTGAGTTTACAAGCTGTGACGTCACCACCTTGCCTTACAAAGCCTGAGCCGGCTCCCCCGCCGTGACGGCCTGTAACATCAAAGAATTAACAGAGGCAACACAGAATCCGGCATGAAGCAAGAGAATATCTGCGGGATCCAGATACAGATTGTGTTGTGTGTGTGTGTGTGTGTGTGTGTGTGTGTGTGTGTGTGTGTGTGTGTGTGTTGTGTGTGGTGTGTGTGTGTGTGTGTGTGTGTGTGTGTGTGGTGTGGGGTGTGTTGTGTGTGTGTGTGGGGGCATGTTTATGTGGATTATGAGGACACAAATTTGTATAAATGGACATGGGTATGACTAGGTATTACAAGGATAAGTGATTTATGAGGACATTTCAGTGTCCCCATAATTTAAAACGCTTAGAAATCATACAGAGTGAGTTTTTTGAGGGAAAATAGAAATGGCACCGACTCCTGTGAGGGCTAAGTTTAGTGTGTAGGTAGGTTTTAGGCAATAGCACATATGGTTTGTACAGTATAAAAACCATTGACGCCTATGGAAAGTCCCCCTAAACCATAAAGCCAACATGTTGTGGGACCACCTTGCCTTACAAAGCCTGACCGCTCCCCGCCGTGACGGCCTGTAACATCAAAGAATTAACAGAGGCAAACAGAATCCGCATGAAGCAAAGAATATCTGCGGAACCAGATACAGATTTGTGTGTGTGTGTGTGTGTGTGTGTGTGTTGTTGTGTTGTGTGTGTGTGTGTGTGTGTGTGTGGAGTGTGTGTGTGTGTGTGTGGTGTGTGTGTGTGAGTGTGTGTGTGTGTGTGTGTGTGTGGTGTGTGTGTTGTGTGTGTGTGTGTGTGTGTGTGTGGTGTTTGTGTGTGTGTGTGTGTGTGTGTGTGTGTGTGTGTGTGTGTGTGTGTGTTGTGTGTGTGAAGGGACTAGAGATGTAGTGATTGGGGAAATCTGCATATCAGCACAGAAACGTCAGTTTATTGTAGATCTGGAGGGAACAGCAAAGGAGACAACAGCAGAAAAGGCAGGGAGAATGATGCTGATTATGGATATGTCTCGAGGTTCAAAAGCTAAGTCTTCATGCGCACTGGCTCAGTGTTTCTTCACTATGGACACTTTTGGCCTGTGGACACTCTGTAGAAACTCTTATTAGTTTATTTCATTTTTCAACTAACAGTGTTCAACAATTTATACAAGTCTACAGTAAATACATGACTTCTGAAAATCATAAACTTTGCCACCACAGTCATTTCCAGCACATCTCAAGGGAGACAAGTATACTGTGTTCAATGTAGCATTCTTTTGAAAAAAATAAAACATTTAGGAATAAAATGTCAGACTCCATCTTGCTATGGTTAATTTTATGGTTAACTTCTTGTGTATCCTAAATACACACATTAAATAACATTTTCACACTTTTTGCATAATGTCTTTCTCTCTATGTCTCCATGTATTGTGAGAAAACACAGTATTGTGTTTAAAAGTAATATTTACCTTTAGGCATTCTTTACACTTTTAATTGCACACATGCTTTTAACTGATATTCTATGTCTCTTAAGTACACTAACTTTAGAAATAACTTTTTCAGGAGCAAAATTATTATTTGCTTTGGAAATGACAATAATTGTTGAGGCGCAGATGTCATTTTTTATAGATATTTCTGAAATGATTAATACTTATACAATTGTAAAACAGAAAAAGCAGCAATAAAGGCATTGAAGTCAGTTATTTTTAAAACATTTCCTGAGACATGAAAATGCCTAGAGCTGAGGAAACATCTTTAAGTATTAATATATTTAATTTAGTTTGATGTAAACAAAGTACTTATAATTCACACCTGAGTGCAAGTTTCACCTACTACGGGCCAGATAATTGTGCAGCTTGAGAATGCATGCATGTGTGTGTGTGCATGCTAAGTAAGGTGCAATCATGGAGATGCACAAATGTCATAGATAAACAGAGATTGTGAGAGAGAAGGGGAGAATATGTCAGCTGCTGTGTGTCATTTCTGTGCCACTAGTGGCAGCAAACAGAATTGCAATAAATGAACACATTTCAGCATTTTCAAAACCAGCATTGATGCTCGTGCAAAACTCGAAGTCACTGAAGTGTTCTGGATGGTGGCTAGAATGCTCCTATCTGGTTGCATTTGTGAGTTGTTTGTGAGTTACTAGCCGGCAGCCATATCACCAAGACTGGTTGCCCACTGAAGCTAAGCAGGGCTGAGCCTGGTCAGTACCTGGATGGGAGACCTCCTGGAAAAACTAGGTTGCTGCTGGAAGAGGTGTTAGTGAGACCAGCAGGGGGTGCTCACCCTGTGGTCTGTGTGGGTCCTAACGCCCCAGTATAGTGACGGGACACTATACAGTCAAAAACAAAAAGTATAGTCTTTCGGATGAGATGTTAAACAGAGGTCCTGACTCTCTGTGGTCATTAAAAATCACATGGCAGTGGTGTACCCTGGTGTCCTGGCCTGGCCAAATTCCCACCACTGGCCCTTGTCAATCATGACCTCCTAATAATCCCCATCCACTTGATTGGATATTTTTTTTTTTTCAATCATCATTGCCAGGATAAAATCATAACACCTCTAAACTCTAATTACAGTTTTATTTGTTAAAATAGTGCACAAGGTACTGTATTAATTTTGAAGGATCTTTCCATATTTTTACAGGTCTTTTTCTCCTACCCAATCTCATGAAAGTGCGTATAAATAGTATGCCAAATAAAAACGCAAACTCGTGGAATTGATATGCAAAAATGGACTTTGGCATGTATATGCTACGTGATGGGTAGGATTAGGATTGTGGGGTAGATGCGTATCATATGTATGCGAAAACTGCGTATTACATGCATGCCAAATATGTGTCATATATATGCCAAAGTACATATTTGCATATCAGTACCACAAGTTTTGTTTTTATTTGGCGTACTATTTATGCACATTTTCATTAGATCGGGCTTGTTTTATCTGTGTTTAGAATTTTACACTTAATTGCATTTTGTTTTAGGATTAAAAATAATATCACGATAATGTCTCGATAATGAGCTGGCAGTACTTTTTCTGTTATTTTACAGATTTATTTCTTACAGTGTAGCTTCTATAAATTTAATATAAAAAAGTCTTTAAAAAATAGTTAATAAAGAAAGTTGAGGTTTTGACATTTTATTGATGGTGAAAGTAGAGCCATTACAGAAAATGATGAGGAGAAGAATGAGGAACAGGATCAGGACACAACCAAAAAATAAAGCATTGCAACATATTATTGAAGTAAATAAATGTTTCATGCAGGCTTTTGACAGCTTATTGATTATAAATCACGACTTTTCTGAATGACTGTGCCCTACAGGTGACTGTTGATGCAAGTTTGCAACCAAATAATCAATATTAAAGGGAAAGAGAGGGTCAATTTTTAAGAATTAGTCATTGAAAACCCCGCATTGATCAATAATGTGAATATTTGAGAGAGATGCATTCTCTTTTACATCAAAAAAATACCATTCATAAAGTTCGGGAATAAAACATGCACTTTAAAACAGCTAATTTCTCAAAGGTTTTTCCGTTAAATATTATTTACCTCAGTCTATACACATTAAAATCACTTTTTTGTTGTTGTCATAAATGAGAGTCATTCTTTATGGCCTTTTTATTTCTACATACCATGAGAAAAAAATGGATGGGAGGGGGGAATGATCTTTAGAGAGAAGCCATAGGCTTACCATATGTCACAGTGGTCTGTGAATCATACTTTCTGCAATGTAGTACATATTTCAAAGCGTTTACAGTGCAGGCTGTATTGGATAAATGCACAAACATATACTCAATGCTCTGACTTTCTTTCATGGTGTTTTTCTGTATCGTTGTCTAGATGCTGTGTACTAGTTAAATCTACAAGCCCAGCATTTCTCAGCCCAGTTACATCATGGGCATCCATGTGTCGGACTAAGTAACTGTCTGTCCTGCCCTCGGGCAAAAACTTCTTAGATGAGTCAATATTCACTGTCAATGTATGTCTGTGATATGAGCCCTGATATTCTGAATCACTGTTTAAAGTCGCATGGAATCAGCGATGTCAGTATTGAAGGTAACTTATGAGCAGCGCTTAAAATCTACTGTACCTGGAGAGCTTCGGTCTCTCAGCAGTACAATAATGCTATTTATTTTGCCTTCGCAACCATAGTCACGGATAACTAATCCACTTCATATCCCTCTTGAACAAGCACTCGCACACATAGCACACATTGGGCATTGTGAGTGCGTCTAAACTACTTTGACTCTAATATTTCTGGTAAGCCCAGTAGTTGATGCTTTATCAGTAAAGTCAATAGCGCACACAGAGAGATTTGCCGTTGAATGCCATCTAAAACCGTTTGAATATAACAGCTGCGTCTGTATAGTGAAAAGCATTTTTATCGATCTGCTCTTAGATAGGAAAAACACTTTCACAATGTATAAAACAAAACTCACAGATGACAGAATTGTTTGTGTCCACTGTGATATTGGGTGACCAAAATAAAATATGTATCTTATACAGGGGAATATATTCTTATTATTAGTCAAATACTGAGTGTTTTGTTTGTTTTTTTAAGGCTTATTCTTAAGGTCTTTTTTATTAGGCCATTTTTTGTTCTGGTCTTCAACAGCAGAAGGGGGGGGGGCATTGGTGTAAAAAAAATCACTCCGAAAATTGCTTGTAAATTTCACAAATAATTAATTTGCTTGTAAATTTCACAAATAATTAACATTATATCTTAATAATAATTTTGTTTAGGTGGTTTCCATTCTGCTGAAGAGTGGAACTGGTGTTTAGACATAGAAATAGCAGTTAATATGCAAAGGCTGGTATATTGGCCAGTCTTCTGTGTCTTGCTCATTATATAAAGGTAAAAGCATTAATGCGTTATTCTTAATCTGAAAGAAACTACTATCAAGGTACTTTGATTCACCTACATTTATTTTTAAAAAGCGCATGTGTATTTGTATGCATTTGTATGCGATGTTGATCATGTGCATCCGTTTGGTCTACATGAGGACGTTAAAGTAACATTGGTCTCAGTGTTCCTGCTGTTTCAGGCAAATGTACTCGCAGTGCTTTCTACTAAAGTCACACATGCGTAAGCAACCTCTGTCCTCCATGTGCACATGTGTGTGTGTATCGTTGGCCTTGACTGAGGTGGGTCATGCCAATCTCAGGAGAAATCCATATGGCTCCTGCCCTGCAGTGATGCCCCTCTGGTCAATGTCATAAAAGTTTGTAAAAGGCAAATTAGTGAACAGAAGGACGAATGCAACTTTCAGGGGAAATTAAAGCATGCTTATATTTCATCTACAGCCTAATTTATTACAGCACTTACAAAAAAATTCTGCTTAACGTTTTTTTTTTTTTTTTTTTAAGTTAAAGCAATCTTTTTGTTTTGGGACTGCATGAATCTTTTTTGTTGGCAATGGTAGAAATTTGTACACAGCTAACAAAAATATGTTCTAAAAATGTTTTGCTTACATTTCCGTTTAATAATTCCTTTATAATAATTCCTTACATTTATATAGCGCTTTTCTGGGTATTCAAAGCAAAGCGCTTTACATAGAAGGGGAAATCTCCTCATCCACCACCAATGTGCAGCATCCACCTGGCTGATGCGACGGCAGCCATTGTGCACCAGAACGCCCCCCACACTGGATATACATTGGATATACATTTAAAATAAAGTTATTCACCAGCTTACAGGAAGGCATTGGAGAAGAGACAGAGTGATGAAGCCAATCAGTGTATGGGGATGATTAGGAGGCCATGATGGTCAGAGGCCAATGGGCGAGTTTAGTTATAAAAGGTATGAAAACTCAATTTCTGAATGTTTTCAAAACATTCAACGTCGATTTTTCATAATGAAAACATTAAAGGGGTTATGTTTTTTTATATATATATAATACAATGATCTCTTATATGTCAAAAGATCAAGGGAATTATGATTTCTCCGTTCATGACCCCTTTAAAGAACATTCCACTTTACATTTTTGCAAACATTATAGGATATTCTGAAACAGGTAGTAACATTTAAAGAAAATGTTAGTTGAACGTCCATCTAAAATGTTTCAGAAAGACAACGTTCCATGAATGATACCATTTTTATGCTAACATTTTGAGAAAATTAGTAAAGCCCAGAAAACTCTGAACAAACTTTCTATCAACATTACTGGAAGACTGTTTGTGTTTCATTTTCAATTATGATGGAGATTTTTTGGTTATCATCGAGCAGAACAATGGAGCTTGAACTTAGATTGTGGGTGGATGCATGAAAGTTATGGAGTTGTGTGGAGATATTCAAGCAAACATACAATTCAGGTCATTAGCAAGAAAAGTTATGTTTTGCATGCTAATATAGAGAAAGTGACGTGACATACAGGCCAAGTATGGTGACCCATACTCGGAATTCAGGCTCTGCATTTACCCATCCAAGTGCACACACACAGCAGTGAACACACACACACAGAGAAGTGGGCAGCCATTTATGCTGCGGCGCCCGGGGAGCAGTTGGGGGTTTGGTGCCTTGCTCAAGGCCACCTCAGTCATGGTATTGAAGGTGGAGAGAGCGCTGTACATTCACTCCCCCCACCTACAATCCCTGCCAGACCGAGACTCGAACTCGCAACCTTTCGATTACGAGTCCAACTCTCTAACAATTAGGCCACGACTTCCCCTCATATATGCTATAGCTAGGCTGCATTTCCCAAAAGCATCATAAATGTAAGTAGACCTTTGCCACCAATTTTTAGTAAAGAAAGTGCATTTGATTTACTGTCTGCAGATAAAACAATTAATCAGCTGTTTTTAAAGTCATGACAGTCATGATCATTCTCAGTGAATTCTGAAAACGTATGTGCTTGTGTAATATCTCAGCTTTGTTCAGATTAGTGGCAAATTTGCATCTGGTGTATCTGATTCAAATGTCTTTAGTTTTTTGTAGTTGTAAAAGAAAAAAAAACAAAGTATGCTATGTTACCTAAGAACTGGAAAGTAAATGAAAAAAGAAATAGAGAGGCTGGAAGGGAAAATTAAACAATATATTGGAAAAGATGCTTGTTATGGTGTGAAAGTGTATGCCAGTGAGCTCCAGAATCTGACGAGTCATGAGAGATGGCGTGAGGGACAGGAGATGAGAGAAATGGACGGAGAGATATTAGAAGCCAAAGTAGAAGAGACACGAGTACATGCACTCAAGCATGAGACTCTCGCTCTCGTTTCAGTTCATTCAATTCATTTATGACAGTGGCAGAAATACCATTCTCAGAAGTTCTCAGAAAAGTGACAGTCAGACATTAGATCTCCAGATAAAACTGGAATTAAACTCTTGGAGAAGAACAGGAAGCTTAGTTCTGCTTCTGTCTGCGAGCCGACCCACTTAAGATAGGGCCACACATACAAAGACAGCCAGAGCGAGCGTGAGACATCATGTCTGGACGTTGTGATGAAACACCAAATGAGTCTCTGGGAACGGCTGAGCGGTAGCTAAAACTGGGTCTGTGACATCATAATCGTCTCAAGCTAAAGGAACATTTGTTCACTCTCATGCCATTACAAACCACTATGATTAGGATCTTTCTGCTGTTGCACACAAAATGAGATGTTTTAAACAATGTGAATGCTGCTCATTCCCATACAGCTGGTTGTCAAACTGAAAAAAAACTTAAAAGTGTTCTTATGCCTTTTGAACTATATTCCAAGTCTTCTGAATCATGTAATGGTTTTATTTTTACTTTGAAACAGGATTTACTTTTAAACCATTTTCACTCAGAAATAGCTAGTAAATTTCACAAATATTTACAAAGAAGAAGCAACACATTGAAGCAAACATTATATTTTGAATTAGACTGAATTTTTTTTTTTTTGTAGATAATAATCCAATAAAACGTTAATAAAGCATTTTACTGTGTAGCTATCAAATCTCATTTGCAGGTTCCAAAGTTTCAGGTTTAAAATAGAAAATGCTAGTGCTAGTAAATGTCACAAATAATTACAAAGAAACACATTCATTTAACAGGAAATTTTGAAGTATAACGACAGAAACATATAGATTTTTACGGAGTAGCTCTAAAATCTATTTTGCATGTGTCAGGATTGCAATGACAGGATTCTCATGTTTGGGTTATCTGTCCCTCACTGTAAAAATGACTTTTAAATGTTGTTAATAAAACAACAATTATTGGGGCATTTAAAAAAAATACTATTTCAGTTTTTCTACTTCAAAATGTAACATATGATTCAGTGTTACTTGCCGTTTCTTTGCAATTGTTTGTGAAATTTAATAGCTATTCCTGATTGAACATTGTTTCTATGCCGATTTTTCAGTGCTTTTAGAGGTGATGTTCATGACATGGGTGTTGTTTAGACACATAGGATGTTTGCTGGTAGTGTTTCCTCTATTACAACATCACAGGTTTAAAGGGAATAAACCAGCTACTGTGAACATTGCCACCTCTCTACCGGACGAGCTTAATAACTTTTACGCTCGTTTCGAGGCTGACAACACCGCCCATACAGTGAGAGCTCCTGCGGCTGCTGCAGAAGAGGTGAGTGCACTCTCCATTTCTTTCCCGGATTAAACCCGATCCTTCAAACGGGTGAACATCCGAAAAGCTGTGGGTCCGGATGGTATACCAGGCCGTGTGCTCAAAGCATGCGCTTTCCATCTAGCTGGGGTTTTTTATAGACATTTTCAATCTTTCCCTCTCTCTGTCTGTGGTTCCCTCATGCTTCAAAGAATCCACCATTGTGCCCATACCAAAGAAAAATAAAATCACATGCTTGAATGACTGGAGGCCCGTTGCTCTGACACCCATCTTCAGCAAGTGTTTTGAGAAACTCATCAGAGACTACATTTGCTCTGTGCTGCCTGCTTCACCGGATACGCTACAATTTGCATACCGCAGTGCCTGCCACACTGATTTCGAAGCTCCAGACTCTGGGACTGAACAGATCTCTGTGCAGCTGGATCCTGGACTTCCTGACAGGCAGAAGTCAGGTGGTCAGAATGGGCAACAACACCTCATCTCCCCTGGTCCTCAACACTGGTGCTCCGCAGGGCTGCGTCCTCAGCCCACTCCTGTACTCCCTGTACACACATGACTGTACAGCCACACACAGCTCCAACATCATCGTCAAATTTGCTGATGACACAACGGTGATAGGCCTGATCACTGACAATGATGAGACGGCCTACAGAGAGGAGGTGAGTACCCTGACTAAATGGTGTCAGGAGAACCACCTCTCACTCAACATCGACAAGACCAAGGAGCTGGTGGTGGATTACAGGAGACAGAGCAGAGAACACACACCCATCACCATCGACAAGACACCTGTGGAGCGGGTAAACAGCTTTAAGTTCCTCGGCGTTCACATCACCGAGGATCTCACATGGTCTGCTCACACAGATGCAGTGCTGAAGAAGGCACATCAGCGTCTCTTCTTCCTGAGACGGCTGAGGAAGTTTGGAATGAGCCCCAGCATCCTCAGATCCTTCTACACCTGCACTGTGGAGAGCATCCTGACCGGCTGCATCACCGCCTGGTTTGGAAACAGCACCGCTGGCAACCGCAAAGCTCTGCAAAGGGTCGTGCGAAACTGCCCGCCACATTGTTGGAGGTGAGCTTCCCTCCCTCCAGGACATCTACACCAGGCGGTGTATAAGGAAAGCCCAGAGGATCATCAAAGACTCCAGCCACCCGTCCCACAGTCTGCTCTCTCTGCTGCCCTCAGGAAGACATCTCCGCAGCATCCGATCCCGCACTAGCCAACTGAGGGATAGCTTTTCCCCTCAGGCTATCAGGCTAATGAACAGTAAAAACTAATAAACCCTACAGCACACTCCCACTTTATGATATGCATGCACTGCACTTTAACACAGTTCAACTGGACTACACGCACACACTGCACAAACACAACAATCTATCTGCTATCACTGGATACCATGCAACGCACATCCATGACACTGCATATCCGGCCTATGTATAATCTGCTGCACCATATTATTGTGTGTATATGTGTACATAATGTAGAATGTGTACATATGTGTATTGATAACTGTAAACATGTCTAAAAGTACACTGTGTGTACTGAGTATATGTATTCTGCACATTGTCTTCTGTATAAGTCTGTAAGTATGTACTGTCTATATGTAAATTGTTTCTGCACTGTCTGGAGCACGCTCTCAAGAATTTCACTCACCAAGGCACATGTACTGTGGTGATGTGACAATAAAAGTGATTTGATTTGATTTGATTATAATACTTCAGCATCAAAATTTCACCTAAAATGACAAAGCATTTAACAGAACAGGACAGAGTACCAAGTGAATCCATCATAGGTCTCTCTGTGGGGATTTAGTTTGGGTTTAAACTGCTTATTTCTATTCTGATATGTTCCCTCAGAACCTTTCTGGGTCATGTTTACGTGTGCACCAAGACTTTGGGTTGTCAGATCGAGGGTCTGTCACAGTCATAGCACAAAAACAAGTGTGCGAGAGGATTGGCGACGTCTCCGCAGAGGTCACACCTCCCACAGTGACAGTGTTAGCTGGAGAGAGCCAACGAGAGAATGAGTCAGTGAATGAGTGTAACGGAGTTGACTTCAGGGAGAACACAGGCGCCCCTTCTGTAGTGATGCATCTAATCGCAAAAGAAACTAATGGACTTGTTTAACCAATTAAGACTAGAATAATAAAGATGTCATTTGAGGAAGGAGCTTGTTTTGTGATAATTTTAAGGGTTTTCAAACTTGAAAAAGGACCCTCAAATGTGATGATCTCCTTTTTGATTGAACCCAATATTGTCCCATATTCAGACTCATTTATTCTCTTGAGAAAATGTCAAAATATGAAATATGTTGTTTAAATATTAAATATTTATCTTTTAATATTACCACTCTAATAAAATCTAAAGCAAATCTTAAAATATTTACTGGAAAATACATTTAGGTTTATAGTTTATAGAATGTAGTTTATAGAATGCAACAAGCGATTCATCATAAGATGGCAATAAACACAAGAAGTGCCAGTTATACAAGGTTTCAGTCATCGTTCAAAATAGCTAGGACAGGAAGGGATTAAGGGATAATGAGAGCATAGGAAAAAGTAAAAGCATACAGAATTTTCTTTCTTTTTTTTAGGAGGATGCAGTTAGATGGTTTCAGTTGTTTCTTGAAAATTGTGAGGGATCCGGCTGTTTGGATACAAGTTAGGCAGGTCATTCCACCAGCAAGGAAAGGTGAAAGGAAACGTCCTTGAAAACGTCCTCAGTAACTGACCTCAGGCTTTTGGATGGCATGCATAGCAGAGAGTGGAGGTAGGAGGGTGTCCGTGCCCGTGGCTGTTTTGTAGGCAAGCACCAAAGTCTTGAACATAATGAGAGCCACGACTGGAAGCCAGCACAGAGAGATGAGAAGTGGTGTGACATGGGCTCTCTTGGGCTCATTGAAAACAAGACGCGCTGCTGCATTCTGAATCATTTGCAGAGGTTTGATTACACATGTTGGAAGTCCAGTCAGAAGAGCATTGCAAGAATTCAGCCTAGAAATGACGAGAAGCGTATGTTCTTTCTAATGTTGTGTAGTGCAAACTTGCATGATCATGTTGTTTTTGCAATATGATCTTTAAAGGTCAGCTATCTTCAAGGATCACCTCAAGATTCCTGGCCATGGGATTATCATAGATGAGCATAGCTGGATGGTAAACCGGTGCTGATGATGGTGGTGGCTGGGAAGATGAGAAGCTCCATCTGAGATCCGAGCAGGTACCGTTGAATCATCTGGTTTAAATGAGATGTAGAGATGCGTGTCATCAGCATAGTAATGGCAGGAAAAACCCATGTGCCTGTATGATGAGAAGAGGAGGGGTCCGAGAACTGATTCCTGAGGAAACCTGTAACCAGTTGATGTGACTCCCCATGCAAATCTGAAGTACCTACCTGTGAGGTAAGACTCAAACCAGCGAAGTGCAGTTCCAGCGATGCCCAGAGATGAGAGGGTGGACAGAAGGATTTGATGTTTAAGATAGATCTAGCAGAATGAGAACTGAAGATTTGGACTCCGATCTTGCCCTCCATAGCGATTCATTGAATGACAGCAAGCACCGGCGTATATATATACACATTTTATTAATGTGTTCATTAATGTATATGTCTGACATCAGACCTTTGCAAAAGTTCAGAACAAGTGCTTTTGCAGCTTAGTGTCATGTAAGGTTTTTTTTTTTTGTTGTTTTTTGCCTTTTAAAGAACTTAGTTGTTTTTCTCTCATGGAGTTTTTTGTGAGAGCTTATAACTAATAAATGGTTTCTGGACTTGGAGGATAGTGAGTGAGTGGGGTTACATGAATAGATTACCCAAAAATGACAACAACAAAAAATGATACTATGGAAGTCAATGGGGACCAGGAAGTGTTTAGCTGAAGAAATAAATTCATACAGATTTGGAACAACTTGAGGGTGAGTAATGACAGGCTATTCATTTTTCAATAAAAAAAAGGCTGCATGAAGTTACTCGGGTCAGGTAATTTGGTGTAAAATACCTGAAATTGGACTAATGACTGCAAATAAGTAAAAGTGTTACCTACCCATCCTGCCTCACTCTGTTGTATTATTTACACATGAAAGTACCGGAGCTGAAGGACAACAGCATTGCCTTGTGTAATATCTCCATCTGGTGTTTTTCTAGGGTAGCACACTTTTTAAAACGTCTTCCTTTTCCTCTCAGATATAAACTTCACACAAGGATGAACAGTTTTTCCTATGAGATTTTTCTGGTAAGACTGAATATAATTAAGATGTTGTATAATGGGTTTCATGCACTGATCCAGATCAGTGGTTTCATGCTATTATTTTTAGATTTGTGTGTATACATACACACTCACTGACCACTTTATTAGGTACACCTTGCTAGTACCGGGTTGGACCCGCTTTTGCCATCAGAACTGCCTTAAGTATTCGTGGCATAGATTCAACAAGGTATTGGAAACATTCCTCAGAGATTTTGGTCCATATTGACATGATAGCATCACACAGTTGCTGCAGATTTGTCGGCTGCACATCCATGATGTGAATCTCCCGTTCCACCACATCCCAAAAGTGCTCTATTGGATTGAGATCTGGTGACTGTGGAGGCCATTTGAGTAAAGTGAACTCATTGTCATGTTCAAGAAACCAGTCTGAGATGATTTGAGCTTTGTGACATGGTGCATTATCCTGCTGGAAGTAGCATCAGAAGATGGGTACACTGTAGTCATAAAGGGATGGACATGGTCAGCAACAATACTCAGGTAGGCTGTGGCGTTTAAATGATGCTCAATTGGTACTAAGGGGCCCAAAGTGTGCCAAGAAAATATCCCCCACACCATTACACCACCACCAGCCTGAACCGTTGAGACAAGGCAGGATGGATTCCATGCTTTCATGTTCTTTACGCCAAATTCTGACCCTACCATCTGAATGTCGCAGCAGAAATCGAGACTCATCAGACCAGGCAACGTTTTTCCAATCTTCTATTGTCCAATTTTGGTGAGCCTGTGTGAATTGTAGTCTCCGTTTCCTGTTCTTAGCTGACAGGAGCGGCACCCGGTGTGGTCTTCTGCTGCTGTAGCTCATCTGCTTCAGGGTTCGACGTGTTGTGCGTTCAGAGATGGTATTCTGCATACCTTGGTTGTAACGAGTGGTTATTTGAGTTACTGTTGCCTTTCTATCATCTCTAACCAGTCTGCCCATTCTCCTCTGACCTCTGACATCAACAAGGCATTTTCGTCCACACAACTGCCGCTCACTGGATATTTTCTCTTTTTTGGACCATTCTCTGTAAACCCTAGAGATGGTTGTGCGTGAAAATCAGCAGTTTTTGAAATACTCAGACCAGCCCGTCTGGCACCAACAACCACTCCACGTTCAAAGTCACTTAAATCCCCTTTCTTCCCCATTCTGATGCTCGGTTTGAACTTCAGCAAGTCGTCTTCACCACATCTAGATACCTAAATGCATTGAGTTGCTGCCATGTGATTGGCTGATTAGCAATTTGTGTTACCAAGCAATTGAACAGGTGTACCTAATAAAGTGGCCGGTGAGTGTATATATTTACATTTACATTTATCAGACGCTTTTATCCAAAGCGATTTACAGTGCATTCAGGCTATACATTTTTTGTCAGTAAGTGTGTTCTCTGGGAATTGAACCCACAACCTTTTGCGCTGTTAAGGCAATGCTCTACCACTGAGCCACAGGAACACTTGAGCCAAAAATTCATCACCAAACACCAATGACTTGTGCATTCATTATATGGACAAAAGTACTGGGACACCTCCTTTTTAGAAGAGAAAAAGGCACTTCCAAACTGTGGCAACAAAGATGGAAACATAATTAATGTACTTAGAAATTGTATTTCCACCTCTGTTGCAACAGTTTTGAAGTGTATGAAATGACTGTATCCCATATATACAAAACATTGGTGTTTGGTGATGAATTTTTGTTTCAAGGTCTGTATTTAAAGTCACACCAGAGGTGTTCAGCTGGGATTAGGACTTGTCTTTCTGCAGACCAGTCAAGTTCTTCCACACTGACTGAATCATCATTTCTCTTTGATTCTTGTCTTATACACAGAGACACTGTCATGTTAGAATAGAAAAGGGTTCTGTCCAAACTGTTGCTATAAAATTAGAAGCACACAATTCCCTAGAATATCATTATATGCTTAAACATAAAGATTTGTACTCATGGAAATTACTAAAGTAGTCAAACATTTCATTATAAGGGGGTAACCCAATACTTTTGGCAATATAGTGTATATATATATATATATATATATACACACACACACATACTATTTAAAACATCTTTTTTTAATCAGTGGATCTACAGTTAGTTGTTTTATTTTGGTATTGTTACATCTAGGTTCATGTACTATGTTTAGATTGCAGAAAAGTGAAGATAAGAACACACGCACACACACACGCACACACACACACACACACACACCTTTATGTAGACTCAGTGCTGGTTCTTTAATGAGATGACTTCCATTAAAACATGAGTATAAAGCTCAAAACAATCAGTGCAGTTTAGGGTCTGCAGCAACTATTTGACAATGACAACAGCATGAAAACAAAATAAGAGTGCAATAAGTCTTTCATTAAACATCTCGGAATAATACATTATCACATGTGCTCAATAAATAAACCAATTTGAAATATGAATATATTAATAAATACCAATAACAAAGACGCATTCAACCATATAACACTGACAACAGCAGCAAACTTCCCTTTCATGAAAACTAAAATCAGCATAAAGCATATATAAAAGCATTCAGCTTGTTAAATAAATGGAAGAGACAACGTCTACCTTAAGCATAACGTGTATAAATATTTTTTACTTTACAGTTTAGTTACAATTAAAATGTTACTTGTGCCAAAGCTGCCATGACAAAGGCACACATACATATATTTCTCTCTGAATCTGAGCCACATGTATCATGGTCCATTCATTTAGTCATTTCTTCAGAATGCAAGTCATATTATAGAACATGTGCTTCTTTGTCACAAAGTCACTCACATAAATAAATACATATATGTTAAGAATAAAATTAAAGATAGTTTTTAATCTTTTTGGCTTGCCAATATTAATACATATCAACAAACATATAATTGGGAGGAAAACAGCATGAAATGATGCGAAAGGAATAAAAACTAACAACAGGAGAGAAAAAAAAGTTGGATTGTCATCAACAAACAAATGACCTTTGCATGTGGTGGGCTGTAGAGATACAAAGTAAAGATATTAAAATGAAAACCATGGAAACCAAGAACTCAACACTGAAAAATATGAACCATCAGTGATCTAAAAATAATGACCTGGGACCGTGTGCATGAAACATTTTAAGCAAAACTGTCTCTAAATAGCTGGGCAACTGTGAATATGGACCAGAATTGAGGAAATTGTATTCAGTGCTCTTGAACAAGGTGTTATGAGCAAACTTCATTTACAACAGGGCAAATGTGTGTAAACAGCGTATGTGTGAATTATTGCGTGTGTAGGTGTGAGTGAGAGAGATTACAAAGCTGATCTAGCTATGATTATTTTGGCTGCTGATCACGTTTCCGCCTGGAGGGGCAATATGTATCGAGTCCAGGATTGGCCGTAACACCTGACCAAACGGCCTGAGAGAGAAAGAGAGAGCATAAAGTACTGCGAAAATCACACAGATCTTCTTACATATATTTTCAGCATTGTAAATGAGACCGTTGAAAATGAGAGGACATTACAAATGGGTGAATCTCACAAAAACATGGTCAATCTCACTACAAAAGCAATAAATACAAATTTGCATTAAAAATAAGCCTATTTTTAGGACCATTAAATGGATAGTTCATCCAAAAGTGAAAATTTTGTCATTCATGTTAAAGATACACAACCTCTATGAAACGCATAAAAGAATATTTTTAAAAAGGTCTTAGTGGTTGTTGTCTATACAATGAAAGTCGGTAGAATCCAATGTTGTGTTGGACCCTTTTGTCTTTGAAGGAACAGTTCAACAGAAATTTCCTGAAAATGTACTTCCTGGCCATCCAGGATGTAGATGA
Organism: Ptychobarbus kaznakovi; assembly: GCA_027422405.1. Classification (NCBI taxonomy): domain Eukaryota; kingdom Metazoa; phylum Chordata; class Actinopteri; order Cypriniformes; family Cyprinidae; genus Ptychobarbus; species Ptychobarbus kaznakovi. Next base: position 20,643,767 of record CM049807.1, read on the forward strand.
GTTTGTTTCTTCGTCGGAACAGATTCGGAGTAAGTTACACAACCAATGGACCCTTTGCAGTGAATGGGTGCCATCAGATTGAGAAGCCATACAGCTAATAAAAACATCACAATAATCCACAAGTAACCCACACCAGTCCATCAGTTAATTGTCTTGTGAAGCGAAACATTGCATGTTTGTAAGAAGCCAATTCATCAAGACGTTTTTAACATCAAGCCATTGCTTCCGGCTAAAATAGTCCTCTATCCAAAATCTTGCTTTCTCCAGTGAAAACGTCGTTTTGTCTGAATCAGGAGAGAAATATGCAAGGATCAAGCATTGTTTACAAGCCAAAACAGTTCTAAACAAATATGTTGGTGGGTCTTTATGTGAGAGAGCAACAGGCGATGGACTTTTTCACTGCCGTTATTATGGATTATGGACAAGTATTTTGGCCAGAAGTGATAGTTAAAACGCCTTAATGCTGAGTTTGTTTCTTACAAACACAGCTTTTCTCTTCACAAGACATTCATTGATTGACTGGAGTCATGTGAATTATGTGTGGATTATTGTGATGCTTTTATCAGCTGTTTGAACTCTCATGCTGACGACGGCACCCATGCACTACAGAGGATCCATTTTTGGGCAATGATCTATTGATACATTTCTCCAAATATATTCTGATGAAGAAACAAACTCATCTACATCTTGGATGGTAAATTTTCAGCAAAATATTTTTTGGGGTGAACTGTTCCTTTAATTGAATGGATAAAATCATTATATAAAATATTTATTGTTTCACAGAAGTAACACAGGTTAGGAACGACATGAAGGTGTCACTTAAAGATTTCCCACATTATTCCAATTATCTTGTTATAATAATACTTTATTCACAACTTCCAAACAAAAATCTACAGTACAGATCTCAAGCTATTTATTTATTCTCTGGATGCAGTTACTAAATATTTACAGATCAAGTGGAAGTAAAAATACCACTGTAAACCTTCTTGAAATACGTAAGCATGTATGTGAGCAGGTTTATGTTTAGCATACTCACGTGGAGAGCACTTCAGAGGGCAGATCTGTGATATAGGAGGGAATTTTATTGCCAGTGAGAAACTGGGCCACATCATTAGTGAACGTGTTACAGTTGTGTTCAAACAATCTGTACTTGTCACCACTGCAGAGAGAGATAGAGACGAGAGATTTCAGACGCCTACTAAATGCAAGCAATGCATATAAATTACATGTTTGTACAGTACAAAAACTTTATAAAGGCCTTACACCTAAAGAAAGGAATCCCTATTTTTATTTTGAGTAATAAGCAACAATCAAAGATACTCACCTATATGTTGTTTCTCCAAGTGAGGACAGATAATCCATAAAGATCTCCTCTGTCACCTCGGAGATTCCCAGCTCCACCACTGTGTCTGGAGATCCGAGCATCGTCCCGCCCTGTAAACACACAGACACAGCGTGCTCTCCTTGTAGCCACCCTAGAATAAATGTACCTCTTAAGGACAATTGTGTTGCAAGGCCAATGTGCTACGACGTTCAAAGCTTCACATGGATGACAATAAACATGTAAACTGAGGGCTCACATACAGCACAACATGAAGTACCCCGAGTATATTTTTGGGCTATATTTTGAAGTGCTTGTCCTATCTTGAGTACTAGGTGTCGTAATGGGTTGAGATTATACCGGTGGGCAACTAGAGATCCCGGCACCACCATAGAAGAATTCCTCTCCGTAGACCACTATAGATGTGTGCCTGTGTTGACATGGTCAGACAAGAAAAGCATATAGTTATATAACTAGAGATTGATATATTTTACTTATTGTAGATTATGGTTCAAAAATTTTATGCATAAGTAGATATTAAATAACAGTAATTAACTTACCAAATCCCATCAAGCTGTTTTCCTGTAAGAAAGAAAATTTTTTTTTTTTAGAAATCATACAATTATAGATATTAGAGATTTTGCATATGTTCCTCATAAGTTATACATTAAGTTTATATTATTAACATATAATATTAGGACTGTTATGGTTTGAACCACTCAAATAGTTACATTGTTAAATTTAATGAACCTTGATAACCATAATTGCTACCTTCAGCATGTGACACGATTCATTACAATAAAGAACATCATGTTCTTAAACAATTAGGTTTCTTTATTATTTGTTTTTTATTGTTTATTGTCCTCATTTGTAAGTCGCTTTGGATAAAAGCATCTGCTAAATGACTAAATGTAAAAAAAATAAAATAATATATATATATATATATATATATATATCTAGATAGCTCAAGAGTACCAGATAAACAGGTATCGGTTAATATAGCTGTCACGTTTGTCAATAAAATATAAAAATGTGTTGATTAAGGTGTTTCGTAGATTAGCTGTAACCAGGCGCCAATTTACGAATCCTAGTATAGTGACGGCATATTGTAAATTTTTATAAGCAAACCATTCGCCATTGGATAGCAACGTCAGTATTACATTATTAATAATCACGAACTAAGTCGTGTTCATTGGAAGGTTGCCAACCAACACAACGTTAGAATCAGGTCATTAATATTCAGTAGCCAAGATTTCTCATTGGAAGGACGTCAATCAACGTTAGAATCAGGTCATTAATATTCAGTAGCCAAGATTTCTCATTGGAAGGTTGCCAACCAACACAACGTTAGAATCAGGTCATTAATATTAAGCAGCCAAGATTTATCATTGGAAGGCAACGATGGCAGTCATAATGAGCTAAACCTTCTTCATGGTAGGATTGGAAATTTCGTGGCCCTCACCAATATAACGGTAAAGATATACTGTCTGCATCACTCACCTAGCATTATAGGGCTGAGCTGTCGAGCCATTCCCCTCGACAGGTCATAAATGAAGAGCTGCACTCCAAACGTCGAGTCGTGTTGATCCATGTTTGTGATTCTGGAGGCGGACTGCGGCGGACTGTAACGGTTAGCCTGTCTGCGGCGATACACTGCAGTTACACGGCCTTAAGATTCTCAAATGATCGCGACAGTCTGAAATCTCAAATTTTCTAAAAAAGTGTCTCTATATCGCACTTTTGGAGAATCGATGGCATTTGGAGGGTCTGAGTAAAAAACACAGCAAAGCTGCTTTAAAACGATAGCAAGATAAATAGGCTCTGCTTTCAAGTCGCGTATTAATTTAACGGCACGACAGCGACATCTATCGGATTTACCTCACGACATTGTAGCCGCATTATGCACTCGACAAATAAAACGAATTTATTTCAGTGTGCGTATCTTTAAATTGGTTATAACTTTATAAAATGCTATACATTGATAACACCTATCACCCCTCCTTACTGTTCTGTTGCTGTTCTTCATCCATATTTTCTATTGTTTGTATTTGTCCAGTTTTACAAGTCTTTAACTAGGCTACTGCTCTATTATTAACTTATAGCTTAACTTTTTGAGATCAGCTTTGAAAAGCCAGAAAACTCGGAACAAAAGATGAACTCCGAACACGTCACTTGTATAGTTTTGAATGGAGAAAATGCCGTTGGCTGCTCGATTGCTGGAAGCCCCGCCTTCTGAATGAAAGAGCCAATCGCTAATCGGTAAAGTCAGCGCGTCACTGCAGCTGCCGCTTAAAGTCCCGCGCTCAGGACTGCATGCGCTCTGGCTGGTCTAGCCTCAGTCAGTAGCCTGAGAAATACGCTTTTTATAATGCTGTTTTAGCAAAAGAAACCACATTTATTACACAATTGTTGTCCGATTTCATTGGTTATTTAAAATATGAAATTGAATCATAAGCTCAGTGAACAGTTTTGTAGAATTTGATGTTTCTCCATACAAAGAGATAAGTGCTGCACTTGGATGCCCGAGAGGCGTTTCAAAGATGGCCGCCGAATGACATGACTTGCCTTAAAGAGCCTTTGCTCGGAAGAGACTGCAACATCATCCAGTCACGCAAAACACGCGCCACCTCAGATTCAGGCACGTGCAGAAGGGGATGGGAGGGGGGGCTTTTGGGGGCTCGTGTCCCTGCCCGTTTTCAAAATTATTCAAAGGTGCCCCTCAGACAAATAGCAATGATGTTGTGGTCAATAAAACGAAATGCATTTGAATTAACATGGCAATGTATACAAAACAGTAACTAATCTCTCAAAAGTCGAACAATTATTTTGTATTTTATAGATCTGTCAATCTGAGGCGTTGCTAATAGGCTCTCAAGTCATATATGGTTCTTTCAGTGATCGACGGAAGGAAAAATAAACAAACAATAATTGTAACTTTTTTGTCATCAATAATCAAAGCTAATTCTAATATGCTGCTTTAATGTAGATTTAATAAAAAAAATCCTTATATATTTTAGAATATTACATAATTCATCAATGCCCGTTTGTCATGTAGACTATAATACACAACCAGTCATGATCTGGCACAAGTTCAAATTTCATTGGACAATAATGTGGAGCGGTATTTTCCGTTCTTATTCATAAATAGGTTGAAAATGATTTTCATTTTTATTTGTGGAGCGATCTGCGGTTTGTCTCATTTTATAGATCAAATTACATCGCTGAGAAAATGGATGCTAAATGACTACAAAAAGCACCACACAAAACCTTGAAAGTCGCAATAATCAGTATTCAATTCACTTTTATGATGCACCCATGAAATTATCATAGTTAATGAAGCCCACGTGCCACCCACAGGCCTAAGTGAAGTGTGCCTGGCGAAATAGTGACGTGAAAGGACATTATTATATTACCATTTTTTTTATAATTATGCAGCATGCATTTATCTGATCATAAATACAGAATAAATGGCCACATTGTGAAATATTATTACAATGTTTTTCTATATTAATATACTTTAAAATATAATTTATTCCTGTGATCAAAGCTGAATTTTCAGCATCATTACTCCAGTATTCAGTGTCACATGATCCTTCAGAAATCATAATAATATGCTGATTTATTATCAATGTTGGAAACAGTTGTGCTGATTATATATATGTGTGTGTGTGTATTGGAACCTGTGGTCAGGGCCGGATTATCCAATGGGCATTATTGGCACGGGCCCAGGGGCCCACGCGCACTTGGGGCCCAAGCCAGGGGAAGAAAACAATTTAGGAGTGTCTTTACATTAAGTGCAAATAGCGCGTTTATTGGCAAACGCTGTTTACATTAACTCCGCCCACCAAGTCAACCTTCCTGGTTGAGACTCAAGAATACAAAAGAAGCATTAAGAGCGCTTCAGTGGTGCAGGTGGAGTATCTGGCTGATAGGATATTTTGATGCGATCGACGCTGGTCCGAATCCGCATTTAACCGAGCTGTGTACAATCACTTTCACTCTATGGCCCTCATTCATGAAACGAACTTTAGTGTAACGCGTTCATAAAGCCGTTCTGACGTATAACTTTGGAATTCTCGAAACGGTTCTATTTTCGAACATGTTAGTAATGCACGCCTGCTCCTTGTGTAAATATGGGCGTAGAACATTCGGTGTTCCTTTTGGCAAACGGATGGCACTGCGTTTTGATGCACTGACATATTTTATAAGTTCAGTAATATTAGAAGTTATTATTATTAATATACTGCCGTGGATATTCCGGGGATGGACAACTGGCGGCCAGTTGGGAACGGAAAGACAATAGCTGCTATATAGATTTATATGACGATTAAACTTATAAAGGCTATGATTTCACTGAATAAATCTGTGCATGGTTCAAAGTCAGGCGCTGCTGCTTGTGTGCTCCGGTTACCGGGGAAACCGCTATATTCCGCCTTTCTGAAAGCGAAACGTGTTTTTACATGTGAACCGGACCCCGGTGGATCCACAAGAAGATAATGCATTATAAAAATCTAAACAAATAATACATATTATGTTATTTAATATTATAACAGTTTAATAATAATCGTTTAAATTAAAATAATAATTGATACTTTTTGACTCTTTCTTAAAAAAATGTTTAAAGGCTGAAATGTAAAGTGCAGGTATTAAAAAGGTCTTATTTAATTTAAAATATTAATTTTATATTATGGTACCATTTGGAAACGTTTTTGTTTTGTTTTTTTGAAATAAGCACCTTTTAACTGTCCTCAGTTGTTTTACCACTAATAAAAAATAGGACCCCGTACATTTGTTTGTTGCAAATATACAGACAATGAAATTGAGATGTTTACATTGGCTTGTTGGGTAATATTGCGGTCATATTCTGGGAAAAGGTGTTTCCAGTAAAAGGGGCCTCTGAATTCTTAATCCGGGCCTGTCTGAGGTAGGTACTTTGGGGGGGGGGGGTTCATTGATAAATAAAAAGTAAAAAAAAAAAAAAATACAGTAAAAAAACTGCATTTATTTAACAATTTTCTAACCATTTCAATCTTTACTATCACTATCAATTTAACAAATCCTTGTTCAATAAAAACTAATTTCTTAACAAAAGCTGACCTCAAGCTTTTGAACGGTATTATTATAACATATATATTATAACAATATATTATTTGAACGGTAAAATATAACAAAGTTAAAAAGAAGTTATATTTTATATATAAATATATATATATAAACAAAGTAATATTTTAAATAAATGCTCTTCTTTTTTAAATTTAATCATCAAAGAATCCTAAAAAAATATTATCACAGGTTTCCAACATTCATAATAAATCAGCATTGCATAAAATGCATTTTAAAGTATATACAAATTTTGATCAAATAAATGCAGTCTTGATGACCATAAGTGACTTGCAAAAATATAAAATAGTAATACATCCATGTGTGTTTATTTATATAAATATACACAGTACACATTATGTAAACAAAACCCGCGATTAATCGTTTGACAGCACACACACACAAACACACACACATATACTATATATATATATATATATATATATATATATACAATTTTTTTTACATTGCCCTTATTTTACACGTGAGCCCCTGGCCCGGAGGAACTCTCCGCACGTCCCTGCTCAGATTGACAGATAAATAATAAAAATAAAAATGAATTTTCCGACTTTTGAGTGATTAGTTACTGTTTTGTATACATTGCCATGTTAATCATAATTCAAACGCATTTCGTTTTAACGAGCACAACATCATTGCTATTTGTCTGAGAGGGGCACCTTTGAATAATTTTGAAAACGGGCAGGGACACGAGCCCCCAAAAGCCCCCCCTTCTGCACGTGCCTGAAAACGTGTACCAGACAGTGATATCGGAGGATTTGATAACCCCGAATATGAACGCAACACAGAAAAGGTACACGTTTCCCCATAAAATGAAGACCACGATAAAATAGCGTGTATGTATTTAAGACACGTGTAGATGCTGAAGGACCGCCTTTGTATTCCGGGTTCATCTTTTTGCCTGCATAAAGCTCGTCAACTTTTTTTTTTAAACGTTGCATCAAAAACTACCTTTTTAGCAAAGCATTTAATTATTCTTAACATTTCTTTTTGTTTTTAATATCACTTTGGGATTTCTGTGTGGATATAAAGTGCGTTATAAATAAAATGTGTCATTATTATTATTATTAACTTTGGGTGTCCGATATTCATATTTTTTCATCTTGGCACGTTAAGCGTTTTCTTAATGTTTTTAGGGAAACGCCTAACTTTCGGCAGTGCCTTATTCATCTGCTTCCCTGCACACATGCCTGTGACTGTATGTGTGCGTTATACAGCTTCTCACATTATCTGCGTTTGTGGGTGAAAACCCGCGGAATTCTGTCGGTCGATATGATTTAAATTTGGTAAACACATAGAATAAAGCAGCACACTGTGGTCACTGCAGCACGCGAGGGTGGGACTGAGGTGTGTAGAACTGTTACTGTAAACGAGGGTCGCTGGAATTCTGTGGAAATCTGCGGGACTTTCTGTGGAATTCTGTTGGCGCAGATTCCGGGAAGGACTATTAATGAGTGTTTTTCGGCGCATTTCTCGGAAAACACTTAGTACTTTCATTATGTTCTATACGTGCATGTGTAGATCACGTTACTGTATACAGGGGTTTACATCAGCCTCTGCAATGACCCGATGTTCTCAAAAGTGACTCATCGCACTAATACGTCGTTATCGCTCAGAGAGAGACCACCTATTCCCGTCTTTCGTTTCCATTTCTTGGCAAAAACAGTCGCGCTCCTTCCTCAGCGCGCGCGCGAACTCTCGCGGCGACTCGTGCTCGGTGCAGTACTATGAAGGGACGAACGGAGTTTGGCAGGCCAATTTAACATTCTTTCATTAAAACTAGAATCTATGATACTTATTTATTGATTGCAATTAGGATACTATCTAATGTTTGTCGTTCTCAGGGCAGGCCCAGGCTCTGTTGGTGCCCTAGGTGAGATTTTAGATTTCTGTCCCCCACTAAAAAATTCAGAAAATGCAGATTTTTCTTACTATAGATTGTACTATAATATAACACAATTACGGATATGTGTTAACATAAATAAGTAGTAAATAAATTGTGATAATAAATAACCAAATCTGACTAACAGTCATTTGAAGAATCACACAAAAATTAAACAAAGCGCAAATCAGTGGAAAATTACATACTTAAATTATTTCATTTTATGAACGCTGGATTATAGTCCTATAGTCATGGTCTTTTTCAAAAAGACATTTATACACTTTTTGGTGAATTAAAAGCAAGCAGTTATGTAACTGAGAATAAAACAACATTACAGAAGCTTACATTTATTTGAAAGAAAATAAAGTAAAAATAAATAGGCCGTTAACTCAAGCAAAACATTTTCCACAGTGTCAGTATTGCCAGTTCAGATGTTAAGGCTATTTAAAAATATTACACAAACATCACGGGCTATACGCAGTCGTTAACTTGCGATTTTTACCTCAATATTGCTCTTTTTTTCTGCTGCTCCTCTTTGAGTCTTTTCCTGATGTTTTAATTTTTTTACTATTTTTTTTTAGAAATGATACTTTAAGAGCACATAAATTGCAAAACTATTTTAACTATGTGCGCCATGCTGATGTATTATAATTACGTCATGATGCAGAAAGTGTTTAAATTATGCAGCGTTTCATTCAACTCGAAATTAGGATTTTTCCAACCTCTTACTTGGAAATAACGCCTGGAACACCGCTTGTAGTCGGATATCCGATCTACCCCGACCTCAGCAGGACGTGTCAGTTGATTATTTTCATTTGATAATTTTTTTTTTCTGTTTGTGATTGACTGGAACTCACTGAAGTTGGTAGTGGGACATTTCAACTCGGATGTTCTCACTTCCTACCTTGTCTGGAACGCGGCATTCAACATGACATGTTGTCAAATCTTATAATTTTTCATTGATTTAAATTTAATTTTATTCTAACATTATTTTAATTAGTTCGATGATTAATCAGTACTAAAATTATGTTATCTGTCAGAAATTATTTTGCCCCTCCAACCATTAGTTTGCTGCGAGTGAGAGATGAGAGGAGTGCAAAAATTTACAACTTAGCAACAGTGCAGACCCCTTTAGCAACTTTTTTTCCTTCAAAAAAGCGCTCAAACCTTATTTAGTCTTCGAGAATCGCCGCACGAGGTCTTGCTTTCCCTTCACGCGCACACACCTCTCTCTCTTTCCATCTGTCTGTTCAGTTTCTGTTCAGCGCATGCACACACCTCTCTCTCTCTCTCTCTCTCTCTCTCTCTCTCTCTCTCTCTCTCTCTGCATCTGCTCAGTTTCTGTTCAGTTCAGTTAAACACAGATATTAGTTGCTTGCTTCTCTAATTTTACATGCAAGTATAGCCAAAATCACAGCACAGCTATTGTCTTTATCTTATGGGTATTTTATTTAATCAGACAACGGCTCGATTATAAGGATTTGTGCAGATTAACATCTTGTAAAGGAGAGCTAGTTATGTAGTCTTAATGGGTTGTGTTTCAATCACTTTTTCATATTCACCCCGTTGTCTGACAACAGAAACAATAAAATATATAAATGAAAACTGTTTTATTGAGAATTTAGCTGCATCAAAATACAGTATGTGGGCACAGAGAGGCAAACAAATGTAATAATAAATAATTTAGGCTATGTATATATTGCATGTTCAGAAGAAGTGAGCTGCCCTGTGTGCAGAAATGTAAACAGGTTTGTGTCAGTAAATTGCTCAGTTTAAAGAAAGAGAAGTAATGGGTACCTGGAAGTTATTTTTTCACGTGTCTAATAGACATGAACAAGTTCTTTGAAAAACATATATTACCTTTAAAACATATCTACTCTTCATGTTCTATGTTGACTATGGTTTCAATAATAATAAACATACATTTCCATAAAGCATCCATATTTGTCCATGCGCATGTTGATTAGAGTATTAAAAACTTGAAAAGTATTATTTTAAGGTACATTTAGAACAAACAAAAATGTGAGATTAATTGCGATTAAATATTTTTTATCGATTGACAGCCCTAGTTAAAATATTTGAACTTCTGCGGCTAGACCGTATGCGACCGTCCGACCAGATGTGATGTATTCTATTACATTTTACATTTTATGCATTTAGTAGATGCTTTTATCCAAAGCGACTTACAGAGCATTCAGGCTATACAATTTTTTTTGTCAGTATGTGTGTTCCCTGGGAATTGAACCCACAACCTTTTGCGTTGCTAACATAGGAATGGAGGAATACGAAAAAAAAACTGAAAAACGCGTGAAATGTGAAATTTTCAGACTCGGTGTGCAATGACTTTAAGATGAGAATTACCAATATTTTGTTCACTTTAACATTATTCTTTAAACACTATTTTGGTAAAAATTTTGCTTTAGGATAATTCTGTCAGAAATAATTATTTTATAATTATTAAATCATTATTTACGTTGTAGTTTATAGTCCCCCCCCCTGCTTCTTACTAACATCTTCAATATTTCTAGTACATTTTCAATTAAACTATAATGTCTCCTCAAGTTTACACATTACATCTGACAAGTTAAAACAAATTAAACGAGTGAACTAGTATCCATCTAACAACAACTGGGATATTTACCAGTAACTAGAAAAAAAATACTGTTAACAAATGAAAATGTACTAACCAGTGACACTAAAAAGGATGCCACGATTAGACTAACTAGTGAATAAAGAAGTAAAATATAACAATAATAGATACTCGTTGAAAGAATACATGTTAACCCGGCTTGCCATAAGACGGAGAAGTGGGCGGGCGCTAGTGCACAGATCGTGCACGCGCCAAACCAAACCAGTGTATATACATGTGTCGCAGATTCTAAAACTCAGAGCGAGCTGGAACAGCGACGGAACAGCGTGTGCACCAAGAGTACCAGCGGTTTAAATCCTTAAAAAAAGACAACACTCTAATAGTCTACGCAGAATAATTAAGTGACCTTTCACCACCTGAATAGCAATAACGAGAGAGATTAGAAACTATTATTTGCTGCACTGGCTCATCTCATGAACATGGAGCTGATAGCAATAGGGGAGCAAGTGTTTGCTGTGGAGTCAATCACGAAGAAGAGAGTAAGAAAGGTAAGGACAATGTTGTGCATACAAAAATGCACTTCGGTCAGTTGCTTTAATGCAATGTATTCTGCACGCACTGTTTACTTTCTGTTTAGAAATGATTAATCCCACTAAAGTCTGCACAGCTTTCTTCTGTTGTCAGTTCAGTAATGACTCATGAGTGACTAACACCTAAATTCGCGTAACTTTTTCGTCGCATGACTTTTCTTTTTGCAAAACACTGCGGCAAATTATATACCATTCTCTAAAAAATATGTGCATTTTCGCAAGGTCTCGAAAATTGAATTGCGAGCGCTATAGATGGAGGTGGGTGTGTGCGACGAGAACAGTGTCATCATCATCTTTTCCTTCGATGCGCTGTTTAGTGGGTACGCAGTTTATTTGCACGCGCGCGTGGTGCAGTGTTGATGCATGTATAACATCCGCGCAGTTTCCAAAATAATCGGACTAACGGCAGAATAAACGCGATTAAATATGTTTCCATTGCAATAAATAAAATGGGTAATGTATATTAATAGAGTACGTGCATTGGTGTGCATTTATTATTTTAAGAGTAGTATAACGTTACAGCCAGATGTTGTAATGCACAGCAATAGCGACGATGATGATGATGATGATGTCTAGGGCTGCACATGCACATGCACGCGGGTTTCGTTTCATAGGCTCAAGCATGAGGGGAGGCGAGAGCTTCGCAGTGCTGCACGTTGCACAAAACGAGTTCCCATAGCCCCACCTACTTCCATCCAATGAACGTTCTTGAAACTCGCTGTTCTATTTTTTTAAATGGAACTCACGTGCTGGCCCCCTATGACATCACGCGCCATAACATTCGCGAGGGCGGTGCCGTTCTCATCCCTGCACACTCTTTCACATCAAAATACTACTGAGGACGTGTTAAAGAGACAAGCATGCTTTTTCAAAATCTCTGGGATGTTTTTATCATGGATTTGTTCAGAACAGAACTGGTGACGTATGTGACCCCTTTCATTTCTTTCTCTTTCAGGGAAATGTGGAATATCTGCTTAAGTGGCAAGGATGGTCGCCCAAGTAAGTTCTCATAAAAGATTGTCATTTTATTAAAGAAAGAAAATATAACCCACAACTAGGACACAATATGTGGACGAATCCTAAAAAACATGTCAAGGTCACATTTCACCAGCCCCCAAAAAAGAGAAAATTATAGATGGATAAAAAACAGCATAATATTATTCTTCTCTCTCATGTCACATATTTTATGCCTGAATCTCACAAAACGTGTCAAGAACATGTCCTGATCATATTTCACAGCAAAAAAAACAAAAACGAGGTTAAATGTAAAGATAATGAGCCCTAATTTTAGGAATGTGACAAAGCTGTGCATTGCAGCATTAATAATAATTCCCATTGTTGTTTTTCCTTTTTATTTATTTATTACTTACAATGATATTTGTATTATTCTAAAACAGAACATTACATACCATCACTAAGTATATATACTTTACATTATCATTATTGTTTTACATTACACAATAATGAGATCTAGATTTGTATCCATATATTTTTATATACAAAGTGTGTGTGTGCGTGCGTGCGTGTATACTTGAAACTCTTTTAGCCGTGTGCTGCTCTAATGTTCTGTTTGTGTGATTGTCAGGTACAGCTCTTGGGAACCAGAGGACAACATATTGGACCCTCGTCTTGTCGTCGCCTATGAAGAAAAGTAAGTCACACTCTGGGAACCTTCAGTTACTGATGGGGAGATGAATATGCTTGAGACAACGAGATGTTCTTATCTTTCTATCCTCTAATTCCTTCGCATATCTCTCTCTTTCTAACAGAGAGGAGAAGGAAAGAGCTATGTCTTATAAGAGGAAAGGCCTGAGAACTCGTCGAGTTATTCTGCGGGTATGAGTTATCTCTTTACTATTTTCATGTCCAGTAGCAGTTCTTATGCAATTTAAGTAATTCTGATGTTTTTTTTTCCTGTAATGCACAAACTCTATGCTATTTTCCCCAAAAAAATATTTGAAGCCCCATCCAACTGTTGTGTCCTTTCTATACAGCTTCTGTAACAACAAATACTAAAGATTTGATTTTGATTTATATATCCAACAATCTGATACACATAATAAAAAAAGATCTGATGTACTAAAGTGTCCTAGGATTTGAACTTAGATTCATTGTTCAAATTTGGCATAGCATCCACAGGGGATGTACTTGACTTTTTCTTTCGGACATGGTTCAAAACAATTCTCTGTAAGTGCATCAATAGCGCCCCCTAGATTGCAAGATAATGTACTGCAGCAGTTGTTAAGAAACTTCAGTAGTTCAGAAAGAACAATCTAGCCCTAACCAGTATTTGCAACATCTGATTAACACAGCACAATCTTGCCCCTCTAACAGAGCATCTACCCAATGGACCTGCGAAGTAAAGACAAGGTTCCAGATAAACCCATCCCAAGAATCCGCCTGTCCCTCACCCGCTCCATGGGGACGGTAATAGATCAGAATGGGCGGCGCTGCAAGATAAGGCAGTGCAGGTCCAAGCTCATGAATGACATCAAATCATCCCAGCAACCATTCCGGCATCAATTTCCTGCAAAAGCCTTAGAGAAAGCATGGGGAGACAATGAAGATGAGTTGATGAAAAAGTTGAAGATGATGCAAGAGAACAAAGAAAACACAACAGAAGTGCTCCAGGACATTCCAAGTGGTAAGTGTTGTGTGGCATCAACATTACAACTGTTGCTAAGATACACTGCAATGAAAATATTCAGGGCTCATGAGGGCCATTCTGAAAGATCTTTGCCAGATATTTCTGAATCACAATGACAACACGTGTTTAATGTGATTAAGAAATACTCAGCTGTCAAAATTCATGATGTAGTTCATAATTCAAAATCTGTAAGATACGCTGTCCTCTGCAAAAAGGAGTTTTGTTTTAGTTACTTTTTCTGAATGTTAAAACTGGACCATAATGCAGCATAAAAGCTGATTTTCCCAAAATCATCATAAGCCTAAGTAGATTGTTGAGACCATTGGTCCCAGTGGTTTCTACCATCTACTTGGGCTTACGATGGATGGATTTGGGAGACAGCCCAAGTCGGTTTGCTCCTCATTTTATAAAATCAATTTCACAAAGTAGTCCATACGACTTCCGATTCTGTAGAAGCTATACAGTAGGACCAAAGTGATATTTATATTGTGATTTGACAAAAGTCTTCCCTTCTGCTGTTGCTTTCGAATCTCTTTCACATTCAAGTACATTCAAATGTGTTGTTAAAGGTGCGTAACGACAGGTTTAAAGTCGGTAAAGATCACCGACACCAACATTTTTATGACATAACATAAAAGAAGGTCATATGTGTTTGGAACGACTTAAATAACTTTCAGTTCTAGTTTGAACAATTCCTTTCAAAGTTAATCATGAGTTTCTGTTGTTTTCTGTCAGGTCATGAGATGTCGGAGGGTTACAGCTCTTCGTCAGAACATGAAGCTGAAATCATCATCAAGGAAACCGAGAACTGCTCTTTCATTTTTGTCCATGCTGAAAAGCTAATTGAGGATGCAGGTCTAGTTTTAGGAGCAGTAGAAAACATTACAATCCCCAACACACAAGAGAATGAGCCAGTCACAATCACTGCAGAGGATGAGGACTCCGAACGGGTTTCACATGACACAACAAACACTGACCAATCACTACAGAACAGCACCCAATCAGAAGCCGAGCAAGGTGTGTTTGACAAAGTACAGAACAGACCTTCGGTTATCGAGGTACATTCGAGCACTACATGGAGACAGGAAGAGGTAAGAGAAAGGGTTGAGGTAGACAGTTCAGAGACCAAAGAAAATGGAAGAAATGGATGCTGATGTTACAACAGAACGCACAACATTATTACAAGTCCCAATTGACCAATCACAGACTCCCTCCACCACCACAACACATCCTGGGAAAGTCCTTGTGACTCAGGTGACGATAAATTCCGTGACCGTCACCTTTAAAGAGGCCACGAGTGCAGAAGGCTTTTTTAGTGGCTATGGGTTCGAGGTGTAAGTTGACAAAGCAACCCAAGAACACACAATAGAATGATGTACATTTAGTCAGGACCAAGTGAATAACACCGTTTGCAGTAGTGAAGCAGATATTGTCTAAGCAAGGTAAAGACATCAACAAAGCATTTGTTTTCTTAAGTTTGTCATTGTGGTAAAAAAACATTGAGGGACGACATTTCTGATTATACTCGGTGATGCTGTATTCAAAGACTTTAAGCATGTAAAGCAAATCTCTGTATATCTGTACCACTACTCTTCCATCAGCAGCAGTCATTGACTTAACAAGGAGAAGAGACTGTTTTTCAGTTCTGACTTGAAGACAAAACTACTGTTACGTCACCTCTTTTGTCCTGTAACCAACCAGATGGGGAAAGGAATGGCCACCTGGCTTTGTTTCCATATCTGAGCTATCTTCACTGTTCGGAGGCCTTTTGTGCATTTTTTTAAGAGACAGTATTGGTTTACATTCACAGCTGCTACAGTGGACGCTTTCGTAGGTAGATCCTGTTCATGTGAACACATGTGCTTTAGGTGTGCTTTAAGCATGGCAATAATCAGAGCCGAGCCTAAAGCTACATGTTTTGTTCGTGGTGATAAGTTGAACATGGCTTGTCAGTTCTGTTGTTGCTCTCACATGTGACAACTACACTTTTTTTGCTTGTATTTACAGCAAATAAATGGAAAAAATAAAGTTGTGGGTGATTTTAATTAATTTGAGTAACACTTCTTTTGTGTGACTGTATAAGTTCCAATTGCAAGACAGTTACATTGAAATAATCACATAGTATGTTACAGTTGTTATGAGATATTAAGTCACATATGTGACCCTGGATCTCAAAACCAGTCTTAAGTCGCCCGGGTATATTTGTAGCAATAGCCAAAAATACACTGTATGGTCAAAATTATAGTTTTTATACACTTAAAATCATTATGATATTAAGTAAAGATCATGTTCCATGACGATATTTAGTAAATTTCCAACTGTGGATATATCAAAACTTAATTTTTGATAAGTAATATGCAGTGTTGTGGAGTAATTGGTTACATGTAACGGAATTACGTAATTTAATTACAAAATAAAAGTAATTGTAATCAGTTAGTTACTAAGAAAAATGTGTAATTAAATTACAGTTACGTAAGAAAATGTGAATGATTATAACGGGGGTTACATCTGATTTTTCACATAATATATAATAATTATATATTATATAACACATAATAATTAATTTGGTCATACTTTTATTTGTTTGTTGTAATGAGTTATGACGCCACTTAAAAAGTGTGTTACATTGCAAATATTTATTTGCCTCTTTATGGCGTGTTATTTGCGTAGCCTATACATGAATGCATATGTGAGAAACAAATACGATTAACTATTATTATTGTCCATGACATTCATATGCAAATTGAATGGGCAGAGCAATACAGTGTTCACTCAAATCACGGAGTGAACTAATCAGAAATGAATGAATGATGCATTTATGCATAGAAATGACAACAGAAAATAAGACCTGGATCTCCATGCAGCAGGATATTCAATGCAATGTGAATTTAACATCTTTATTTTGCCATCTGGCAGCTTTATTCTTAACCCTGTGGATGTCTTGACAGTTAACGGCTTGCTTCCATTTTACACACGAATACAATTTCTGCATATTACTTTAAATGTCGACAACGCTTCCATTTGGGCTCCTTTGGTGCTTGCTGTGTGGAACATCGAAACATATTCGGTAAAAAACGAAGAAAAGTCGGACGAAATGCATTTAAAGTCGCTGCTCTGCGGCACGTGCACGCGAGAGGGGGGTAAGATTTTCACGGGGGGTCAGATTTCGGTACAACACTGGTGTTGTGCCCAATTCAGACCCCTGCCAGATCATTAAACACCCTAGTATTGGTAGGGTTAGTATGGGGTAGGGGTTAGGATGAGCACAACACCGGCCACAACTAGTGTAAAGGTGCGTTCACACCATACGCGAATGAAGCGAATAAATCGCGCTATTCGCGCGTAGTTGGACGCTTGAACATTTAGAGTTTACTCGCTTCATTCGCGCGTGAAATTCGCTACACAACAGACGCGAATACGCGTCATGGGAGGGGCTTCTGCCAGGCAGCTCCAGTCTCGTTGCAAAATGTATTCCTGTTTTTGTAAAAGTACGAAGATATATATACAGCTCCAGGTACCCACATATAACCACAATTACTTTGTCCTCCATTGTTGTTTCGGATTTTCGGCCTCCGCTCGTAATCACGTCACTGCTAGAGCAAGCTCCTGATTGGTTAACGCGGCGCGAATATCGAGTAGCTCCAGAGTGCACCCTGGACGATGGGGCGGGGCGACACATTAAGGTGGGGCGACACGTGTCGCTCCGCCCACCCCCAATTTCATTGGTTATATTATAATACAGCAGAACTTATTGGTATAGGCGTTTGCACATAAGCATTATTTTATATACGTTTTTATGAATGATCTATGCTGTTTTGCTGTACTACAGAAATACTAAGTGCTAACAATAGCGATTTTATTTAGAATCAATTAGCAAATGTTTGTTTTTTAAACTTATGACGAACTAGTCAGATTAAGTTCCTATCAAACGCTTGGTGGCGACATCTCCGAGTGCTTCAGGCAGAACAGAGCTGTGTAATATGAGCGGTTCACGAATGAATTCTGGGGAACAAATTCTTAATTCGTGGCTTTGATATAGTCCTACCTATGCTATAAATAGCCTCACCTATGAGAAATATTAATTATGTTTCTGTGTGATGAACGTAAATAGAGGTCCCCCTTAATCCTGCATGTTAAATGAAGTCAGATATTAATGCACTTTTCACTGTACACGAAGCAGACTGAGCAGTTTTAGCTGGGCGATGTTGATAAAAATGACCAACTGTTTGACATTTATCTTTTTTGTATAATGTATATTTATTATGTAGCCTATAGGCCTATTGTATATTTTAGGATCGTGGATAAGCAAAAACTTAGGATATGGTGATAATTCATTGTAGTTTAGGAAGATATGGGATAAACCCGCAAATGTTTTTATTTTAAAGAACAACTGCGGTGACAAATAAGACAATAATAAATAGCCCATCAGCGTGAACTGAGGTTTTATGTGTGGATAATGGGATATTTTTTTTTGCATATAGGCTTATTTTAAATGTTTTTGTTTACTAAAACAGCTGTTATTAAATCTGACCAGCGAATATTATTATTAATGTGCTTTAGTGCTTATTTAAGCAAACATATTCATGTATTTTCTCTGCAAATGTGTATTTATACTTTATATATAGGCTATATGCACAAATTAAATTACTGGTTTTGTGGCTCAATCCTTTAAAAAGAACCAGGATTCACTGTATTATATTAGGCCTACTGATTTTAGATTTGTATTATAGTCTTTGATAAATACAAAATATTAATCACAGAGAGGGTCTTTTATTAAAAGTGCTCACGTACCTGTTGCTCAGATTTACAGCTCCGAGTGATATTAATATTCGATATTGATCGAGTGTTAATAACTAAATCTAAATTCATCCTGTACACAGATTAGAGCACGCACACACAATGAGGGGGTGGATACATAAATCCATATAGATTTTTAATATTTGATATCACGGACACTTATTTGCTATAAGATAGAAGCCTTTAAAAACTGTATGTGAATCAATATATGCTCAAATATTTTATTAAGATATAAACAAGGAAACATTGAGCTTCTCATGAAAACATTTATTTGCACTTTATAACCTACAAGTTTGTGACACATTGAGAAACTTAACTCATCTCTTTAAACAACAACAAAAAAACGGTTGTGTTTTAAAAAGCAAAATCATCCGCTTATGTGCGTGTTTGTCCCTTTCTAAAATACAGCAAATTATCATTATTTGCATATAAAATCCCAATTTAGTGCTGATTCGCGGCCTGCCGATCCTCAAGGAAATATAAATGAAGGAACCCGGAGGTGCTGTCATCAAGAGTTTATTTGTAAACAATGACTTCATCTGACTAAAATTACCATGGTTACTAAACAGATTGTAATTAAGATAGGCGTATAATTCTAGAGTTAGCACATAATATTTCTATAATATGGCCAAATCAATTTTACAGAATCGTACACAAAGGAATGCACATGCTTGGGTCTACACCAATAAGATTTGCTGTATAAACCAATGGAATTGGGGGTGGGTGGAGCGACACGTGTCGCCCCGCCCCAAGTGTCGCCCCGCCCCATCGTCCAGACTGCACTCTGGAGTACTTGCGAATATCCACCAAAATTCAGATTTTTCAACTCAAACGCTCAATTCGCGTTGCCTCATTCGCGCGAATAGCGCCGCAGGATTGTCTATCGCGTCTTTGCATTGACTTAAAATGTAAATCATTCGCGCGTAACGCTTCATTCGCTTCTGGTGTGAACGCCCCTCGAGTCTATGAACTGGTATAACTAAATTCAATAACAGTTGCACTGCAATTCATGTTCTGATGTTAGAATTAAAGAACAATAAACATAATACCGTTACACTTAACTTATCTGTACATATTCAGTGCAATTATTTTTAAGCTGTTGTTGACATCCTATCTAAAACGACACACACACACACACACACACACACACACACACACACACACACACACACACACACACACACACACACACACACACACACACATGTTGGTTTTTATGGTTTACGGGGACTTTCCATAGGCGTAATGGTTTTTATACTGTACAAACCGTATGTGCTATTGCCCTACACCTAAACTTAGCCCTCACAGGAGACGGTGCATTTCTATTTTTCCTCAAAAAAACTCACTCTGTATGATTTATAAGCGTTTTAAATTATGGGGACACTGAAAATGTCCTCATAAATCACCTTCTCCTTGTAATACCTATGTCATACCCATGTCATTATACAAATTTGTGTCCTCATAAACCACATAAACATGCCCCCACCACACACACACACACACACACACGTTGGTTTTTATGGTTTACGGGGACTTTCCATAGGCGTAATGGTTTTTATACTGTACAAACTGTATGTGCTATTGGCCTACACCTATCCTACACCTAAACTTAGCCCTCACAGGAGACGGTGCATTTCTATTTTCCCTCAAAAAAACTCACTCTGTATGATTTATAAGCGTTTTAAATTATGGGGACACTGAAAATGTCCTCATAAATCACCTTCTCCTTGTAATACCTATGTCATACCCATGTCATTATACAAATTTGTGTCCTCATAAACCACACACACACACACACACACACACACACACACACACACACACACACACACACACACACACACACACACACACACACACACACACACACACACACACACACACACACACACACACACACACACACACACACACACACACACACACACACACACACACACACACACACACACACACAGGTATAGAAGGAGGGGAGAGCGCTGATTATTCACTCCAAAATCAAAATGGCTTGATAGTTAAGACTGCTTAAGTTTTGGGGGGGATTACATTTATTTAATTTTAATCATTGTAGGGTGGTTGTGTCCACACACTGCTAATGCTGGGTACACACCAGAAGATAAGATAAGATTTTGGGCCAATTTCTCCCCTTCCGACAATCCTAGGTAATGTCCCGATTATCTTGGTGGTTCTAAAGATTATTTTATCAGATTTTCCTAAGGTGTAAGGTGTGTTAAGAGTGAGTGAATCCGCTCGGAAGAACGTCGGAGGTGCCCCGATCGTGAATCGTACGATCAGAAATCCTGCTGTGTGCAGTTCACCGAGGACAAACACGCGTTTGATCTGCAGATTATCACGTGAAACTAAACAATTTCCAATCAGAAAGTGTGCTGACAGAAGACAGATTCACAACAAACCATAACAAACACATGTCATGGTACAGCACAAAAGCATTTGGACACTCATCACAATTTCTTCCTGCCATTACCAAAGACTGGGACTTTGCCTTAAATCTATTCTTTGAATTATTTATACTTAAGGAAATTAAATTTTCTTTTTGATTTTCTTTTATTTATTTATTTATTTATTTATTTATGTATTATTGTTTTCTGTTTATTGTTGTATTTGATGCAAGTTATATTTTATTGCCCTTGCATGTTCTTTGTTCTAAAATAAAAAAAAATATATCGTTTATTCTCAAGCCTCGAGATATTCTGCGAGATTTCCCGTGTTCACAGTCGGTACTCTGGTTGAAAATCTGTTGGTGTGTGGTGTGCTGTCTTCGTCACATTGCAGCACACCACACACCATGGGAGCAAAATGGTTCAATCTAGGATTTTTTTGTCCTCGTGTGTGGTCTCTCATATTTTGATCTTATAAGATTTTACAAATCTTTTAGTGTGTACCCAGCATAAGACACATATATATATATGCAAATTAAAATATTTTGCATTTAATGTCTCCTTTAAAATATTATAATCTTAATTCAAGTGACGAAGGATTTTGAAAGTCTGACAGTTATCAGTGTTGAGTACTACTGTAAGGTTAAAGGCCTAAATATACTTCTTTTTTTACGCGTATGTTAGCGTATGCGTAGTCGTACACCCAGCCTTGCAAACTATACTTCATCTGACTCGTACAGGTACACAGACGTTTGACGCATGCGCTTTGCGCCAAATTGCAATACCTCACCTGGCCTAGCGGGGGCCGTAGGGAGCAGTTATGAAGATTACAGTGTGACGAAGGACACGGAAGAAAGACTCATAAAAGTCTGGTAAGCACAGCGAAAAGGCTAGCTGTGACCAAGTATTGCTCCAAGCTACCGTTTGGGAAGCCAGACAGTGTCTAAGCTTATTTCGGAGGTGTGTGAAGCCAGATGTTTATGCAGTTTTTCTTCGACTACCTTTTGAATAGATACCCCGATGGCAGCGTTTCCACCTTGCGGATAAACTAACTACTGCAAGAGAGTTTAATGCGCATTTACGCATGGTTAAAAAAATCCAGGGGTGTGCGTACAGTACGTGCGTACTATTCTGAAATTCGCATGTCCCTCACGTACAAAGTGAAGTATACTTTGGCCTTAACCCTGCCTGGTTAACATGTTTGAAAATTATTAACAGTTAAAAACATTAGGAATTTAGAAACGCAATCAAAAATAATCAAATGTAATCAGTTACATGAATAAAGTAATTTAAAAGTTACACTACTTATTTTAAGTAGGGTAACTTGTAATCTGTAACCTATTACATTTCCAAAGTATCTTTCCCAACACTGGTAATATGCATTGCAAAGAACATCACTTGGACAACTTTAAAGGCAATTGTTTTTTCTTCAGATTCCAGATTTTCAAATTGTTGCATATCGGCAAAAATAATGTCCTATCCTAACAAACCAAACAGCAATGGAAAGCTTATTTATTCAGCTTTCAGTTGATATATATTACCCATATGACTGGTTTTGTGGTCCATGATCATATTTATGAAAACGGTTGCAATTACGAGTCACACTGAGAGACAAAGTTGCATTGTGAGTTATGAAGTCGCAATTACAAGAAATAGTTACAATTATTAAACATTAAGCTGCTTTTTGTTCCTTTTATATTGTGAGGCAGGTACCTTAAAATGTATTTAATGAAGTCTTCCAGAGAGCAGGGTAAAATAATCCTGATTACACACGCGGGAATACATAAACAGAGAGTACTGTTGGCCAGTTGTCACAAAATAAACCCAGGAGGAGAATCTCAAATTGATATTTTCTAGTCAATCGGACCTGGTAAATGTTCTAAACTACTGGTAAAAAAATTATGAAACGTAAGCCGACAGTACAGTCACATTTTCTGATGCTAAAGCTGATTCTTAACCACTCAGGGAAAGCCACTAAAGTCACACTTTTACCAGTCAATCTCTACAGTTCCCTTTTATTACCTATAGGATGATTTGCAGGAGCAACAGTTTCTTCAGTATCAGTCTAAACGTCAACCGGTAATGACAGCTGGCTGATGAGTCAACTATGACCAGCCTAACAGCCTTTATTAACACATTTAACCAAACAAACCCAAATCCAAGAGCACTGCCATTCTGCCAAATCAAAGAAATAAAATTGAGCCAAATAAAGAGAAAAGTTTAAAGCAGAAATGAGATTGTTAAAAAATTGCAATCGTCAAATGATCATCAAATACTGAAATTTGTTTTCATTTTATTTAAAAAAAAAAGTATTAAGTCCACAGTTTGTGTTTCCTTTGTACAGTACAAAATATTCAAATAAAACTCCCAAAGTTCAGAGCAAAGAAAATTCTGGAGGTGGAGGACATTTTTAAGTGGTACAGAAGAAAGACGAAAATGGTGAAATCAGTGACTCGCCTCTCCTTCTCCATCCTGCGCCATACAGTTCATATGTGAAACGCTGGTCAATATGATATTAGTGAGAGCAGATGAACTCCGGCACCACATCCAATACACACACACACACGTGCGTGCGCACGCACACACAAAACTTTCATCCAACCAGTACAGATGCCTCCACTATCCAGTAAGTCTATAAGGAGTGCACACACATTCAGAGGGTGGGTGCGTGCGTCTAATAACTTGTCCTGTTGCAAAAGAAGTGATGTCCAATGGAATTTCCAATATGGCATGAAATAAGATCCATTGGGCAGCAGAGCGCACACCAAACCCGAATCCCCAACACTGTAATTTATATTATAATCAATAACCTAAATCTCCAGCTTAAGTAAAGGAATAGCTCCCCATTTTAATAGGTTTTAACAAAAATATATTCTATGTGAACTGTAGCAGTCTCTGGGAACACATGTAAAAAAAAAACATGACAAAAAATGAAAAAAAAACTAGAATAAATAAAATACAAAACTCATTTTACAAGGAAGATATGCATGATGTTCAGATAATTATAATAATATAGGCATGACAACATTTGAAAAGTTCCATCTGATTCTGTAAAACACATAACAGAGACTGGTACATGGTGAAACTATATATATATATATATATATATATAGTCCTTAATCATTTGCGCTTTAATTTATACCACTTTTAAAATCTTACAAAATATCTCTTGAAAAAGGAAAAGTACTCCCCTTGACCGGTTGTGAAAATATTACTTGGGGTTTGTTCTCCGAGGCTGAGAAACAATCCTCAATTTGTACACAACTGGCAAAAAACAAAAAAACACCCCCCTATACTCCATTTTCAAAGCATTCATGATGAAAAACACTAAACTCATCCTTGTAGTACAAAAAAAGCTAACACTGTCTCAGGTGAGGTTTTGTGAATTTCATAACTATATGATGTCTCAAGGGTTATTCATGTTAATGGCAAGGTCCTGGCCACTAGGGGGCAGCATTTCATTAGCTCCCGGTCCGTGGAGTCCTGCTAAGCCACTGAGCTGAGATAGCATGGCGCTCTGATCTGCACCAAATCCACTTGGGTCCTTAGAGTTGTGCTGTGGCTGTTGGGAAGGTGGAGGAGGTGGAGCCATGCCTGAGTGATGCTGCTGAAGGTGGCTAGGATGCGGAGAACCTGTTTGGGTCTGAGGCGAGATGTGGTGGGGCGAGGGCTGTGGTTGCAGGCGCGGGGACGGACTTGAGTGAGGTGGCTGGGACTGGGGTCGTGGGGAAGGCTGAGGGGAACAGACCTGGTTGCTGAGGGAGGATGGGAGCTGTTGGCCCTGCAAGTGGGGCGATTGAGACATCTGATGCTGCTGCGGGCTCATGGGGTTGTTCTGCTGTGCCGGCGAGGTGCCACTGAGATGTTGCTGCTGTTGAAGCAGACGCTGATGCAAAGCCTGTTGCAATAATGCCTGTGATGTCTGAAGACCGGGACCTCCTTGCGTGGGCTGCGGACCTCCTCCGTGCCCCACGTCGGGACCTTGCGATGCCGCATTCTGCTGCTGTTGCATCTGTAGTTGGTGTTGCTGTGCAAGCCTCTGTTGCAAGGCAGCTGTGGCTTGCTGTTGCAGAGGGTTGCCTGGAAAGCTCTGCTGCTGGCCAGGTTGCACACCTTGTAGTGGCTGACCTCCTGGTAGGACTTGCATGTTACCCTGCTGACCCATGTAACCTTGCTGCTGTTGGAATGATGCGTGATTACTCATTTGTTGCTGCTGTTGTTGTTGTTGCTGCTGCTGTTGCTGCTGCTGCTGAAACTGTAGTTGCTGTTGCCTTCTTATGACCAGATCTCTAAACTGTGGATTAATGTTGGCCATGTTTGGAACACCCTGACCCTGAATTCCTTGCTGCTGTTGCTGCAGCTGCTGCTGTTGTTGCTGCTGCTGCAAGGTAGCAACTTGCTGCTGCTGTTGCTGCAGCTGCTGCTGCTGCAAGGTAGCAACTTGCTGCTGCTGTTGCTGCAGCTGCTGCTGCTGTTGTTGCTGCTGCTGCTGCAAGGTAGCAACTTGCTGCTGCTGCAATAGCGGCCGCTGTTGCATTTGCTGCTGCTGGAGCTGAGGAAGTTGAGTCTGCATGTTAACACCCTGTCCAAGGTGCATGCCAGGCTGGGACATCCCAGTATTGACACCCACTGGTTGTCCTCCCATAGGTCCTGGGCCACCCTGTGGTCCAGCAGGGCCACCTGTGCCTCCTTTATACTTGTGAACCCGCTGCTTGATAAATGCTGCCATTAATTGTGGGTTAGACCGAAGAATGTTGAGGACTTGCTGCTGCTGTAGAGGAGAGCTTGGAGATCGCAGGGTCCGCAAAAGATCATGCAGGGCTCCCTGAGGCAGATTGCCAGCTGCTGCCCCACTTGCTATGCCACTTTGCAGACCAGCCTGCACCATACTCATCAAGGCGTTTCGATTCAACATTTGGGGTGCTTGCTGTTGTTGCATTTGTTGTGGTTGTTGCTGCTGCAGAGGGGGCTGCATTGCAACCATTCCTGGTTGAGCCATCATAGCAGGTCTCTGCTGGGTTGGCATACCCTGCCCCGGCCACTGCTGCTGCTGAAGTGGTGGGTTCATTCTCGGCTGCTGTAGATGCATTTGTGGTGGCATCTGTCCTTGCACAACTGCCTGTTGGGGTTGCTGCTGCTGCATGGGCCCAGCTCCCACCATCATTCCCTGAGATCCTTGCTGCTGCTCCATCTGCACTCTGTTCGCTGATGTTTGTGCCTGCGAGGCTATTCCATGTGGCCCTACCATGCCAACCCCAGGGTGGGCTACTCCCATCTGTCCCTGTGGCTGCTGATGGTGCTGCGGCATCATGCCAGCTTGCGTAGCCTGCCTTTGTAGCATCTGAACCTGTGCCATCTTTCGCTGTGCATCTGCCACTTGCTGGATCTTCATGGCTATCTCCACAGCTGCAGGTGGAGGACCTGAAGGTTGCTGTTGCTGGGACATAGGTGCTGTGCCTGGATTGCTGGAGAGTTGAGGAGGAGTTGCAGGACCAAGGCTTGGCTTACCCCGCGACTGTGGATTTGGGGAGTGACCTGTGGAATGGGGACCATATTGATTGTGTGGGTGTTGTCCTACAGGTTGTTGAGGAACCATTTGTTGCTGCGGGGATGTCATCATCACGCCTGCACCTGGCATCTGCTGAAACTGGTGGTGGACAGGATGCTGAGGAGGCTGCTGGGGAGCTCCAGGTGGGACTCCACCCACACCGGGCTGGGGTAGAGACATAAGGTTGGGTGTCAGCTGTGTGGGCGTCTGAGGGGTTGCAGGTTGCGTACCGACCGAAGTAGGTGTGCTAGGACCTGTGGCCCCATTGTTGCCAGGGGATGGAAGACCTCCAGGAGGCCCACCGCCACATGGTGGTGGCTGCCCTGCTCGCTGCATGGTGGCCATACGTCTACGCAGCATTTGCGCTTGTTGAAGCCTGTGTTGTAGCTGCTGCTGACGAAGCTTGTGCTTGATGTTGAGACAGAAGGGCACAGGACACTTGTTTTCCTGGCAGTGCTTGGCATGATAGCAACATAATGCAATGAGTTGCTTGCAGATGGGACAGCCACCATTGGTCTTGCGTTTGCAGCCCTTGGTATGTTGCACTACTCTCTTCATCTTCTGGCAAGACGGCAAAGAGCAATTAGCATTGCGACACTGGCACGCATGCACTAGTGACTGGATACAGCGCTGGATGCTGAGACGACGCGAGTCGCCAGGGTTCTGAGCGGAGGCTGCAGCTTGGTTGTTGCTCTCGTCATCAAGACCCAGTCCAAGTTTATCCATCTTGTGCACATGGCCCTTAGTGTTATAGCAAGTGATGCAGAGATCATAATCCTACAAAAGAAGAGAGAAGGGGGCATTTCAAAAGTTTCTCAATGTTTTTATAAAAATGCACCACAATACAGCATTTTTAGAAACCCTCTTCAAAGATATACCAAGTATCATACATCCCACATGGCATTTCTTACCTCACAAACAGTACAGTGAAAGCGTGTCTCAACGTGGTGCTTGCATTCATTGCATGTGTAGACAAAGCGGTCCTGGCTCTGATTGTGCAGTTCTACTAGCATACACATGGAGCTCCATTTGGCCCGCCTCAGCGAGCTGAATTCAAGGTGCTTGTCTCGTGCAATTGTTAGGAAAGCATCTCGTCCGTCCATCAGATCGCAGGCCATCAGGGGGTCAGGGTCCAAAATGAGTGGAAGGGAATTGGCAGAAGGACCAGCGATGAGACGGATAACAAAGAAAACCTTGAAATTAAGAAGTGTGTTGACATTTGTGAGTTCAGTCCAAACGTGTAAATGACAAATGATATAAATGTTTTTGGGAGCTACATACCTCTTTGTGTTTCTCCATCGTAGCATAGAGTTTCTGGGATAGATCATTAGAGACATTTGGCATACCCGGTTTCTTTTTATTGGCTCGGCTCAAGCTGGTCTTGTTCTTGCTAGTCTTCTTGCTGTTCTTTTTTTTGGCATTCTTGCTGTCACCATTGGTAGCCTAGACAGTCAGAAAAACATTAATCTTAAGCATCAGGTTAAAATAATTAGGTTTTAAAAATACATATTAAAGCAGCTGCACTGGAATTTTACCATCAAGTCAGAAACAAGAAAGGACAGTGGCTGTCTAAAAACCCAAAGATTGTGTTCAGTTTTTCTATAAGTACTTTTTAAAGTTACCTAGTTCACACAACATTTTTTTTCCTTTGGCACTTGAGTATGTTTTTACTCCAGTACAAAACGGTTACAAATCTGAGTCAATCACTCACGTCAATACTCTCACTGGAGGTGTTGTTTTCCTCTCTCTTCCGTTCTTCCTCCTCCTGTTCCAGCTCTTTAATGCTCTCCTCCAACACATTAGGCCAGAAATCACCCTCAAAATATGGGAGCTCCATCGCACTGGTCAGACGATCCTCTGTTGCCTGCTTAAAAACGTCCTGGGCGAGGAGAAACATGCAATAGTTAGTGAAGGACTTCAGATAGAGGACACATTGCTGTCAACAAGCCAAACAAGGGAAAAGACTATAGTGCAGTATGCTGACTCAAGTCTAAACTTCTATTATTGTCACTCAAAAGTACAGCTGTCACAGTACCTTGTAGTCGTGTATAATTCTGTCAGCTACTGCTTTGTCAAGCATCTTCTTGTACCATTCTTGTAAGCGTTTAGGTTTGGGAATCTTCTGATCAGATGGGTGGCAATGGAAGATGTAGTCGTCTCCTTCACTTGGTGGACATGCCCAGATGTGGCCAGTGACAAACCCCATTTTTTTGACATACTCCAAGTATCCAATTAGGATCTCATGATAGACTCCGGTTCTCAGGTGACGGGGTTGGAAAAAGTGCACACTGTCAAGGTAGGAGATGTATACACGTCTGCATGGGGAGAGAGAGAGAGAGACAGATAGAGGATATTGCTAAGTTACTTGTGTTTCTCAGACCCTCTTGTAATGTTATCCACAAGAGGGAAGATTCTGTGTGTGCCTGAAGATGTGTGACTGTGTCTTTGTTATTTTTAACCTTTGATTGGGTTGAGGGCAGTCAGAGCCGTATTCTTGCACATGCATTCCAAAGAAGCAGACATCTGTCCCATCAATATCTTCAAATGCAAACAGAGCTTTTGTCCTGTACGGGAATGACTCTGACATCTCGCCGCTATCAACAAACCTGTAAAAGTCATACAGTAAACTCTTTAAATCTTTTCATGGTGTCCTTTAAAAGTCTTCTTTTTTTAAAAGACAAAAATACGTTTTTAATTAAGCAAACGTGAATATCTATTATTTTTCAGTTTCTGAATCAAAGATCCATTCATTAATCCACATCGAAATACCAGAGTTTGTGTAATATATTGATCCAATGTGGTTTTCTCATCCTCCTAAACGCCTTTCAAACACAAAACACCTTGAAATAATTCATTTTCGATGACTATTTACACAACAGTGACTGATGGGGATGCAATGCAGTCATGTCCAAAGTTTAGAACGATTTTACTTTATGCAAATGAGCAACAAAGCAATGAGATTGACTCCAGATGTGAGTGGAAAAAGACATCCCAAAGTGCAACAGTGATGCGCAAACTGTCTCCTCTGAGATACTGCACTTGAGTGCAAGCAAGATAAAGATGTTACTGTTTACCGTGAGCAATTCATCTGCCCACATACATCGATATAATCAAAAAATATATGTAAAATCCTTGGGCATTCCAAGAGAGCTTGATTCATGCATTGTAATATTTGTTCATGTGCATATGATAAACTATAGAGCGCTGCAATTTCCTTGGAAATACTTTCTCCTCAAAATGTTTTTTTGACAAAATAGGTCTCTTCATTTTACCATTTATGACCAAGAAGCTATGGAAGGCCACTAATAACATTCAAGTGTTATTATTGTTAACTAAAATTAAATATATTCAAATTTGCTTTTGCAGAACATTTTAAGAAAAATATTAAATGAATAACTTCAAAACAAATGAAAAAGAAATGCTGCCTTGGCAACTAACAAAGAAATGAAATGAAATTAATTAAATTACAATAAATTAAATCTAAACAAATACAAAAAAACTAACTAAAATTGAAATGAATATAAAAATAAAAGGTAATCTAAAATAACAATAATATTAATATCATGGTAACACTTTACAATAAGTTTCATAAGTTAACATTAGTAAACATGATCTAATAGTGAACAATACTTCTACAGCATTTATTAATCGTAGTTAGTGTTAATTTCAGCATTTACTAATGTATTATTAAAATCACACGTTGTGTTTGTTAACATTAGTTAATGCATTGTGAACTAATATGAATAAACAATGACCAACTGTATTTTCATTAACTAACATGAATAAATAGTGTAATAAATGCATTGTTCATTGTTTGTTTATGTTAGTTAATACATTAACAAATTTTAACAAATGACACCTTAATGTAAATTGTTATCAATATCATATACTATAATAGTGCATAAATAATACTAAAATAACACTGGTTAGGGTATACAGTAGTAAATGCCTACTACAACATCTACTTGATATATCAATTATGAAATAATTATGTGAACAAGTGTATTACTGCATGTAAGGTTATGGGCCATTGTTAAGTTTCATAATAATCACAAGGACAATTCAGTCACAAGAAATGAAGCAAACCGTTCAAAATTCAAAGTCCCGAACCTTAAAAGGAACAACAACAATATTTCAGAATATCCTGCACTGTTCCTCACCTGGACTTCATGCCAGGTTTGACCTCCACCACTTTATCAGAGACGTGAACCACACGGACGGTGACATCACCGGTTTCAGGATGACTCTGGCGCTTCAGGTACTCGTTCACTTTTGTCTCCAGGAAGTTACCAAGCTTTGTCTGAGGAAGCCCTGGAATAATGAGAAAGAAAAGCATGGAGTTTAAAATCCAATGCAATTATAGCATTTTAAAATACATTATGACAATTCATTATCATAAAACAGTGCAACACTCTTAAGATCTGTCATTAAATCTTATTACACAGCTCTCAGAAATGCTTGATTCTCATTAGCCAAGCATGGAATTCTATATTCTAGAAGTTAAACAAAAGGAATGTTTCCCAGATTTCTTAAGCTCTTATCCACTTACTCTTTGCAGTGTATTTATTCTCCTTCCTTGTTGTATTGGCCTTTTTCCGACATCCGTCACAAACAAACCTGATTGAAGACAGAGCAGGATATTTGGAAACAGAGCGTTACATCT
Source organism: Ptychobarbus kaznakovi (assembly GCA_027422405.1). Taxonomy (NCBI): domain Eukaryota; kingdom Metazoa; phylum Chordata; class Actinopteri; order Cypriniformes; family Cyprinidae; genus Ptychobarbus; species Ptychobarbus kaznakovi. Next base: position 20,675,322 of record CM049807.1, read on the forward strand.
CTGTATATACGGTTAACTCTGCATTTATAGATACAAGACAGAACAGTAATAATCAAGTAGTAGCAGTAACAAAGGACATCAAGTCGTCCTATGTCTTCCATATTTACAGTAGCTCTGAAAAAAGTTTAAATGTGTAATTTGACCATTAATTAGAAGGATGGATATATTTTATTAATGTGTATATATATATATATATAGCAAGGCAAGGGAGGGAGTGCTTCGTGAAAAATTAGAAGAGAAGAAAATTTGTAGTACAAAAATAAGACAATTATTACAAAATATGACATTAAAGTGTATAAATCACTCGTTTTTCTAAAAGAAAACACATTGTCCAACAGCGACACCAGCAGGTAAAGCTACAGCAGGAGTCCGCGTCTCTCTCTTGCCTCTCCTGAGCCCACTGAGTTTTAACATAAGCGTGCAGTGATTTTGGTGGGGGGTAATTGAGAATGAATGGTGGAAAGTCGTGTGAGAGGAGGCAGTGCCTCCATCACGATTTGATGGATTATGATCGGCTGTTATTGGTTCATGAGATAAACACTGCCTCTTATGTTTGTGCGCGTTCCATGTTTGCAAATCAGTCTGAATGAATACAATGGCGTCAATGGGAAGGCTAATTTAAAAAGTAAACAACTCACACACTTAGATATAACCACTTTGTTACCTCAAAATAATTTGACAGACAGATCATGTCTTCAGGCCATTTCAGATGTCATGAGTTTTTAGAGAGTATTCAGTTTGGAGAAATTTAAGGTAAATCTCCATTAGGGATGCAACGATTATAGATTTTGTTGGTACGATTATAGTCGTGAGGAATAATCACGGTTTCACGATTATTATTAATTTCACAACATAAAATCACAAACTCTCTTTAGATATGAAAGTGTTATTTATTGCTGTCTTTTGAAACAGAAGTAACACAGTAACCAATAATACAGCACAATATCTGTGGTGACATCAATATTATAAAATAACCGTATTTGATGTTTCTTTTGTATAATCTTTGATGAGGTACTTGAAGATGGTGAACTATAACACACAATGTTAATTAAGTATTATTAATATAAGATAAATCTGAGGACAACTAAAAATAAACTAAACGATTATTGTAATAAACATCGATTTAATATTGTTGCTGCCGTTTTATTTTGGAATAAATATAAGCTTCTTAAAAACACTAACTTTATGAGATTCATACTTGGCTTTAAAAATAGAATATTGATTACATTGTTAATGTAAAATTATAAAACATTAATTGTTTTCTTTTTCTAATGCTGCGTCCCAATTCGCATACTATCCGTCCTAAATAGTATTCGAAAATATAATTAGTTATATTTTCCCCGAAATCAGTAAGAACATTATCTGGGCCTTTTTATTTTGGAATAAATATAAGCTTCTTATAACTTTACCAAAAAATCATTGTTAACTAATGCTAGAAACGAGTAGAAATGAGCGCAGATCCGAGCGCACAAATCAACTTACGAACAGAGCTCACGTGTGATTTATGAAACATTCGAATGCCACCAATCCATGTATCGTACGTTGATAAATGTGGCGGCTTGAAAACAATCGTCATTTGAATATCATGCCCCTAAAAACACCCCGGTTTAGAAGCCTCGCCCCTAGAGTTTACGACACGGAGAAACGAAACCCGGCCAAAAAGAGGAAGTAATCTCATGAAAGAGAAATTGATCTTACTCCAAAAACACCCTTTAACCTTATAATTGCAAACAATGGCATTAATTTATATGTAGATTAAATACCAGTAAAAATAACTAAATATTAAAAAATATTATAAACACTAAATAGATTATTTAGTTATCCTTAATCAACAAACCCTTTAAATGTAACGATATTACAGAACAAGAATGAAAAAATGTGTAGCTATAAAATTTTTATATTAAACTATGAAATAAAACACAAATTGGGATATAGTGGCATTTTTTATAAACAGAATAGCCTACAACGACAAGCTAAAATTGATTTATTTAAAAAACTAAATGGCATTGGGCTCACAAGCCTTCAATATATTACGTTTCTGCAATATATAAATCAATTGTAGAAACAATTTCCTGTACAGCTGCTTTGCAACGATTGCATCGTAAAAAGGCAAAAAAAAACAAGTTTCCATTTTTGCCATGTAACATTTGGTTGCTAAACTATTTTCTTTGTGCTTCCCTTGTGTTCCAACAGCAACGTAAAATATCACCCTTCACATGTATAAAAATGTTTATTTCAGCGCTGCACGCTGATTTTACAGTGGACCTTGTAAATTGAGCATGTTTGGTTGACTAATGGCTGAAATGTTAAGTGCATAGTCAGTTACATCAAGAGTTTCACAAAAATGAAAGTGGCCTATACTGTGTCTACGTGATCACCAATCAGTTAAAATAAGAAAACAAATGAAATGCATTAAGAGTGTCACAAAAATGAAAGTGGCCTATACTTGTCACACAGTTTTTTCTTCTTTTGTTAATCTGTTAATTAAGATAAATATATTTTGTGTCGCCCTATTTATTTTATTCCATTTAAAATTCCCGTTTTTCTCCATTCACAGAAGCGCTGCAGGTGCGTGATACGACGATGTGTGATTCCTGTTGTTTATGCTGCTATATGCACATATAAAGCTATGAACAAAAATGAACAAAAATGCTGTAAAATGAATAAAATGCTGCCATTATACAATTCTCAGAGATTCTCTATTTTGCACGCAAGTTCAGGCTAACTCAAAAACTTGCGTACACGAGCTCAGACCTGACGTGAGATTTGATCGTAGCCACCGCTATTGATAAATTCCAAGTTTTTTGGCCGTACGTTCGTTTCATAAATGAGGCCCAGTATGTTTAAAAATAGTATGCCAAAGATTCCAGGATGGTCTACTACTTCCAGTTAGAATTCGAAGTGCAGATCGATGAGCACTCTAACGAATAATATTGCACACAACACATTGCGGGGTGGACGAGGATTCAATTAGAACTACAAACATGCAGAAACAGTGTTAAAAGCTACAAACATGGCGGATATGCGAGACCGACGAACTGGCAGAGAAAGGGGTTTGAGTGATAAATAATCAAAGTCTAACCTGATGAAAAATTATTTATTTAATGTTATCCACGTTATATTTATTCTGCAGCAACATTGTGAACTTTTATAAAGATACGTTTGGTCATTAACTTTTAAATGCATCATTATGCAAACACATGAGCAGAGTTCTCGGCATGTGCCTCTATTTCTATCCAATACCGAAGGAAATCAAATTAAACGAAATATGGACGATTTTAACTGTGACAAGATGATTGATAGTGTAGTTTAAACATTTATACAATGTTATTTTGTTCATTTAATATTTGTTGCTTTAAATTCATGAATCAGGGTTGTAATTAACAGGAAAAACCCGGCAAACCTCATAAAATAAATATAAATGAAAAAGACTAACTTTATATTAAGTTTCACTTTCTCGGGTAAAGCCTTACATTCACTAACATTTTTATTTTGCAGTAGAATGCGTCAAATAAAACTAGCTCACCCCGACGGCCATATCGTCTCATTGTGCAGACCGCATATCTGATGCATTTTTCGACCACAATCGGCACATTCCAAAAGTCTGTGAAGAAAAATTGGAAAAATGTCAGACAATGACAGCAAAGCCAGGCCTTGACTAGAGCTTTAGAACAAGCAAACTGGGGTGACACAATTGGACAGAGAAAATATGTACATACAGTTCAGGGTCGAGGGTGTCGTTCTTTTTCCTTTGAAACTGATCTTTACTGATGGACCTGAGGAGAGGAAACGAGAGACAGAGAAGAGGAAGCCGCCCAATCGAGTGGGTCATGAGAATCACTGAACGAACACTCTCCGGAGGAATAGCATCACGACAATAACAATGAAGGAGAAGATCAAAACACAAGCATTTAGACGGTTACTCACGTTTGAGGCTGGGCTGGATCGTCCCCTAGGGATACATTCTCCCCCTGGATTTCGTTGAAGCACTTCTCACAGAAGTGGTACCTGTCAGCAAGAAGCCCATATTTGGGTGAACTAGACCGTTCGCCAAGAGCACAGCCAATCACAGTGAGGGCACAAGGAAGCAGCAACCAATCAGGGCAGGGCAGGCCAGGCACACAGGAGAAGGCAGGTTCATCGCCGGGAGCAGCCAATCATGAAGCAGGTTTTTTGTGTGGGCAGATTGATTGATTGCGTGTAAATTTCGGAGCGGATGATTGGTCACATCAAAGCAGGCCAATGCAGACATCACAAGCGTTAAAAAAGGAGGGAGAGAAAGGGAAGGGGGGGAGGAGGAGGGCAGAATGAATATTTTAAAAAGTGTGAGAAACAAAACCGTTATGAGGGACAAAGAGCTACATGTTGGACAGGTGGAGGGGTGGGTTAGACGTAGAAGAAGAAAACTAAACCAAAAGAGAGAGCAGGAAGCCGAGGCAAAAGCAGACGGTCCCCCTCGCGTCCGCTGAGCTCTAAAGCAACCGTGACGCCCAGAGAAGCGAGGGACAACAATAGACTGAGTGAACGAACTGATGAGAAGAATGAGAACAGGAGCAACAGAGACCCATCATCCATTCAGGACATTTTAAAGAGGGTCCTAAGATTCGCTACTAAAACTATGTGTGACCGATAAACAGTTAGTACGCCCTGTAGTTGGCAGCATGAATTAAGTCTTAGCCGATTTTGAAATACTGTACTTTTAAGTCAGTACATTTTGGGTGAATCTCAAAACACATCCAGGTCATATTTCACCCCAAAAATAATGTTCCTTGCATAAAGCAAATGAAGGACCATTGATATCTGACATTATAATTTCACAAAATTCTTCTTTATATGCAGCTTAAAGGCATCACAACATAATAATAAAAAATATATAACAACAACAATATATAACATAACATTATATATGTCTTTTTACACATTGGCTTCTTTTTTATTACCATGTGTCATAATCTTTTATTTTTAATACGTTAATAATACTACTATTATTATTGTTACTTGGCATGTTTTATGTAGCCTTTTCATATAACGAAAGAAAGGTTCAGATTAAGACAAAAGTTGCCAAAGTAGTACCAAATCTTAAGCTTTGCACAACTCAAGTTTGTTTTTGCCGAAACCTCTGATTCTGGTGAAAGTCTTTGCCAGCCTATGCGAGTAAGTGTTTGCTGTTAGGATCTAGGATGATGCAACTCAGAAAACTGGCAATGATTTTCACTAACGCATTAGAGGAAGAGCACTGCAACCGTTTTGGAGCTTCCTTATTTGCACTTTGTTATTTTGTGCTTGTAGCTACCAACTGAGGTAATCAACACATACTTGCCAAAACACCTTTTAATAGCAAGTACACCAACAAAACACAACTGGAATCAAAAATGCAGACCCTCTTTAAAATGGCCGTTTCAAATCAGATAAAGAGCAGAGATGTGAAATGTGGTCTATTTTGCCACCGGAAGTCAAATCAACATGCCTGAAATTCAACACCACCCTGATGTGGGAAATATGTGCTCACAGCATTTACATTTTTACAAAGCACATGAAAACAGAGCCCTTAAAAATACTTACCTCAATCTTTTTAGATACAAATACACAATGTAAACCAAATCTGACTGTGGCAGATGTAGTGGAGTAGCCTAGTGTCTATTAAAGTGTTCAGAAAACAAACAGCTTTCATACTTCATTCTAGCATCGGGACGCTTTACAGCAGAGCTTTTAATGCTGCCAGGCAACGTGAAATTGATTTTAGGAAATGCAAATGATCTACAATAGTGTGACGACAATTAACCATCAGGCCACATTCACTATGATATAACTATTCTTGTGAATATAATAACTTGCTTCTGTTTGTATGCATAATACAGACTCTTTGAACTTTCAAGTGGTTATTCTTACTCTAATACGACTGATAACTCTGTATTTTAATGGCTGTACTGCACAGTATTACGCTACGGGTGCGAGTGACTGTGTAGAGTGGATATATATATAGTATACATAGGGTGTATAATACTGACCTGTTCTGGTAACTGAAGTACGCAGCGTCTCGAGGGATGGTACAAAGCTGTTTGCCATAGCAGCACAGAGTTTGAGGAGAAAACTCCAACTGAAAGAAGAGAAATGTGTATAGAGGGATTAAAAGAGAGAGAAAGAGGAGAGTGGGATAGCAATATCCCATAATATCTAGCAAGAAACCACAATCTACTTATTAATGTGCCAAACACTACAACTTAAAGGAGCTGTATGCAGGATTTTGACTCTACAAAAGCATAAAAATACCAAAATATGTTTGCAGATATTTAAGAAACATGCTAAGTTAACATACTTGTTTATCTGAAAAACAATGCTACAGTCAGTTATTCTCCTTTGAACATGTGCATTCCGGCCGGGAACGTCTGTGTTTGTTATAGTTTGTGAAACCCGCCCACTGCCAGTTTACCCAATTGTATTTCGGCACCTCGGGTTGCCAGTTGGCGAAAAACACAATGCATTTAATTTCATTCATCGTCATGTGTGCTCGTTTCTGTTGGTGTTGTTAATCTGGCGACGTGCGTGTGCGTCAAGTCTGAGGAGGCGGGGCCGGGTGAAAAAAACCCTCTCCAATATTTTGAATTTCGACTGCAATACCTAGTTCAATCCTACATACAGCACCTTTAACTGTGGTAAAAACGCTGTAATAAGCGTTTTACTGCTTTTATACACAAAAACAGTAATATGACAGATAAAATTTCTTATTTTTAATAAAAAATACCTAAAAACTACAAGTAGTAGTAGTAGTTATATAAATATTTAGCATACATTTAAGGCAAGTATTAACTTGTAATGCCTCCTGAAAGGATTATTGTTGTAATAATAATAATAATAATAAAACATTATTAATAATAAATGTTGTATATTCAAATTTAATACAAAAGAAACTATAATTTCATTTGGCCTAGAAACTTGGCCAAATGATAGAGCTCAATTTGGGGAGAAGCTGACAAAGACTCACCCCGATCGGATAATAGGGGGCGCTACAGCAAACAAAAACACGGATTAACTCATAGCTCCAGACGTTTGTCATAGACTCAAGTGTCTTATATTATTATAATCCTTCTTGGCTCAAAACATTTAACATATATTCCTAATTATTATTATTGTCGTTATCAATAATAACAGTTTTATTGTTAAATTAGTTTGGTATTATACGGTAGTACATTATAATTATTCTTAAGAAGTAGTATTTAACATACATTTAATGTACTAACTATACTGTTTGTTAAAATTGTTATATAATAACAGTTATATTGTTCAATAAATATTATATGGTATTATACAGTATATTATTGTGACGAGTGGGGCGGGGCCGAGAGCCGTGGGAAAGGAGCGAGGCCGGTGGAGTAAATGGTAATGAACGACACCTGCGCCACTCATCGGTCTCGAGTCCCACGGAGGAGCTTCGGAAGGGTTAAATGAGGAGTGACGACAGTGGAAGACGAGAGAGGACCAGGCCTGGAATTTTAGTTTGTGGGTGATAGACGCTGGTACGAATCGATTTAATGCCCAATAGCACGTACAGTTCATTTAGCGTGCGTGACATAAACGCCGTGCCCTGATCCGTGAGAATCTCTTTCGGGATTCCCACTCGGGAGATAATTCGAAACAGTGCCTCTGCCACGCTCTTCGCCGAGATGGAGCGCAGGGGCACTGCTTCTGGATATCGCGTTGCATAATCCACGAGAACTAAGGCAAAGCGGTATCCCCGTGCAGAACGCTCTAATGGCCCGATGAGGTCCATACCAATTCTCTCGAAGGGGACCTCCATCAGGGGTAATGGGCGCAAGGGCGCTTTGGCTGTGGCCGGCAGATTTACCAGCTGACATTCCCGACACGCCGCACACCACCGGCGGATGTTCTCGTGAATGCCTGGCCAAAAGAATCGAGTCTTTGCCTCCCCCAAGTGGCCTGCCATGGGAGTACAGTGTGCCGCCTGAAAAATCATTTCCCGACGGCTCCGGGGAACTAATAACTAGGTTGTCATCTCTTTTGACTGGGTATCTTGGGTTACCCGATACAACCTTTCTTTTATAAGGGAAAAATAGGGGAAGGAGAGGGGGACGTCCGGCTGGAGAAGCTGCCCATCAACGGAGCGGACCCGATCAAACGCGTTTTTGAGCGACTCATCCCGCGACTGCTCCAGAGGAAAGTCATCGAGCTCCGGAGGTTTCACCACCTCGCGGGCTCTCGTTTCCTCCGAGGCCGGCGCGGAAGGGTCCGCTAGCGCTTCCCCAACCTGAGCGGCCGCCACCGCCGGGCCCCGCCCCATCTGCCCAATGGTCAGGAAGGACGGCCGGTGCTGTATCTAAGTCGGAAGCTCTCAAAGAGAGAGACAGATACAGCACCATTGAGAAGGAATGCTTGGCACAGGTGGGCCGTTCCTCACCCTCCGCTACACCTCCTGGGTCGGGAGTTCACCCTCTGTTCGGACCACGCGCCCCTCCACTCCACCGCATGAAGGATACCAACGCGCGGATCACCCGTTGGTACTAGCTTTACAGCCTTTTAAGTTCAAGGTCCACAGGCCGGGGGTGCGGATGGCTGTAGCCGACTTCCTCTCTAGTGCAGCCGGAGGGCTCCCCGGTCTGAACGGGCGGTGGGGGTATGTGGCAGGGGGGCGTGGCAAGGCGAGGCGCGCTAAGGGGAGAGCGGGTTCAGACGAGCGGTGAAACGTTGGCAAGTGAATGAGAATAACACCTATATTTATAGAGACATAAAAAGGGCCCCGCAGTGAGGGGGAGGAAGAGAACGTCAGACACCTGCAGAGAGAGAGACCCAAGAAGAAGGAGGCGGGAACCGGCGAACATTTAATACTTTAACAGCCCCTCACGGACGACTGCCGCACACAAAACACAAACTAAAATTCCAGGCCTGGTCCTCTCTCGTCTTCCACTGTCGTCACTCCTCATTTAACCCTTCCGAAGCTCCTCCGTGGGACTCGAGACCGATGAGTGGCGCAGGTGTCGTTCATTACCATTTACTCCACCGGCCTCGCTCCGTTCCCACGGCTCTCGGCCCCGCCCCACTCGTCACAATTATAATCCTTTGTCTTAATATATTAATATGCATCTAAACATACTTTTAAGGCACTCACTAGATTGTTTGCTGAAATAATTCTTATAATAATAATATAGTTAAATATTAATAAGTGGTATATTTAGGTTACTTTAAAACCAATGAAATCTGATGGGTTGAGCTACATTCCTTTTATAAAACGTATTAGTAAAGAAAACAAAACCAACAAACACACACGGCTCACCTTCCTTCCACAGCAGTAGCCCAACTCCTGCATGACGGGGTCTATTTCCTGTTCAAACACCTCAGCCAGTTTGGAGCTATATTTATACACCCGTGACGTCTTCCTGTTATACAGCCAGGCGTTATTGAACATCAGCCACACGTCGTCCACGTACTGCCAGGGCTCCTGGTACTGACCCGTGTCCAGCTTACGCTTGATAGTGGACAAGTCCATGGGGTTTTTCACTATGTCAAAGTAGTCCTGAGGAATCGCAGATGAAGTTCATCATCAGGTGAAATGGAGTTGCAGTCGGACAGAGCGAGGGACGGCGGCCCGGCGGGTTGAGAGTCGGGGGGAGAGAAGAGGGTGCAGGGGGACAATGTTGAGCGCTGTAGAAGAGGTTCACATGCACAAACAGAGAAAAACGTAACAAGACTCCCACTGCCTCGCTCAATTCTGTACCCTATGTCTCTCCTGTTCTCCCATACACACATACACAGACAAATCTCAGGGCCAGCAGCAATGACGGCAGACACCTACTGATGAACATGGGTGGGTAAAGGAATATGAACATAATATGATCAGACTCAGATAGTAAGCTGAATCACATTCAAAATGTCAAGAAATGCCAAGCAAATTATATTTTGTTTTTTGAGCTAATTTTTAAGATTTTGCATTGTCTTTAAATACATAACAATTAACCCCCCAATGCTAATGAAATATAAAAACACAATAGTAAGTATATGTTTGAAAGTATTTGCAGGTATGAATTTGTGATTTGAAATAACACTTTCCAAAGGTTACATTTGTTAACATTAACAACAAATTAACAATAAAAAATGATATATACACATACATTTAGTAATTTAGCAGACGCTTTTATCCAAAGCGGCTTAAAAACGAGGACAATAGAAGCAATTCAAATCAGCTAAAGAGCAATGAAGTGCTAGAACAAGCACTTTTAAAAGAAAACGAGTTGATAGAATATAGAAAAAAGAAACCGTGTTTTTTAAAGAAACAAGTAGACAGAATAGATAAAAGAAAGCTCGTGTTAGTTTTTCAAGAAAAGCTAGAAGTTACAGAATAAATATGCAATTGATGGAGGGTCAAGTGTGCAAGTGTGTGTGTTTTTATATATATATATATATATATATAAAGAAGACATATAGATCAAATAGAATTAGAATAGAGAGTGCTAGAGTTAGAGGGTCAAATCAAGATTGAAGAGATGTGTTACAGCCGTTTCTTGAAGATGGTTAAGGATTCAGCTTGAATGTGCTCAATTGTCACAATGATGCTCCAATGCATAAAAAAGGGTCCTAAAAATAAGCTTTATGTCAAAATATAATTTATTGTTTTACTTTTGATTTTGGGTGAAATATGAGCCCAGCATTTCTTCATAATATTCACTTGTTAACCATTATGACTAATTTATTATTATGCTCTGTCATTATTTTTAGCTTGGAAACTGTATTTAAAAAAACATTTATTAATTTTAATTCCAGGCTTGGTGGAATAATATCACATGTGGAGGAATGAATCCATTTGGCCAAAAAATCCAAATAAACTGAGGTTTCATAGGGTGATGCTGGCAGGGTTAGCGTTTAGGGTACAGTAAGCCGAGGTGAGCACAAGCAGGGTGATATTAAACTACATGAGCGTTTACACCACTAAGCACAGCTAGACTCGCTTCTTTACGGTCCAACAGCACAAAGACACAGGAGAAATACAATCCTCCGGGTTTCAACCCCACCGTATTCAGGTTGTGTGACAGAGTCAAATTATTTGGAATCGCCTTGTGTTTCTTTATCAAAAAGTTTGTTTTAGAGAAATTTAGTTTAAGGTTTTGGGTTGCATTAAAATATTTTAGATCATACATTAAAATATGAACGTGTACACCGATTACAATAATGGCTCCCTCATCTGTGTTCACACAACCATATTCATTCAAGAAGATACGATGGGGACGACACAATGCTAAGACAAGCTGAGGTGTTTCAAACAAACACTAATCTTAGACCAGTGAGGAGAGTGAACAAACCCAGAGTTATTTTATTTTCAGGGTTTGACTAATTCATTATGGCTTTATGAGTTGTCCATGATTAGGTTTTATACTTTTTTCTTCAACTTGGACTCTTCAATTTTGAGGTCAAACATCTCTCTCTTTGTCTGTAACGTTTGCTTGTCACACCTTAAATAGGGCCGGTGCCTCATTCAAACAAGCCACTGATAAAGCAGCAAAATAACCAGAAAAGCAGGAAAGTCGTTTTAATTTTCGCCACTTTCTAAGAAACAGAATCAACTGATCCCATCATGCAACACAGTGATCAGTGGAAGAAATGTGGCCAAAATTATACCAATTATACAATCAGAAAAATTTCATCTGCTATGCTGGTTATTGCTAAAATACTTAGCCATAAGTCTGGGGAATGATGATAAACTAAAGAATGAGGATATTATGTGGCAAAATAAAACAAGTGCAATGGTTTGAAGCTCAGGTTAAGATAATGAAGTACATTGAGTTTAAGCAGATGAGAGCAAAGATGATACTAAATGCAGAAAATAACGCCAGCGCAGACTGTGAGATCTTTCAGGGACATTTCATTCTGTTAAAGCCAAACAACCAGCTACATTTAAGACTTAATGCCAACTCGACATAAAAGTGCCAGTTCATTTTCACCAAATAACCGTTTTATCCTTAACTAAAATGTTCGTTTAATAGCCTAATTTGATATGATCTTAAAACTACAATCCTCAGTTTAAATACATAGCGTAAATAAAACAAATTTAAAGCTTAAGTGTGTAATCTCTGGCATTAGCAACATCACTAGTTTAAAAAATAAATGCATAAAAAATAATTGTTGGCCAAACACATCCCAAACTCACCAAACACCACTGGTTGAGTCAAAGTTGTGTTTTTGAGCTGGTCAAAAAAATTGGCTCAGCACATTAATTCAGGGTTTTAATTTCAAAACAATCACAAACTGATTTGAATACGGTCTAACAATGTTCTGTCTATGTTTTGACAAGATGAAGACACAAGAACAGATGTTCATAGTCTGCGCTGCCTTATATTCACTCATGTTTTCTGACAGAAGCAAGCTTGCGATGTCTCTCTCACATCCAAACACAATGCACACAACAGCAGGCAGAAGAGAGGAAGAGAGGGGGTAAAGGTAAAATAATAATAACAATGAGACTAGAACTGAAAAGTGCTAAGTTTTTTGTAGCGTAATGCGTGCCAGCGCAGGCCCTTACCAGGTTAGTTTTGTTACTAGTTCGAATACGTACGGGTATTCCCAGTAACTGGGGGTCCACCGGCTGCCGGAAGGGCAGTGACTCTGGGTCCTGTCTGTACAGAGCTTCCAGAGTGGGCATTAAAGCCTGGCGGAGCTCGTCGGGTTTAAAGACTGATGGAGAGGAGGGAAATACAGGTATAGCAGCGGAGTCAAGAATAAGGCACATATTCACATGAAAATCATGAGTACTGATTTCAAAACAGTGTTTGTCCTTCATATTAAACCGAGGAAAGGAACAAGCACCTGCCGATTCTAGATCAGAATGAGTAGATTTCATGCAATGAGAACTGATGCTCTTCCAAACCTTTAGCCCCACATACATTTAAATCACGAAATAAAAGAACAGTAAATCCATTGCATGTTGTAAGATGCTTTTGTTAATGACTTTATGCAAATTATATAAGAACATCTGCAGGGTCATTAAAGGTTAAACATGTGATTTCTGTGCTATGGGAACAGATTCCTGCCTGTATTGCAGACACAGAAAATAACAAGCGTGAAAACTAAATTTAAAAACACAAGTAAAAATATGTTGCCCAAGATTTTAAAATTAAAGCAACATTTTCAGAATAGCAAACAATGGTCACGGATAGAAAAATAATAAGCATTAATCAAAAAATTAATGCATTTTTTTAAAAATAATAAGCATGAATCAAAACTTTAAACATTTAAAATCATATTGCAAAAAATTGTAATAATTAATTTTTTTCTGCAAAATTTCTGCTCATTTTTTTATTTTTTGTATGCTGACTTGGCACAAAATCTAATTTTCAAGGAAAATAGGATTTTGTGCTTGTTAATATTTCATTTTTTTCTGCTCTCATCTTCAACAGTTATAGGCCACAATTAATCTATCAAATTGATGACATTACAAATTTGTTATTATTTGAAAATCAGACAAAAAGACAGACCTGCAATCCCATGAAGCATCGAGAATGACAATCAATTATAAAATGGAGACATAAAACAAAAAGCTTCAGGTTTAACTTCTCCGGGATTGTCTACCAATGGATTCTTTCCCAGCACATTATATCTTCAGAGAAAAGGGTATTTTTACATTGAAAAAAACACACAACACCTTAAAAGGACGAAAAATTCACCAAACATGTTTCTTGTTAAATGTCTCCATGAATGCGTGCGTTAGTTTGTTTTACCTTTCTTCTTGCTTTGTGTGTTTGCGGGAGTGCTGTTTGTTCCCGCAGCCTCTTCCTCTTTGGGTTCGGTTTTGACCTCTGGCATCTTGTCCTCGGCTGTCGACCCAATAGATGTTTCCATTGGCTCTGTCTTACATTTATCGCCTGCAAGCTCCTCCTCCTTTATGTTGCAGACCAATCAAAATAAGGTTAGAGACAGAATTGAAATACAGACTGAAAAGAAAGAATCAGTTTCTGGTTTAACCTGTAAGCCAGCACACATGCAGGTTAACAGGTTAACAGATGGATAGTTTTCCATCTCACCTCTGGTTTCTCTTCAGTCTTAATCTCAGTCTGCATGGCAGCCATTTTCCCCGAGGCCTTATCCTCAGTCTCATTCTCATCCTCTTCTTCCTGATGTTTGCCCTCAGGTTTGCGGTCGAGTGGGGCGGTGGGCTCGGATGATGTCAGCTGCGAGCTGGGGTCAGCACTGCTGTCCGAGGCAGGAGTTGAGGCCTGACCGTCCGCCGTAAGAGATGACTTCTGGGATAGCTGAGGGGTGGGAAAGAACAGCAGATTAACAAAAACAAGAAGGAACAGCCAATACAAACATCTGATTAAGAGAGGAGAGTAAACAAAAAACAAAATGAGGGCCGAACAGCCAACAAAGCACAGCAGATGGAGAGAACAGCCAATGAGAAATGAAAGAAACAAGTCAGGAAGAAGGCCAACGGCAAACAACACCAGTATGAACAGCTACAAAAATAAATAATTAAAAAACAAACAAAAAACAATAGCTTAGGATCAAATAGAGATAAAATAAGACAAAACAGCCAATGGCAACCAAAAATCTGAAGGAACAGTCTATGAAAAAAGAGCAGTCAATGGAAAACAAAAGGAACAGCAAATAAAACATGTAACATAGAAACTAGAAAAACACGTGTCTGAATGAGAGAGCAGCCAATGAGAAATAACAGTCTGCAGGAAACAGTCTAATACAGAACAGCAGTCTATGGAAAGCCAAAAAAACAGCCAATGGGAAAGAGTAAAGTAAGAGAACAGCCAACAAAAAAAGGAAAAACCAGCAATACAAATAAAGAATATGAGGAAATATTAAATAAACAGCAGATTAAGAGTTTTCATGCTGGGCATGTTTGCTGTGTTCCCTTCTTCTATCAGCATTTTTGTTTATTTTGCTTCATCACAAACAAGTGAATTGTGACAGTTCCATAGAAGACAACCCCCCCCCCCCGAGGAATTCATCAGACCTTATGTTTTCCCAAATTCAGACTTTTTTCTCCCCAAATTCTGTCTTTTCCATTTAATTTTTCTGGATTCAGTTTAATGGTTTAATTAATTATATGTTGTGATAAAAAAACAATGACTAATAATTTGAATTCATAAAAACGTAATTTAATCATTTGTACTTTAATTTGATAAATAGTGCATTTCATTTTAAAACAGTTTTACTCTTGCAGAAAATCTTTAATAGTTATTTTTTGGAACCATTATCAAAAACGGTTGTAAATCAAACAAATGCATAAAACTTCAAAAATGTAATCTTTTAAAATGAAAATAAATTATATAAATTAAATTTAAAAATGTTTAACTATTTCTTTCATTTGTGGCAAACGCAGTCCTGCACAACAAAGGTTCACGGTTTAAATTAAAACGGACAAAAAATGTGATACTCTAAAATTACTGTTTTAATAAACTGTATTATTACAGTTATTACTTTGAGAAATATAATTTTCATTCAAACGGACATACAGAACATGTAGACTACACATTTAAAATGGCAGTCTTTTGTGCTTTAATATTTAAAGACATGATTTATTAATTGATTAAATGTACTGCCCTGCTTTTGATTTATTAATCCAAATTTTGCCAAATTACATGACAATTCGCATTATACTGTAAACTCTATTTTTATGATTCTGTATGTTTCATCATAGGGCCCTAAATTCACTGGAGGCTCTTCGGTGTCCATGTGAAGGTATAAGCAAAAACACCCCAAACAAACACATTCTGTATTGTGATACTCACAGGAGTGTGTGGGTGTGCATAAAGCCCGTGTGTATTCTGGGAAGGCACAGATGATGCTAGCCCTGTTTGGGGGCCTCCAGCGGCTCCGCCCCCATACGACGGCTGCTGGAGCTGACTGGCTTTTTCGGAGCCCACCCCCTGTGGCATCGGGGGCAGCTGCGTTGCAGGTGGGGCCATAGTGGTCGAAGAAGTGGGGGTGTGGGGCCGGGGGGTCTGGTTACCCGGCAACTGCGGGGGCGTTTGGTGCGGGCCAGGGGTAGGGGTGAGGCTGCGTGCAGGAGAAGGGGAGCTTTGGCGTAAAGGAGGACAGTGAGCATGCAGTCCGGGCTGTGGAGCAGGTGGGGGGAGGTTGGACGGAGGGCCCTGAGGGCCGACAGCGCCTGCGGAGCCTGAGACTGCTGCCTGGGTTTGAGCTACTGGACTTCTGACTGCCAGCGATGGTGGGGTGGGCATCTGATTCTGAGAGAAAAAGATGACAAAAAGGAGACTTAGCTGGGTGGTAATACAATACATCAAACTGGGCAATGTATTAAATATTTATAAAATGTTCCTGATAGTTGTATTGGTGATATAACAACGCATTGGGAATTCTGCGGTGATCTTAAGTTTCCTGAAGACTCTTTCATGGCTGCTTCTTGATTCACTAATAATTTCGGTCCATTTCAAATAATCTGTTCAACTGATTCAGCAATTACTGTGGCTTATATATTATAGAATGTTTTTTTGGTTATACAATTTTAAAATGATTTAGAAAAATATTTAAATATGTATATGTATATTAGCATATATAAATATGAACAATTATATAACTTGGTTTTTTTTCAGAGAAGAACCATCAGTGAAAAAAAAGTGCCATTATTTATTACTAGATTTATTTTTACTGTAGTTGTTTGGCCCAAATGTTTTTGTAGAATATATTACACAGTTTGAAGCTAATAAATGTTTTATATTTATTTTAATCTAATGTCTATATGTAAAGTTTCTTATGCTCATTTAAACAGTTGTGCGGATTAATATTTGTGTGGACATAATGCTCCTTTTTTCAGGATCTTTTGATGAAAAGAACAGAATATTTTAAATGGAAATTGAATGCAAATCTTTTGTAACCCCATAAATGTCTACTGTCAATTTTGAACAATTTAATACATCCTTGCTGAATAAAAGTATAATTTTTTTTATTGTCCCTAAATCACTCTTAACGTTAAGTTTTATTAACATTTATGAGCACAATCAAGTAATACTAACTAATCACCCAGCTGCTAAAACATACAAAAACAGACCAAGATACATGTCTAATAATGAACAAAATGGGTTTTAATAAGGCAATTTTAAATTTTGCTAAATGTAATGCTTAAATCTTTTTCCTAAAATTGTGCATATTAGTCATTCATATTGTTTTTCACAATAGAAAATCTCTTTCACTCTTTTAGCCACCAAAATACAACTCATATTAGATGCATTAGAGACAACAAGCTGTACTGAGTAACATGGTAGGAATGTGTTTTAATAGCTGACCTGTGACATGGCTCCCTGCCCTGCAGGTTGGTTCAGGGCAACTGCACCCTGGCCCAGTCCGGCACCCTTGCCTGGAAACTGGTTCTGCAGGTACTGGTTTTGTAACTGGGGTATGTTGGGTTGAGTCATTCGAGGTGTTCCCTGCATACCCATCTAAAAAACACAATACAGGCTTAAACACTTAAATCAGTTAAATTAGTTGTCCCTCTTAAGGTCACAAGTTATTTTACCTGATTGATGTTTGCTCCCATTGACAGGGGCGCCGTTGCCCTTTGTCCCATTGGCTGTTGCATCCCCACCTGGGCAAACTGATTCATACCTGCACAAGAGTTGCAAAAATGTTACAAAAAGGCAAATGCAAAAAAAATTGGGATTTATAGACATTTAAAAAATAAATAAAAATTCAACTACAGACCATTTAGTGAGTGTGCCATACCAGCAGGATTCTGCATGCGGTTGACCATCTGATTGGGTCCAGGAGCTTGAACTAGGGACGGATCTGAATGGGGACCATCTAGGAAAGACCAGATCAACTATCACAAACAGCATCATTTGATTTAACTGCGCGTTTGTGTACGTGAAGCCGTTTGGTTTAAATTGAAGGGTATAGTTCGCCCAAAAATGAAAATGTGCAGAAAATGTACAAATCCTCAGGCCATTCAAGATGTAGACAAGATGGGAACAGATTTAGAGAAATGTATCATTACATCACTCGCTCACCAATGGATCCTCTGTAGTGAATGGGTGCCGTCAGAATGAGAGTTCAAACAGCTGATAAATGCAACACAATCCACAAGTAACCTAAATGAATGAAAAGCTGTGTGTTTATAATAAACAAATCCATCAAGATATTTCTAACCAAGCTTGCTGCGATAGGCAGAGGGAATTCAATCCGGACCCACCTCCATTTCGTATTTCAAGAGCACTAATTATATTTCTACTTTGATAAACGCATGTTAAACATGTAAATCACTCGTTTAGTTTTTAAATGCTTTTTTGGAGCTGATCCGAAAGCGTAGGCGATGAAACTTTTCGTTTGACGTTTGATAATCGGGTGACATTTCACAACAAATATTAGTATTTTATTATTATTGTTATCACTTAGATTATGGCCATTTGACTTATAGCAATGTCCAGTGTTTCCCATTCATTGATTTATTTGTGGCGCCCATCACAATATCCACCACAAATAGATTTTCCAAAAGGATTATACTTGGTTGAAGAAACTGTGCCCTGCACGTTTCAAAATTGAAACACAGCGTGGGTGTTTTTACATGAATGTATTTTTGAAAAGAACCGAGCATCTTCAAAAAAGCTTCAATGTCATTTTCAAAATTTTTTTTCCTGTAATGCCTGATAAAGTAGCGTTTGAACGCATTACTTTGAATACAGCCGCTACTGGGAAACCGCTATGTCTCCCGCTCTAACAGCGCCTCCTGCTGGCAGAGAATTAATTTGCATTTGCAAGTCTGTGGGAAACACTGGTGTCTGTCTGCAAACATTAACAAAAAGCTTCAGAACTGTTTTGAGAAGCTGCTTAAGTTTTGACCCATGTATTATCACTATGAATTAGGCTACTGCTACTACTACTATTACCATCTTGTGCCCTGCAATAAACATTTACTTAAACTCTCTTTTATGAGATAGAGAAAATCGGCCAAACGTATCAGCCAAACAAAATCAGCATCTAATATCAGCCATCGGCTGCCCTAAATACCGGCATCGCCAGAGAAAACCCCTTGTTGGTCGACCTCTATATGTCCAGAGAAAACCCCTTGTTGGTCAACCTCTATTGCAGACACTTAAATTAATTGTTTTGTCACTTTTGCTCTTGTTATTAATGTATTTTGAATGCAAAGGCCACTTTATTTTTTCAAAAAATCTGTTTTTATTTGTTATGCATGTTATGTAGGCTACTGTATGTTTATTAAAAGCAAGTTTTGTAATAACCAATTGTTCCGATCCGGACCTTTGACACTGATGAAAATTCAGATTTGGACCCTTGAATGCAGACTTTGAGAACCCCTGGTCTAGACTTTGACATGTCAATAATACACCCACGACAATAGGTGGCGCCAAAACCGCATAAAGCGAGAGTGCCATGAAATATGTAATTAATGTGTTGTAAAGATCGCGAGTGAAAGCAAAAGAGAAAGAAAAGTGTACAGCGGCATGAGTCGTGACTGTCATGTTAGCCTGACGGAACAAACTTCATCTGTAAGTGATTTTTAAACAAGACCGTGCTCAGATTAGAAGACTACAATAAGATTTCACTTCTACGGATAATGACATTTTGTTAGGCTACTATGAGATGGATAGCGTAAATGTTATATAATTCTGATGGGCTAACTATAGGTTAAAGAGATTAAAAACAGGGACGCAAGTTAACATGTTAAAGGATCAGTTTTGATGTTAATATTTATTGATCATACTGTTGATGTTGACAGTATTTTCTCTCTTGAGAGCTACAAAGAAGACAAAGCCAGAGTCTCAGGTCAGCTGTGACCTAAAGAAGAAGTGAAAATGCATGTGCCCTGTGTTTATCAGTATCCTTATGTTCATTGGGTAAAAAGAAAAACAAATTAAAAAAAAGTAACAATTATTTTGGATGATTCCCTACGGTTTCTATAGGCAAGACAAGGCTATTTATATAGCACATTTCATACACAGTGGTAATTCAAAGTGCTTTACATAAAAGGAAGTGAAAGACTGTGGCTATAGATATCGTGATATATCGACATCGTGAAGTCTTTTCCACACAAAGGTGTGAAAAATCTAATATTGTGACAGCCCTACTTCCAGCTAAAATACAAGTCATCCATAATATTGCTTACTCCAGTGAAAAAGTAATCTCGTCTGACTCAGGTGAAAAATATTTGCAGATATGCAAAATACGAGCACTGTTTACAAGTGAAAATGGTTTAAAACAGTTGGTGGATATTGGTGGCACATGGTCTTGTATTTTGGCCAGAAGCAACGCTTTAAAGTTAAAACACATTAAAGGATTAGTTCACTTTCAAATTAATATTTGAAATAATATTAAATTCCTTATAATTTACTCACCCCCATGTCATCCAAGATGTTTATATATTTCTTTCTTCAGTCAAAAAAATTAAGGTTTTTGATGAAAATATTCCAGGATTTGTATCCATATAGTGAACTTCAATGGACTCCAAACAGTTGAAGGTCAAAATTACAGTTTCAGTGCAGCTTCAAAGGGCTATAAACGATACCAGACGATGAATAAGGGTCTTATCTAGTGAATCGATCGGTAAAATAAAAAAAATATATATTTTTTTAAATAAATATATAAATGTATATGCTTTATTAACACACAAATGCTCGCCTGTTTTCGATGCGCGTCCCAGACTTCTCGTAATATGTAATGATGTTGAAAAGGTCACGCTTGACTTAGGCTACATCTCATCTTCTCCTCCAAGTTCAAAATCATCTGACATCGTTGTTTTACCTTGTAAACTCGTTGAGTTGTAACTCCTTTTTTTTATAAACGGCGTTTGACTTGTAAACACTGACTCGGGAATTCCGCCTACGTCAAGCATGACTTTTTAAACGTTAATACGCATTACATGAAGTCTGGGACGCGCATCGCAGAACAGGCGAGCATTTGTGTGTTTTCATCGTCTGGTATCGTTTCTAGCCCTTTGAAGCTGCACTGAAACTGTAACTTCGACCTTCAACCGTTTGGAGTCCATTGAAGTTAACTATATGGATACAAATCCTGGAATATTTTCATCAAAAACCTTAATTTCTTTTCGACTGAAGAAAGAAATACATACACATCTTGGATGACATGGGGTGAGTAAATGATCAGGACATTTTTATTTGAAAGTGAACAATCATTTAATCATGGATTTGTTTTTTACAAACACACAGCTTTTCACTTTTAAAGGCATTAACTAATGGACTGGAGTCATGTGGATTACTTGGATTATTGTGATGTTTATCAGTTGTTTGGACTCTCATTCTGACGGCACCCATTTAATGCAGATGATCCATTGGAGAGCAAACGATGAAATCATAAATTTCAACAAATCTGTTCCAATGACGAAACTCATATACAGCTTGGATAGCCTATGGATCAGTACATTTTCAGTAAATTTTCATTTTTGGGTGAACAATTCCTTTAAGGCCAGGTTGTCCAGGTGTGTATGTGTACTAGGCAGCTGTGCCTGATTCATGCCAGTTTGTGCTTGAGGTAGAGCACTGTTGGGCATGCCAGGCTGAGCTGGCATCATACCCTGCTTCTGCAGTCTGGTTCTCCTCTTCTCCTCCAGCTCTTTCTGAATCTTATAAATCTTCTCCGCCAACAAGTGGTAATACTCCGCCTGGAAAAGTTAAACATTCACGAGGACTCATTCTTACAATTCATTTTAAACATGTACAGTGTTTCGGTTCAAAGTGTTTTTCATGCAGCTTTTAGTGAAGACAGAAAAATTAATGGACGTATCACGCCTGGTTAGGACAAGGTTTTCCAGCGCTCTGTCCGACAGCTGCGTCATGGGTCAAATGTGAGTCAAGTGATTCTGTGGATTCACTTACGATATTTAGCAAATATAATCCACAGACATGATACTGTGCAAGCGTTTTCTTACCCTGCTGTTGGCGGAATCGTACATGTCGCCCTCCACTTTGCGAGCATAAGCTACAAGGTTTTCCATCCGCTGATCCTTCAGTGCTGCAGGGTCTGGAGTGGGGAAGATAGCCTGCACACTACTCACACACACAAACAGAAAAATTCCCAAGTAACAGAGTGAATTCATGAAGTTAGACAGCACCATGTGTGATCCAGTTTTGTGTGATTACTAGATAAGGATTTTAAATAATTTTATGGAGAGATTTTAAATTAATTTCAAATAAAAACCAGTGCTATTTCAGTATCACTGACACCGCGTCTACATCGGACGCGAGCGGCGCAACAAAACATTATGGTCATAATCAGTGATGCTGTCTACACTGGATGCAGTGTGGCACGAGCCGCACAACACAACAAATCCTCGACAGTAAACTGATGCCTCGTTCGATTTATGACGTCCTGAAACAAAGTTCAAATTATTTGCAATGGTTGCTTTGTTAAAGTCTGTTTACACTGGACGTGACAGTTGTGGCGCGGCGGCGTGACTCGACAATTGTTGCGTCTGGTGTAGACACGGTGTGAGACTCCATTACAGATTATATTAACATTTTGAATTAAACTTGTATTTTTGCATTTTCCTTTTTGTTAAATTTTCAGTAATTTTGTTGTGTTTTTAGTTTTTGTTGTCTATACACTTTTTTTTTCTTTAGTTAGTTTAGTACATCAAATTGAAATATGTGAAAAAAGTGGCCTTGATAGCTAGCTGAAAGAAAATGTTTCATTTAAGTTAACTTTTACGTTTCTTTTACTTCACGTTTAACTCGTGACAGCAATGTAACTGACATGTTGAAAGCACATAAACGTAGTAAGGACATCATTAAAATTGACCATGTGACAGCAGTGGCTCAACAGTAATTTTATGGAGCTACAAGAATACATTTTGTGCAAAAAAAAAAAAAAATTAAGTTGAACCACTGATGTCACATGGACTATTTTAACAATGTCCTTACTACTTTTCTGGGTCTTGAACGTGTCAGTTGCACTGCTGTCTATGGAGAGTCAGAGAGCTCTCACTTCATCAAAAATATCTTAATTTGTGTTCTGAAGATGAACGAAGGTCTTACGGGTTTGGACGACATGAGGGTGAGTATTTAATGACAGAATTTTCATTTTTGAGTGCACTATCCCTTTAAGTATAAATATATGCATTTGTAACAATGTACACTATCATTCAAAAACGTAGTTTAAGAAATGAATACTTATTCAGCAAGGTTGCATTAAACTGATCAAATATAACAGTAAAGACCTTTATCATGTTACAGAAGATATCTATTTCAAATGAATGCAGTTTCTTTGGACTTTCTATTCACTGAATAGTAATGTGTATAAGTGATGTGTCAAAATCGACAGTGATTTGCAGCGGAGAAGCGACCTTAAGTTATTCATTTTCAATGGGAGTTGGTGCTTTCTGATGACGTGAGCAACAGTGACTGTTTTGTCGGTCTTTATGCGAATGAGCAGCGATGTGATTCGTACGACAGCCAATGAGAGTACTGTAGGATACTGTAATCCACCACCTAGTTCAGCTGAATACAGCGATCAAGCAGGAACGTCAGCTACTAACTAGTAATTATTCAGTGTTGACGCCACCTTCATTTTCATTAATTTATCATAAATGTAAAATTCCCAACATATTTTTACTATTTCTTATAATAGATGTATAAAATGACAGGCTGTGTGTGGGCATATCACTCACAGTTTGTGTACGAGGTGATTGCGGAGGTCCTGTGTGATATCTTCATGCCAGTTCCTTCTCATTCCAGCAGAGGGGGGAGTGGCTGTTGCTGCAGAACCCATGTTACCAACACCAGAGCCGTCATTCATCAGACTGCAAGAGAGAGAGACAAATCATCAAACATCAACATAAAGCTTTCACTGACCAATCCATTTAAACCAGGTCTGGTCCACTGAGCCGCAGTGATGTCCGGTACCTCTGAGGCGTCATGTTCCTGTGCAGCATGCCATCAGGCAGCATTCCTGGATGCTGGTTCGTCATCGGAGCGCCGACTCCACCGTTCACTCCCATTGAGTTCCCACCTGCTGGTGCACACAGTTTAAGACATTGTAGGCAAGACATGTTAAGGATGTAAACTAGCTGGCTAGTTTTTGAACTAGCTGAAAAAACACTACATGTATGATTAATAACGAAATATAAATCATAAACTTGAACCATGATGTCACATGGACTATTTTAATGAAGTCCTTACTATGCTTTCTGGGCCTTGAACATGGTAGTACCATTGCTGTCAATGGGAGGGTCAGAGAGCCCTCAGATTTCATCAAAAGTATCTTAATTTGTGTTCCGAAGATGAACGAAGGTCTTACAGGTTTGGAACGACATGATGGGCGAGTAATTAATGACAGACTTTTCATTTTTGGGTGAACTATCCCTTTAAATAACATTAGTGGACATACATGTAATTAGAGGCTACAACTTATGGAAACTCTCACCTATATTGTTGAGCGTCCTCATGCCGGGTTGAGCAGGCACAGAGGTCTGCTGATTCTGATTGGATGCCTGGTTGCCCTGGTAGGTGAGTCCAAGGGCGGCGTATGCCCTTTCAATGGAGCTTGGGTCAATCTGACTGGGTGGGTTTATGTTTGGGGCTGAAGGCTGACCACCGGGTAATGACCCACCTAACGGACCACCCATGGCCATCCCAGCACCTACCAGCAGAGCTAGAGAGAAAAATGGATGAAAGGATGAGAGATTGAACAACCCTTTAAATAATTTTGAGATTGTGGTATTTTAGTATAAAAGATGATGTCTTAAAGGGATCATATGATGATGCTAAAAATAATATTATTTGGTGTATTGCAATGTGTTTACGTGGTTTAAGGTTTAAAAAACAATTTTCCACATACCGTACATTATTGTTGCTCCTCTATGACCCGCCTTTCAAAAACGTGCCAATTTTTACAAAGCTCATTGTTCTGAAAAGTACGGTGTGCTCTGATTGGCCAGCTGTCCAGCTGAATACCTCAACCGCGTGACAGAAATGTTACGCCCCTTACCAGATTTGGAAACACACAGCGTCTCCACGACATGCTGGCAACAATACTACAGCGAGAATAAAAGTTATGCCTTCTTCCTTTGCGTATACATTTGGCGGTGTTATGCAAATCTTCCCACATCGTGACGTAGACATGTGGGGCGTGTTTGAATGAGGCGTTT
This sequence comes from Ptychobarbus kaznakovi, assembly GCA_027422405.1. Lineage (NCBI taxonomy): Eukaryota > Metazoa > Chordata > Actinopteri > Cypriniformes > Cyprinidae > Ptychobarbus > Ptychobarbus kaznakovi. The sequence continues at coordinate 20,700,409 of CM049807.1, forward strand.
TAGGAAGGCGAGGATGACTTAACTTTTATAAATAACATCTCTTTGGGTTTGAGACTTTAATCTTTGTGACTTTATGGATCTCATTTAAATGCATGAACAGCTTGTAACACTCCCAAGAGAAAGGAAAAGTTGAAATCGCATCATATGAGCCCTTTAATGAAATAATGAAAGGCAATGGAATCCAACACCTGAAACATTCTTCGAAATATCTTCTTTTGTGTTGGACAGATTTTGAACGACATCAGGATGAGGAGCATTTGTGCATATTAAAACTCACACTGCTGGTTTCTTTTGTCTCCTGCGCTTTTAAGCGGCAGGCAGACGGGACAGTCATGCCGTGTGCAGTTCTTCCAGTGAGAGATGATCTGCCTGGAGGACGCGCAGTGAGCCACTGCAGAGGAACACACGCATTGTTTATTTGTGGGAAAATAAAATACGATTGAAAGAATATAAACAGGTGGCAGCGCTCACCCTGGCAGGATTTTCCGGCCTGACAGTGCGTCATGTGATTAAGGACGTTCTTCATGGTTCTGCAGTGGGGCAGGCTGCACTGGCGGACCTCGCCGTTGGCCTGCTCTCTGCGATGGCACTTGTGAGCGTGCAGTAACAGCACCAGCTGCTGCTGAATGAGTTTACGCTTCTCCGGGTCCGCTGCAGGGGGCGCCGCCGCCGCCCCTTGGCCCGATACGCCCCCCACCACACCTGAGCTCTGCTAGACACAGACAGAGAGAGGGTTTTCAAGGGACAGGATTTCATCTTCCTGCTGCTGCAGAGTGTTAATAAACAGAGAATTAGCTCAAAAAATGGGATCGGTGCGTCTTATATATATATATATACAGTGCCTTGAGAAAGTATTCATACCCTTTTGTCAAGTTTTTTTTGTTGCTGCCTTATGTTAAACTGCTTTAAATTACTTTTTCCCCACATCAATCTACACTCCATTCACCACAAGTGTGACCATACAGTCACAATAAGATGGCGCCGCTCATGGCAGCTACAGTGCTTGGCTCTTCAGTGTTTGTAATGTTTTTGTTTGTTTTTCCTGTTTTTTGTTTCTCAAACAAGATCAGTTTTACCAGGGATGAACTGCTGAACATCCGGCAGAACACACTAGGGTTGTGCCGATAGACAATAGTATCGTGTATCGACGATAGTCAGAGATATCGACGATAGCAAATGTCTTTGTCGATAGTCAAGACGATATTAGGCTCATTCTCCTATTAATGTATAAAACTATTATTATTATTATTATTAGGCGGCCTATTATTATAGGGCTATCAAATTGCCCGCTATTTCACCTCAGTGCCTTACTTCACACACGCGCAAATGAGGATTAAGGCCAAAGTATACTTCGGCCGTCCGCATCTGCTCACCGTCCGCCTTACGTCATTTTCTTCATCAAGACGGCTCGCGGACAGCCGCACACCCCGTCCGCATGCAGGCAGATGAGACCGCGCGGACAGTTCGTCCGCACTCTTCTGCAGCGGAGTATACTTTGAACGCTTCGAGACGGAACGGAACAACATATTTTTTCCAGAAGGCCAACAATTCACTAAAAACTTTTTTTTTTATTGGTCTTATGAAGTATTCTAATTTGTTGAGATAGTGAATTGGTGGGTTTTTGTTAAATGTGAGCCAAAATCATCACAATTAAAAGAACCAAAGACTTAAACTACTTCAGTCTGTGTGCATTGAATTTATTTAATACACGAGTTTCACAATTTGAGCTGAATTACTGAAATAAATGAACTTTTCCACGACATTCTAATTTATTCAGATGCACCTGTAGAGAGAGAGAGAGAAGGGATGCAACGATTATAGATTTTGTTGGTACGATTATAGTCTGAGGAATAATCACGGTTTCATTATTACGATTATTATGCATTTATTAATTTCACAACATAAAATCACAAACTCTTTAGATATTAAAGTGTTATTTATTGCTGCATTTTGAAACAGAAATAACACAGTAACTAATCATGCAGCACAAAATAATAATACTAAAGAATAAAAAAAAGTCCATCTCTTCTATTGGAATTAAAAAGGTGACATCTGCTCTGTAAACATCAGTCAGTATTTCCCTTTTGAAAATAACAAATGGAAATAGATCACAAATGTTTATGGTGTTTTCATTTTGTATAATCTTTCTACATTTCTTTTAGACCTGAGGTACTGAACTTGGAAAGATGGTGAAAGTTTTTTAAACTTATGAATAATACTATAACAGGAATGACAAATCACAATGTTAATTAAGTATTATTAATATAAGACTAATATTAACTTTATTTATCCCACAGAGGACACTGTTACTAATGAGGGGAATAAACTAAACGATTATTGTAATAAACTGTCATCCATACTTATTCATTTTAATAATCTTTATTCATCTGATTTTACATATGACCTGAGAAAATCATGTCTATTATTTTGGTTTGTGAGATCGAGATCCCCACACAAACATTTAGGAGGACAGAAACTTGTTGTCAACGCTGCCCAGCGACTTTCATTAATAAAATAGCTTAGATACTGGATCGCTACATTATATTAATCAGCAAAGAGGGGGTAAAATTACTGTTTAAATGACTCAACTCAAATCTTCATTGTTTGTAGTGACGCGCAGATGCAGGTAGACTAATTCACATGTGCATCTCTCTCTCTCTCTCTCTCTCTCTCTCTCTCTCACTCTCTCACTATTTCATCTCTGTCTGAAGCAGGAAGAATGCTAGAGATAACGAACTTCGCATCAGGTAGTCCTTGCCTTCACGTCGTGCATTAAAATCCTTTATTTCACAACGAGAACAGGCTGGCTAGCCGTGCATTATCCCTTATGTAACGTATACTCTTTAACAGCAATTTAAACGGCAATATTTAAATGACGCCCTGGTTATTCTTGGTGTACCCAAAATGGTCCTACACTATCAACTTCAGTCATTCTCTGGTGGAAATAAAGGATCACTGTTTGGTTCCTCTGTAATAGTTAATCTAGTGTGTGTAAGAAGCCTCCGTGTCTCTGATAAGCACGGCATTTTAAGCTGGTGCACCGCTAGTTTAACGTTTTTGTTTTGCGCAAGTTGCAACAGTTCCGTTCCATGCAACAGAAACACTCGGTTTAGCCGAGCTTTTACGATTAATTAACCGTGACGTTTTAAAGCGCGGTTAATAGTAAAACCGGTTAATCACTGCATCCCTCTACACTCTCCAATTAGTTCAGTGTACTGAACACGGAGTGATGGTAGCATCTTCTCTTTCAGTATAGAGCAGTACTCATGATGCCATCAATGAAATGCAGGCAGACACATGAAATGTTTCAGAACACTTTAAAAAAAAGCACCCAAAAACATATCTTGGTCTCATCACTCCAGGACCCTCAGGCACAAGAGAGAGGCTTCTTTCGTGGACTGAGCCAAACAAGATTATCTGGTCTGATGAACATCAATTCTAAGCATCTTGTTTGAAGGAGACCAGCTCTGCTCATCACCTGCAGAGTGTGACCATCCTACAAAAGTAGAGTTTGCTGGTAAAACTGCAGCCTTACATGCTGTGGGGCTGTTTATTTATTAACAGTGGCTGAGGGACTGAGGGACTCGTCAGAGTTGAAAAAGCTCAACACACCAAACAATTGAGATAGCCTTAACTATGGCTGAACGATTAATTGCATTTGCGATAATATTTTGCGATATGAAAAAACTTGATTTTTCAACCGCAGAGGCTGCGATTATACTCGGTCACGTGACACGCGAGAGCAATGTATGACGATCGTATGACATCAAAGTATGGCAAGATAAAGCATTAGGAGACGTCTGCTCTCTTATAGCTCTCGCGGTTCTTTGATGACACACACCGATCGGTCTAGCTGCGCTGCTTCAAGTCAAACACATCTAAGCAGTCTTCAGAGGAAGCATCATGTTGACATGCTATGTTGCCAAGTCCGCAGTTTGCCGCAAGTTGTTTTAGTGTCTGCGGGTTTTTCCATAACATGCCGAATTGACGCGCTACATGTAAACGGTATCCTTTCTTGTATTTTCCTGTCAAAATAACGGAGTTCCTTTGGAATTCTTCAGCTTTTAAGAACTGCCGGGTTCTCCTGTAGTGGGCGGAGCTAATGCGCAAACGACAATCTCATTGGCCGGCGCTCACCTATTATCGTCCCTGTTTTGATTTCAGTGAATCAATTCGAGCAAACGCAGACTATGTGATTAATATTCATGAACCCAGCAGCTCAATAATCCTTAGTGCGATTTATTTGGTTATTAGTAGTAGAATTCATGGTAGTTTGGTTATCTTATCTGCATTATTTGTAGGTTTTTTTTACCTTTTTTTATAGAAACACTAAATGACAAACAATATCTTAAGCACCACCACCAGTCCTAAGTTCAGACAACATGACAAATGCATTCATACATGGTTATTCTAATTACTAAAGTTCTATCATCATATAATGCTAAAATATCATAATGTTTGACTGACTGATGCTAAGTGAGATATAAAAAACCTGCCATTTATATATTAGTATATCAGATCATTAATATTAATCTGGTGAGTAAACAAAAAAAAGACAAGCCAATGGAGATTCTATTGCCAAGGTGTCCATAGAGGGTTGATAATATTTACAATAATCAATTGAATTTGATAGGTGTCTCTCACTTTGTCCCACAGAAATATTAAAATAGTGTAGATTAGTGTACATGTTTTATAATAATAATTTATTCTATTTAGTGACCATTTTATTAATTTAACATTTAATACTGGGGCATCCAAGTTATTTGATACCCTTTTTTTTAAGTAACAATAGTTACTTTCCCTGGTAATTAGTTTATTTTATAATGATGTAACTATTTGTGAGAAGTAACTAGTAATATAACTAATTACTTTTTTTTTTAAAGTAACGTGCCCAACACTGCACACTATACAATGATTTATTGCTTGTTTTTGTTGAATAAAACAAAAAGCTTTAAAAAATAAAAATTCCAAAATTGTTCAGCCCTAGCCTTAATGAAAACCCAGTCAAGAGCATTCAGAGCCTAAGACTGGGCAGGGGGTTTACCTTCTAACAGGACAATGACCCTAAGCACAGCAAGAGTGGCTTATAGACAACGCTGTGAATGTCTTTGAGTGGCCCAGACAGAGCCTGAGCTTGAACCCAATCAAATAGTTCTGGAGAAACCTGAAAATGTGCATCTGCCCCAATCCAACCTGACAGAGCTTGAGACGTGAAGAGGTGAGGTGAAGAATGGAAGATAATTGCCAAACGCTAATGAGCAAAGCTTGTCATATCATATCTAAAAAGACTTGAGGCTGTAAAGGTGCTTCAGCTAAGGACTGAGTTAAGGGTATGAAGACATAAGCAATGTACTTATGATTTTTTTATTTTTAATACATTTACAAAGTTGTGACAATTCTGTTTTCGCTTTGTCAATATGGTGTATGGAGTGTAGATTCATGTGGGGGAAAAAAGTAATTTAAACTAACTGTTTTCTATTTTAAAATGTACTTTATTCCAGTCATAAAAAGCTGAATTGTCCGCATCATTACTCCAGTATTCATTGTCACATGATCCTTCAGAAATCATTATAATATGATGATTTGATGCTCAATAAACAATCAGTGTTGAAAACGGTTGTGTTGATTGATATTTTTGTGAAAACTATGATCTAAATGCAAAACCTGCACACCTTTTTCCATATTTGAAGATTCTGAATGTTTAGATTCAGCAGAATAGTTTTAATATGGTAAAATGTGTTACTGAGAACGCTGCAATTGTACTTGTAACAAAAAAAATCTAACAAATTAGCCAGAAATTATTTATAAATATTTTATTTAAACAATATTTATTCAAAACTAGGAATGTACCAAAATTGTGGCTGTCAAAAATGTTTTGGAAGTTAACTGCAACTTTAACAGATCTTTAATTGTAAGACCTTGTCCGTGCAAATACAACTTTTATTGCATAAAAATCTTTATTGCATAAAATCTTGAGTGTTATTGTGTTCTGCATATATGTATGTCAGTAAAGCAAGAGCTGTGTCTTAAAGTTTATTCTAAAAATATGTAGTTTTTCAATTAAATGTTGGACTATTTTAGATAAAAGGTCACACTAACCTATATAAGTAGGTGTAATTGCTTGCACTTTGATTTTGTCTTTCTGTCTAGTGAGTCCAGAAGTTTCAGAGTCGGTTTAGGCGACACATTTTCGTTAGAGCGCATCACTATTTAAAGCATTTTCAAGATTAAAAGTAACTGAAAAAGGGGGTAGTGATGTGTAGAATTTCACAAATAATGGCCTCTCAAATGGTGCACAAATCTGGGGAAACAAATTATGTGAAATAATCAATCAAATAGTTCAGTGTCTGTGAGATGAACCACTGGCTGAGGTCTGAAGGGAAATGATAACTGAAGGCTCTTGGTGGCCAGTAAGAGATGGAATTAAATCTCCTCAGTCAGGGTCAGGGAATGTGTGTGGATGTGGTTCGCTGTGACGATTTCTGTACAGTTCTCTCACCATGCCTCCCATGTTCTGCCCATGCTGAGGTTTCTTGTCCAAGTTGAACTGGTTAATGCTGTTGGGTTGTCCCGCTTTGTTTTGGAGCTGAGGCCCAAGAGACTGTCCTCCGCACTGACCATATGAACTACCGTAGGGGCCTGGAGCACCCATCATTCCCATCTGAGGAAGAAAAAAACACCAAAGAAAAACTTTATCAAGAATGAAAATTAGCTAGTATATCAGTTATGACAGATTCTGATCCATCATCCTGGGCAGAATCATAAAGCATCCAAGATGATCTGACAAAACTGAGAATGTTAACAGCAAAACAAGAACATGAACATCAATAGATGAGAATCAATCATTCAGCCTGTTTGACGCTCACGTTCTCATTCTTTACTCACAGCATACGTATAATGTTAGTGACGCTGCGGTATCAATTCTGCTAAATAAACCTCAAAACAGCAGCTCGAAATCTAGAAGAACCCAGCAAAACTAAAAAAGAAAATGTCATTCCCTCTTTTTTTCTGCCCATTTCCTGCAGTCCAGGTTGTGCAATCGCCTGTGAATCAACAAAATGGTGCGCACGGTTCCTCGTATGAGAGAGTAGAGAAGGTTTTTCAAACTGAGGTCTGTTTCAGTGTGAAGGATCACATTCAAACCAAAGAAACACCACAAGAGATTTAGTTCACTTGAATAGTCTATTTCACTACCTGATTTCTAACAACAGTCTTACAAGACAAAAAAAATTATTAACAAAGGGTTGTGTTTTTAAGGGGGGGGGGGGGGGCAGTGCTGTCACAACTACATAAATAATCAGATTTGGCTATTCGGACAATGAAAACCAGAATTTTTCAAATTTCGTTTTTAAGTCAAGCAACCAACAACAAACACTACATAAGTCTGTTTTTTCAGGTTATAAAGTTTGAAAATTAGACAACTTGGCCTTTAAAAGTCATAAATCCTGAGAACTATTAGTTTGACCTTTAGGTTCTCTCTAAAGCAACTTAACCATAACGTTTGGGTCTGGGACTGATAGTTGTGTGACAGCAACAGAACATTGCGCTTTTTGCTACATAAAATAGTTTGACAACTGTTGAAACAGAAAGTTGGAACAGAACAGCTTTCTTGCTTCAACAGAAAAAGGCTTGCACTTTTGTATTAAAATAATAGTAATAGTATTAATACAAATAATTCATTTTTTAACTAATTTAGCCAATGGTCTTTTTTATTTCATTGAGTCTGTCAGTTTTTCCATTTTTGTCTAATGAAAAGCAACACTTGTTTGTTTAAAAAAAAAATATATATATATATATATATATATATATACACATACACTATATTGCCAAAAGTATTGGGTCACCCCCTTCTAATGAAAGGTTTGACTACTTTAGTAATTTCCATGAGTACAAATCTTAATGTTTAAGCATATAATGATATTCTAGGGAATTGTGTGCTTCTAATTTTATAGCAACAGTTTGGACAGAACCCTTTTCTATTCTAACATGACAGTGTCTCTGTGTATAAGACAAGAATCAAAGAGAAATGATGATTCAGTCAGTGTGGAAGAACTTGACTGGTCTGCAGAAAGACAAGTCCTAATGACCAATGACCATAAGTGGGTACAGTCCTTTCATACACTTCAAAACTGATGCAATAGAGGTGGAAATACAATTTTTAAGTGCATGAATTATGTTTCCATATTTGTTGCCACAGTTTGTTAGTGCCTTTTTCTCTTTTAAAGAAGGGGTGTCCCAGTACTTTTGTCCATATAATGAATGAACAAGTCATTGGTGTTTGGTGATGTGTTTTTGGCTCAAGGTCTGTATTTAAAGTCACACCAGAGGTGTTCAGCTGGGATTAGGACTTGTCTTTCTGCAGACCAGTCAAGTTCTTCCACACTAATACTTTTGCCAATATAGTGTGTGTATATATATATATATATATATAATATAAATAAATAGCATCTATAATAAATAAAATATATATAAATATTACATACAATTTTATATGTTTGAGTCTCTTATGCTCACCAAGCCTGCATGTATTTGATCATATATACAGTGAAAACAGTAATATTGTGAAATATCATTACAATTTGAAATTTAATTTCAATACTTTTAAAATGTAGAATATCCCTCTGATGGCAAAGCTGAAATTCACACATCATTACTTCAGTCTTCAATGTCTCATGATCCACAGAAATCATTCTAATACGCTGATTTGCTGCTCAAGAAACACTTCTTAATGCAAATGTCAAAAACAGTTGTGCTGCATAATATTTTTGTGGAAACGCAATCCTTTTTTCCAGAATTCTTGAACAGAAAGTTCAATAGAACAGCATTTATTTTAAATATATATTTTTATGAAAGTATATTGTAACATTATATTACATTCAATTTTATCCTCAATGAATTAAAAAAAATCGTAATTTCTTAAAAAAAAAAATCTTACTGACCCCAAATGATATAGCTCTTTCACTCAAAAACATAAAACACAGATTGAAGTTAACCTTAAAGCAAAACCATTTTGCATGCAGTTTATTGGTTGTGCACAGGATTATATTGACACTCTGATTTGTTCACGTTACCTTGTTCACTGCTCCTGGTTGCTGCGGTCTCATTGCTACCTGTGCCATCTGCTGCCCTGCGTTCTGCTGCTGCAGAGCATCGGGCGGCATGTTCCCGTTACCAACCATCCCCGCATTCATGTTCACATTGGTGTAGCCCATTCTAGGCACACCATTCATCATCTGCCCTCCCATCATGCTCTGCGGCTGTCCGTTCCCTTTCTGGGCGCCCATCATGCCCCGGTTCAGTCCCGGCATCATGCCAGGCTGCTGCTGTTGAGGGCCACCCAGTCCCTGAGTAACCGGGTTGCCGCTCAGACCTCCCATCATCCCCAAGGAGGGTGCGTTACCAGGGTTGCCGGTGGCTGTGGAGGTGGATGGAGGGGCGCCAGGGCGGAGGAGCTCAGACAGGTGCTTGTGTTTGGCCGCTGTGTCCTGGCCCGAGCCACCCAGAGGGCCCAGCATCCCTCCTCCACCCAGAGTGGTGTGCAACTGGCCGGGGTCCATCCCGTTAGGAAGGCCCAGGTCGGAGGAGTTAATGAGCTCGTCCGGGAGGTCATGCTCCAGGTCAAACAGGGAGCCAAAATCTGAAAGAAAGGGGGAAAAGAGACTTTAATAAGGTTGTTGCTCACAGAAAAATCACTCATAATGAGATACATCAGAGAACAAATATAGTATATGCCCATAAAATGAGCCGTGTCCAGCAAAGCCACAGCAAAGGAACCCATATTTGTTCTTAGACAATTTAATCTGATGAGATAAATACAAAATAATACTAAAATACAACAAGTGGACAATAAATTCAACACACCGGGAGGTTAGTTGACCAGGACAATACATGGGTTGATCCATCAATCTACAGCAAGAAATCTAGACAAATTGACCAAAGCGTGACTCAACGAATCTCATGCAACAGTTTATTGCAGCTCCCGTGATGAGAAAAGGACTGAGATTGTCGGCTCACAGGAGAAGAGTGTGCAGTAAGAGTCGGTGTGCATGTCCTAATGGTTCATACTAATAAAAAACACATGGCAAGGCATAACAATGGACAAGTGGTGGGACAAAATGGGGGGCTTTTCCTACATAATGGCAGATCCTGATAGCAGCAATGCACCAATGAATAATAAATACAACATACTCTAAATATGAAGCAAGCTCATTTTTAAATGCAGTCTTCACATTAGTAATTATATCTATATATCAGCCAAGTAATTAATCAGACAGTATTTGGATTTAAATTTGAGATTATGGTCATAGACCAACAACCAACACATGCTTGGCTTATTCACACTTTTTTTTTAAGTCTACAACATACAACCATTTTTTGTGGATCATAGGTTTTTATTTAATTTTATATTTAAAGGAGAGTTTTTAAATGCATGTACATTTTCAAAAGATGCAAATTAGAAAAGTGACAGCATTTAGCCAATATTATGATACATTTTTGGCATGTAATTTTTCTCCATCAATAGAACATTTCCAAGAATTAAAAAACTTTTACATTTACTTCAATATTCTGAATATTAAAATAACCATCTTATGCCTGGTACATGGGTTTATCTGTAGGCAATTGCAGATAGTGTGCAGTAAAAACATAAACAAAAAATGGGATTTAGTTCAAAGTATTAGTTGCACAAACATTCATTTCTTATTGCCTAGATGACAACACAAACAGTGGCACAAATTACGCCAGTCTCCCCAAACTGTAATGAAATAAATATTGTATGAAATAAAATGCTGATTCAAATTAATCTCATTTGCTATTATGAAATTCTACATGCATATAAATAGATTACACGCTAGCATGATAACAGTCACCCATCTGCTCTGTTGATATCAGCCATTTAAAAACCTGCACTGGTGAACCACTAGAGTTCAGGCAATACGACCTGACTTCCACTTCTATACATGCTGTAAAAAAGCTGTATAAACCAGCCTAGATTTGGTTTGTTTGTTTTAACTAGTCAAGCTGGATTAAGAAGGGTCTTGGACACTTTTTATCCGGTCTAACAGGGAAGACCAGCAAACAGAGTAACCACACAGATGATGTAGTGCTGATCAGAAACTTACAGGCACTGGTTTGTCAACTATCTAGTACGCACTACATGTAAACCAACTTGAAAAAGAAGACCCCTGGTAAAACGACGTGATTTATAACATGTTCCTGTCGAGTATTCCTCCTTTTCCTGACAAGCTCAAACTGCATCACCCCATAAACCTTTGACACCAACCCCTGCTCTCGACATCTCATAACGACGAACAAAGCGAAAAGTTTGTGTAACACCCGGAAAAACACTGCATACTATTCTGCACACTCGGATGGCCACAAACAGTATTGTAACACCTCGTCAACTTCAAATGAAAACACGGAGTAAATTAGCCTGCTAGCTATCCCTGCTAAGTTATTTAAATACCAGGGGACGATGCAAACAAACAGATAACTTACAACAAAAGAAAGCTCTTGGGAACACACGTCGAGCGTCTTTTTTCATACAAGCAGGCGAACAGCGGCAGACTCGCCGCCGCACACCGCAGCGCGTGAAACATTATTATTTACGTTACCGTTTCCATCGCTCGCGGAGACCGACAGAGCCGGGGAAGACAATTTGGGCCTCTTAGCTGAAGGCGGACCGGATTCCAGCACATTATCGGCCATAGTTTTCCTCCGGTTTAGTGTTAAAGCATATATCCCGCGTAGGATAGCCCTTCCTGTGCAGTCGCGAGCAGATGTGCAAATGAAAGCTCTCCTCGTTCACGAGCACCGGACGGATTCCCGTTTCCCTTTCATGGGACGATACATGCATGCAATGCAAAGCGTCAATGTTTAGTCCACCTTTAAAGCTCCCTTTTAAGATTTTCTAGTCTTTAGTTCCTCAAAGTATGTTTCCGAATGGAGGAGGTGAAGGGAGGGACAGACGGGCATGCAAGCTCGCCGCAAACTCACGTAGCCTCCTCGGCGACTGAGCAATTTTCCCGAGATTTATCCTCACTGCTTGCATCCGTCTTTTCCGCCATTGTCGGCGGCGAGCTAAAGTGTTGGGTTTGTTAAGGCGTTGTGTACGAGAAACCGAACTCGCTCCGGTGCGGCTTCATGCAATGCTCATGATCAAACGCTATGATTCAGAATCGTGTCTGCCTTTGCATTGTAGCATGTGCAATTCTCAGCCTGCATCACTTTATTTAGAAGATTGAAAGTCCATCGTGCTCCTTAAAATTGACACAGATGTTTGAATCTCCTTCATCAATGTCTTTATTTCCTCCCAAGTAATTAAGATGAATGAGATAACAAATAAATAATGGAAATGCTATTAAACAGTCATGTGAATGTCAAAGTTTCCTTTCATCAAGACCGTACAGAATAAATAACGCGATGAATGTGCATCCAACTTCAGTTTGCATGCACGAGCTACCACTTTAGACGATTCCAAACAACTTGCATATTTCAGTGCCCACGTCTTGCAACAACACTTCAAAGTGACAAGTCAAATGGTGTATTGTGCATTCGCATCTGAATATGGCTCGTGCGCCCTCTGTGTGAGCGTGTCCACTGCACGAGTTAAAAGTGTTTGCAGAAAACCTCTGACCATCGCTTCACGAGACCACCCTGCACTGCGCACAGCTCGTGCATGCAAAGAAATGATTTCAAAAGTGTCCGTCTAATGGACAGAACATGCATGCATTCGGTCTGAAGTGCGAGAAGACGCTGTCTCGCAGTCCGCTGTGCACGAGCTAAAAGAACGGGAATCAAGTGAAGTTGGTCAATGCATATGTGTGTATTTCAGTGCACTGACACATTAAGCAAATAAGAATAATGTGTCCCTGCACGAAGAGCCTTGCGGAGCATTAAGAAAGAGCGAGAGGAACAGCCAGCAGTGGGTCGAAAACAGAACCGAACTGGGCTTCAATAATATTTCGGGTCTGAAGCATCTGCCGATCCGGGTGATATTGCCAGCTGCATCCCCCAAAATCTGGGGGTCCTCAAACCCCTTTCATAGGCTTTGTGATGCTGTGAACCCCCCTGCGCGTTCATCCCTTTTAAATTTCTCCCTTCTCTTGCACAGTTCCTGCAATTTCCCCCACTTTCGCCGTCGTCCGCCAACAACCGGCGATGTAATTTCACAGATATTCCCACTCCGTGACGCTGTTATTTTCCTTTTCCCCTGACGAGCTTCCCTTCGTTTAAATGTATTGCCCTCTTCCGCCTCGTTTAAAAAAAGAACAGCAAAAGAAAGGAAACCCCAGTCTGCTCTTTGATTTGCACACGGGAGAATCTATAATCTCCCTCCGTCGCCTCCGCTAATCGCCGGGCTTGTGTTTTATCCGTGAACCGGAGCCGGCGGCGCTCAGAGTCGCAGTGGTCGGCGCTAGAGTGGCTTTTTTTCAGTCGCTCCTGCCTCCTTCACTCTCTCCGCACAAACAAAATGGCGGCTTGTTGTTTCTACTCCTCTGGCTGGGGGGGGGAGGGAAGGTTGGAGGTGCGGTAACATTGGTAAAGGGGGGTGGAGGGGGAGATGGCGATCGGGATTTCCCGGACAGCACCGTTTCTGTACTGTTACGGAGTTGCGACTGGGGTCCAGAAGCAGCATCAGATGATGGAGTCACTAGGAGTGAGATGATGCCCACCTTGTGACTTGGTTTGCAAAATATTGCCTTCTTGGCTTCGCTATTGCTGGAGGGACAGTCAGCCTCCTCTGAGGAACCCAGGGTCAAGTGCCCTATTGAAGTGCAATGGTGATGCTTTTTTCTGACCTCGTACTCAGAGTCTTCTCGGTTCCTCAAAGCCTAGCGAGCTGCCAAACTAGAGTATTTTTTGACATCATGTTCTTAGTGACAGCATTTCTGGATGTGGTATGAGCTTTAAGAGTCAATTCAGCTCAAAAACCTCAAGTTGCTTTCAAAGACATGATTTTTTTGGGGCCTAAATGGGACAGCAAGTGATCTCAGCTGAGAGATTGTGTCTCAAACCCCAGTCAGCTGCCTACCTTTTAGGTGTCTTCAGTGTATTCTGAGTGAGCTCATGTCAAAAAACTCCAAACATAGGGACTTGTCAACAGCAGTTTTTGGCATTATAAGAGTGTTCAGATTCCTAACCAGCATAGACTGGATTTAGCAGTTTTGTCCAGCAGGGAACCAAGAAAACTGACTATGTAGCCAGCATTTTTAGGCATCTTAAACATGTTCAGAGTGAATTCAGCTAAAGAAGCTCCAAAACCTAGTGTGCTGCCTATCTAGACAGCATTTATGATGTTGTGTGCACATTAACAGTACCATCCCAAAGAAGCACAAACTCACTTTCACTGACTTTTTCATTAACTGTTCCCATCTGGTGGAATGACCTCCCTAACTCAATCCGAGCAGCTGAATCCTTACCCATCTTCAAGAAACGGCTGAAACACATCTCTTCCATCTTTATTTGACCCTCTAACTCTAGCACTCTATTCTAATTTTATTTGATCTAATCTGTCTTCTTTTTATTTAAAAAAACACAAAAATTTGACCCTCTATCAATTGCATATTTATTCTCTAACTGCTAGCTTTTCTTGTAAAACTAACACTAAGATTAATTTTTCTATATTTTACATACTCGTAAAAAAAAAACCTTCCTACGTGTACTGCGTTAGGCTAAACAGGACTTGTAATAGCACTTGCATGTTGTTGCTCTTTTGTTGGTTTTGATTGCTTCTATAATGTCCTCATTTGTAAGTCGCTTTGGATAAAAGCGTCTGCTAAATGACTAAATAAATAAATAAATAGTCTGCTTAGATCAAAAACGTAGCTAGACAGCAACCGGCAACAACGTAACTGCAGCATAACCATAGTGCAAGTCATCTCAGCTGTGAGATTATTTCCCAAAACATATGGAACTGAATATGCGGCCAGCATTTTGGGCATCATAAACGTCTTCAGAGAAAATTCAGCTAAAGAAACTCCAAAACCTAGTGAGCTGCCTTCATAGACAATGATAAAGTCGTTTTTTTTTTTTTTTTTGCACACAAAAAGTAATCTCGTAGCTTCGTAAAATTACGGTTGAACCCCTGATGTCACATGGATTATTTTACAGATCTCCTTGCTACGTTTCTGGAACTTGATCTTGTAAGGACCCTTGTTGTCTTTGGAGGGTCTGAAAGCTGTCAGATTTAATCAAAAGTATCTTAATTTGTGTTCTGAAGATTAACGGAGGTCTTACAGGTTTGGAACAACATGAGGGTGAGTAATTAATGACAGAATTTTCATTTTTGGGTGAACTATCCCTTTAATAGTCAATTCAGCTAAGAAACCTCAACTTGCAAGACAGGATTTTTGGGCCTAAACAGACAGCAAGTGATCTCAGCTGAGAGATTGCATCTCAAAACCCAGTCAGCTGCCTACCTAGGCCTACCTTTGGGTATCTTCAGTGTTTTCTTAGTGAGCTCATGTCAAAAAACTCCAAACCTAGGGACTTGTCGATGACATTTTTTGGCATGTTCAGAGTCAATTCAGCTCAAAAACTCTGAAACCTAGTGAGCTGCCTATATAGAAATTGTTTTTGGATATCATGGACACCTTCATAGTCAGCTAAGAAACGTTGCATAACTTGACAAGACTTCTGCTCAAAACATGGGTTCAAAGTCAGCTCACATAAAAAAGGGCATAAATGCTTTGCTAGTCATCTTTAGCTGATAAATTGTCTCAAAATCTAGCGAGCTGCCAAGCTAGACCTCCTCTTTGGTAGTCATTTACATGATCTGAGTGAGCTCTGCTTCACAAAAACTCAGAATATCCCAAGTTTAGCCACATGTTGCATCATAACATTTTCAAAAACCAGTGAGCTGCCTACCTAGATGGCATTTAAAGCCACGTAAATACATTCAAAACCACTTCTGTTCAAAAACCCATCCAGCATTGAGCTGCTTCAGAACATCATGTAGCTCACCTAGACTGTACTTTTGGACATTAAACAAGCTCAGCTGACTCGGAGCATGCTTAATACATAATTTCAAATATATTGTGTAGTTTTCTTTAGTTTTTGGAGATGTTAGTACCATCTCCAGTTTCCGATTCACATCTGGTTGGGATTGAACTATTATTTTATTTAAAATGTGTTGATGAATATGATTTTATTATATACACTACATTAATATGCAATATTACTCTTTGAAAAAATCTGTGTTATTTTAGTATTATTTCTATAATTTTGTAGTATTTAGAATTAGCTTTTATATATTCTGGGGCAGTCGTGGCTCTAATGGATAGAGCGTTGGACTTGTAACCCGAGGTTGTCGGTTCGAATCTCGGCTCCGGCAGGAATTGTCCACGACTGAGGTGAGACCCTTGAGCAAGGCACTGAACCCCCAAACTGCTCCCCGGGCGCCGCCGTGTCGGCTGCCCACTGCTCCAAGTGTGTGTGCACTTGGATGGGTTAAATGCAGAGAACACATTTCACTGCTGGTTATACTCTGTATAATTGTGTATGTGACAAATAAAGCTCATCTGAGCTTAATCTTATTTTTATCTTATTATTAGGTTCGATACACAAAAATACAGCAGCCCAACACACAAACAAGTTCTGATGAGTTTTTCCATTTCCAACCTTACTGATGTTTTTAGAGTACCATTTTAGAGTCTATAAGTATCGTGAATACACTATAAAATTGTAGTTCTAGACTTAATTCAACAAATGGCATCACTTTTGACTTCTTTTATGCAATTTTTTTCTAATAGTAGATTACTGTGACTTAAAACCAAGCAATTTAGTGTTATTTGTTACATCATATAATTTGTGTTATGGAGTCATTAAACGTTTCAAATGTACTTAGAATACCGAATTACAAAAAGCTTCTAATTTTTGCAAAAAATCTGTTCAGTGACTGATTATGTGGCTTATAAATGCATTGTGCTTACAAACTGCAGCAACAAAATCAAGAATTAGACGTTTATTTTTGACAACAGTAAAAAAATACCATGTATGACAGAAAAAGCCTTAGCAGACAAATTGAATCTCTCACAGTACAACAGATAAATTGTCTCACAAACAGCCTGTTCACCATGCTAAATCATAGTAACCGGTTCGTTTTTCCATCTGAACTCATTTGAAGTAAACCCCTGAAAAGGTACAAAAGCTGGCACTGAGGTGGTATCTTTTCAAAAACTACAAATATGCATGCTTTACATACTAATATGTACCTTTAAGGTACTTATATGCACCCTTTAGGGGTAAATAAGGTACAAATATGTACCTTTTGAAAGGGTACCGCCCCGGTGACAGCTTTTGTACCTTTTTTCTGAGAGTGTAGTTGTGCAGGTCAAATACAAAACACGACCTAACACAACCATTTAGCTAGCGTAGGAGTGAACCGGCTATCAGGGAGACATTGCACGCTGTCCAGACATGTCCAGCTCTTAATCCTCCAGATTTAATACTTAACTGGAGCAAGTTCTGTGAGATCCAGACCTCCTGAGTTCACTATTACAGAAAACCCTGCCAGCGGAGGTGTTAGCAGATGGGAGGAACGGACTCATTCTAGCAGGGCTTGCTATGTTCTACTCTTTCTTTTCAGTCCTCTCCATGTGCGCAAGCATTCTCCACCTCAGCGATGGTTTTTGGGGTGTTTTCAGACAGGATGAGGGGTCCCCCGTGTTCTCGGATCACCACATCGTCCTCGATTCGCACCCCGAGACCCTGGAATCGCTCTGGACATGAGCTGTTGTCCTCGCTGATGTATAATCCTGGGTGAAGGGAGCAAGAGATGAGAGTTTAGAGCTTCTGTTTTTTGCAGTACAGCTCAAATGCTAAGAAGCTGAATGTTACTTTGACCAGTATGCCAAAGTCCAAATATCTCAACAGTGCATTCAAGATATACAGTCATGGCCAAAAATATTGACACCCTTGGTAAATATGATCAAAGAAGGCTGTGAAAATTAATATGCATTGTTAATCCTTTTTATCTTTTTTTTTAATTCACAAAAATCTAACCTTTCATTGGATAATAAGAATTTAAAATGGGGGAAATATCATGAAATAAATGTTTTTCTTTAATACACATTGGCCACAATTAACGGCACCCTCTTATTCAATACTTTTTGAAACCTCCATTTGCCAGTTTAACAGCTCTAAATGTTCTCCTATAATGCCTGATGAGGTTAGAGAACACCTGACAAGAGATCAGAGACCATTCCTTCATCCAGAATCACTCCAGATCCTTTAGATTCACAGCTCCATGACGGTGCTTCTTCTCTTCAGTTCACTCACTCATTTTCTACAGGGTTCAGGTCAGAGGACTGGAATGGCCATAGCAGAAGCTTGGTTTTGTGCTCAGTGACCCATTTTTGTGTTGTTTTTGAGGTTTGAGTTTGGATTATTGTCCGGTTGGAAGATCCAAACATGGCCCATAATAAGATTTTTCACAAAGTCAGTCACTTATTGACTTATTGATTTTTTTGTTGGTATTTGATAGAATCCACAATGTCATGTGTCTAAACAAGATGTCCAGGATGTCCACCAGAAATATAGGCCCACAACATCAAAAATACAGCAGTATATTTCATTCTACATATGGGATAATTTTTTACCCCCGTGTTCACCAAACCCATCTTGAGTGTTTGCGCTAAAAAGCAATTAAAAAAAAAAAAATTTAACATAGAAGCCAGTCCCATTTGAAGTTCCAGTCGTGTCTGATAACTGAATATGCTGGAGCTTGTTTTTGGATGAGCGAGGATCATTTTTCTTGAAACCCTCCCAAACAACACGTGGTGATGTAGGTGCTGTTTGACCATTTTTTTTTTTACAGTTTTCTGACTCCGAGACTCAACTATTTTCTGCAATTCTCCAGCTGTGGTCCTTGAAGAGTCTTTGGCCTTCTCACCGTGCATCAGGACAATATAGATACATGTCCTCTTCCAGGCAGTTTCGTAACATTTTATGTTGACTGGAAATTCTTAATTATTTCCCTGATGGTGGAAATGGGAATTTTCACTGCTCTAGGTCTTTTCTTAAAGCCACTTCACTAATTTGTGAAGCTCAATTATCTTTTGCTGCACATCAGAAATATATTCTTTGGTTTTTCTCATTGTGATGAATGATTAAGGAAATTTGGGCTTTGTTTTCCCTCCTATTTATATTTCTGTGAAACAGGAAGCCATGGCTGGATAATTTCATGTTCTTAAATCACCCTGGAGTGATCAAAATTGTGAATATGAATGGTAATATACTTCAGAGATATTTTACTCATAAGAATTTTAGGGGTGCCAATAATTGTGTCCAATGTGTATTTGAGAAAAAACATTTCATAATGATATTTCCCCCCATTTTAAATTCTTATTATCCAATGAAAGGTAAGATTTTTTGAATAAAATATCAACAAGATTCATTTTCACAGCCTGCTTTGATCATATTTACCAAGGGTGCCGATATTTTTGGCCAGGACTGTATATATCTGCGGTTTATCAGTATTATTACCCTTATTTTTCTAACAAGTGCCGTTTTCAAAACAAATATTTTGGGATGCAAAGTGCAAAACATTGCTCTGATTGTAATCAACAAGTCTGTCTACACCTCAAGTGCCCAGTCCAGCGTGTTGCAACATGCATTCAGATGACTGATTCTTGTTCCAATTTTAGTCCAGCCACTGTATTATGTATTTACTCTGACTGACTGAATTCAAATATTTATTTAAAAATATGTTAAATGGTTACTATGCGTTTTATGTGCTCTCTACACTGCAGTAATATGCAACATCGTTATTACTCTTTAAGAGAATCCGTATTATTTTAGTATTTTATATACTATTATAGTATCTATTAATACATTGAAATTGGCTTTTATTTTTGTATTTTTAATTTTAATGTAAGTTTAAGTAATTTTATGTATTTCATGTTTATGTATTATATTTGTTTTAATACAGCTAGTCGAGTCACTGTATTTTCTCTGTCTGACTAAAATAGTATTATTTTAGTTAAAAATATAATGCATTACCATGAATTTTGTTATATAAACTACAATAATATGAATTATTATAAATACACTAAGAGAATCAGTGTTATTTTAGTACTTCTACACAATTATAGCATTTATTAATACTTTGAATTAACATTTATTTTTGTATTTTCAGTTTAAAATTGCATTGTAATAATTTTGTTACGTTCTTCTGTCCTTTATTCAGTATCACATTTTTGTACAACACATGAAGAAACACTGAAGAAGTTACACTTTGCTACAATGTAAAGTAGTGAGTGTACAGCTTGTATAACAGTGTAAATTTGCTGTCCCCTCAAAATAACTCAACACACAGCCATTAATGTCTAAACCGCTGGCCACAAAAGTGAGTACATCCCTAAGTGAAAATGTCCAAATTGGGCCCAAAGTCTCAATATTTTGTGTGGCCACGATTATTTTCCAGCACTGCCTTAACCCTCTTGGGCATGGAGTTCACCAGAGCTTCACAGGTTGCCACTGGAGTCCTCTTCCACTCCTCCATGACGACATCACGGAGCTGGTGGATGTTAGAGACCTTGCGCTCCTCCACCTTCCGTTTGAGGATGCCCCACAGATGCTCAATAGGTTTTGGCCAGTCCATCACCTTTACCCTCAGCTTCTTTAGCAAGGCAGTGGTCATTATCATGTTGGAATACTGCCCTACGGCTCAGTCTCTGAAGGGAGGGGATCATGCTCTGCTTCAGTATGTCACAGTACATGTTGGCATTCATGGTTCCCTCAATGAACTGTAGCTCCCCAGTGCCGGCAGCACTCATGCAGCCCCAGACCATGACACTCCCACCACCATGATTGACTGTAGGCAAGACAAACTTGTCTTTGTACTCCTCACCCGGTTGCCGCTACACACGCTTGACACCATCTGAACCAAATAACTTTATCTTGGTCTCATCAGACTACAGGACATGGTTCCAGTAATCCATGTCCTTAGTCTGCTTGTCTTCAGCAAACTGTTTGCGGGCTTTCTTGTGCATCATCTTTAGAAGAGGCTTCCTTCTGGGACGACAGCCAGGCAGACCAATTTGATGCAGTGCGTGGCGTACGGTCTGAGCACTGACAGGCTGACCCCCCCACCCCTTCAACCTCTGCAGCAGTGCTGGCAGCACTATTACGTCTATTTCCCAAATACAACCTCTGGATATGACGCTGAGCACGTGCACTCAACTTCTTTGGTCGACCATGGCGAGACCTGTTCTGAGTGGAACCTGTCCTGTTAAACCGCTGTATGGTCTTGGCCACCGTGCTGCAGCTCAGTTTCAGGGTCTTGGCAATCTTCTTATAGCCGTCGCCATCTTTATGTAGAGCAACAATTCTTTTTTCAGATACTCAGAGAGTTCTTTGTCATGAGGTGCCATGTTGAACTTCCAGTGACCAGTATGAGAGAGTGAGAGCGATAACACCACATTTAACACACCTGCTCCCCATTCACACC
Organism: Ptychobarbus kaznakovi; assembly: GCA_027422405.1. Taxonomy (NCBI): domain Eukaryota; kingdom Metazoa; phylum Chordata; class Actinopteri; order Cypriniformes; family Cyprinidae; genus Ptychobarbus; species Ptychobarbus kaznakovi. Next base: position 20,721,860 of record CM049807.1, read on the forward strand.
TGAGACTTTGTAACACTAACAAGTCACATGACACCGGGGAGAGAAAATGGCTAATTGGGCCCAATTTGGACATTTTCACTTAGGGGTGTACTCACTTTTGTGGCCAGTGGTTTAGACATTAATGTAAAATTTGCTGTGTGTTGAGTTATTTTGGTGTCCTTTGAAAGGGACACTCTGAGGTTTGTTTCAGTCAAATCACTTAAGTCTTACTGTTATACAAGCACTGAATACACTAAAAAAAGAAAAAAAGAATTCCGCCTGCATTTTTTTGTAAATAGAAGCTGCAGATGACTATAGCTGGGAGGTATGAACTGGAAAATACATTGGGATCAAAGAAGCCTTACCAAGTAAATTTCGCATTTGATAAACAATATATTAGTGTTTTTACACATGTCAATTTTATGTCAGACGCTTCCAAAAAAATTACACTAGACTCCAAACGACCCTTTGTAACCAACGACACATAAATGCTGTAATTCTTGATTTAATGTACAAAATTTTGGGCTCTATGTTACACTTAGAGCTATTCAGGTGTACTCACTTCTGTGACACTTTTAAAATTACATATATATTTATAATCTATAATCTAAATACATTTTTGATACTATTTCTGTATATAGTTATAGTATGTTAAGTACTTCAGCTTATCTAGTTATGCAATATTTGTTTTATTTTATTTCTGCTTTATTCACCACTAGGTACGCTGGATTAAAGGGTTAATGGCTGTGTTGAATTTTGAAATAAATTTACACTGTTATACAAGCTGTACACTCAATACTTTCATTGTAGCAAAGTGTAATTTCTTCAGTGTTGTCAAAAAAGATTTAATAAAATATTTACAAAAATGTGAGGGTGTACTTTCTATTTTATTTTAATTATTATTTTTTATTTACTTCTTAAAAAGCATAATTTTCAGAAGCCATAACAAGAAAACACAGTTACCTCAAACTTGTTCTTAAGAAACCATTCTAATGTTCATATTTGCAACTCGAGAAACTTTTCTTATTATTAGCACAGATGAAAATTATTGTTCTGCTCAATGAACTGTGGAAATTACAATACAGTTGCAAGTCACCATGCTTTCAAGTCCAATTTTGGTTTAGAAATGGCCAAATAAACATTTTCTAGAATCTCATCAGTCTCTTGTATTGAGGGATGAAGGTTACTTTATGCAAAGAAAAAGTCACATCTGATACCAGTATTTAAAATAAAAAGAATAGAAATAGCAAAGATCAAATGGTAAATGATTATTGTGGATGGATAAATCTAAGTTTGAGGTGCTGATCTGATCGTAACATCCATGAGAATCAACCTACAACTCAATCACAACAATAGGAGGTACAGCAGACAGCATGAGATGAAACGTCATGCAATCATTTTGATAAACTGAATGCTAGAATGCATTCTTTGATGAACAACGTTTTTAAAAAAGCATTTTTTAAAAGATACGGTCACATGCAACATTAATTGTTTTTGAATGAAAGTGATCTTCACCTGGCTCTATTGTGATCACCATGCCAGGTTGCAGCGGTTGTGAACGGGACAGCTCAGGGGTGTCGTGAACATCCATACCCAGGTAGTGACCCACGTGATGGGGGCAAAACTGCCGAGCAGCCTGGAAGGAAAAAAAAAAAGAGACGGGTAGACATCAATTAAGAAAAAACACTTTAATGTGATAATGCATTTTACAGCATGTGAAACAATTGCAAAGCTGCATGTGAGGAACTCTGAACATGAAAACGGAGTTTAAACAGGCTTAACTGACCAACATGTTGGTTTGCTGGCCTCATAAACTCGCTGCACTTAGTGAAATTGTGCTTTTATGGCAGTGTGGTGCTTTACAGACGCTATAAGTGGGTCAAATCTTTGCCAATTAAATTGGGCAGAAAAACTTATAGTCATTTCCTGACCACAGAGCTTTAGGGAAGTTCAATTAAATAAATAAAGAATGTCTTGAATTCTTGGTGTTTCAGCAACTGTGAACCAGAATCTCAGCTTGGTGTGAGAAGCCAGTGATACATTTTACAGTACATTCGTACATTTTCTTGGAGAATTGCAATTGATTATAAAACAAGCAAGAATCCGTTGCATTTGGCATCACTGATGTAAAAGCTGGAACAATGCAATGAGCGTCTGTTTATATACACAGAAATAAGAAAAAGTGTAGACCAATGCAGATATTAAATAAATAAATAGGCTAAATATAATCTTTTCTTAAACAAAATAACCTTTTTTATCTATTGTTGAAGGTGGCAAAATTCGTTAGACACGTGCTGCTTTAATGTGTGTTCCCGTGGTTCTTTAAAAATTAATGTAAAGATGCAGTGATCATCTTTGATGTTTTGGCATGTTAAATGTTACTATAATACTTTTAAAACGCCAAGTTTGATCAATTAAACACAACAACTAAAAATAAGGAATATTGTTCAAAATTTGAGGTTGGTAAGAATAGTTTAATGAAAGTCTATTTCTGTTCACCAAGGCTGCATTTATTTGATCAAAAGTACAGTAAAATAGTAAAAATAGTAATATTGTGAAATATTATTATAATATTTTAATATATCAATATATTTCAAAATGCAATTCATTCCTGTGATACAAAGGTGAATTTTCAGCAACATTACTCCAGTCTTCAGAGTCATGATCCTTCAGAACTCATTCTAATATTTGCTGCTCAAGAAACATTTTTTATAATTGATAATTATCAATGTTGAAAACACTTGTGCTGCTTAATATTTTTCTGGAAACAAAGATACATTTTTCCATCTTTTTTTTACATTATAAATGTAACTTTAATCAATTAAATGCTCCTTGCTGATATATAATGTATTTTTAATTATTCAGCATGTACATATACAGTCATGGCCAAAAATATCGGCACCCTTGCAATTCTGTCAGAAGAGGCAACACTTCTCAAAATTGTTCCAATTGCAAATGTTTTGGTATTCACATGCTTATTGTTTTTGTTTGCACTGCAACAACACAAAAAACAGAGAAGAAATGTCAAACTTGATACAATTTCACACAGAACTCAAAAATAGACTGGACAAAATGATTGGCACCTTGTCAAAATTGTTAGAAATAATTGCTTTTCAAGCATGTGATGCTCCTGTAATTTGTATTTAGACACACTTGTGGCAAGTAACAGATGTGGGCAATATAGTAATCACACTTGCATCCAGTTAAAATGGAGAAAAGTTGACTCAACCTTTGTGTTGGGTGTCACACTGAGCATGGAGAAAAGAAAGAAGTGTAAAGAGTTGTCTGTGGATTTGAGAGAAAAATTTGTGGAAAAACATGGACAATCTCAAGTCCATCTCCAGAGATCTTAATGTTCCTGTGTCCACTGTGCGCAATATCAAAAATAGGTTTACAGCCCATGGCTCTGTAGCTAACCTCCCTGGATGGAAGATCAAAATTAATGAAAAATTACAACAAAGGATTGTTCGAATGGTGGATAAAGAACCCCGATTATCTTCCAAACAAATTCAAGCTGATCTGCAGACACGGGGTACAACAGTGTCAGCTTGCACTATTCGTCGCCATCAGAATGAAAAGGGAGTTACTCCCAGTGAAGACACCACTGCTGACACAAAAGGCATAAAAAAAGCAAGACTGGAGTTTGCCAAAACTTATGTGACAAAACCACAATCCTTCTGGGAGAATGTACTGTGGACAGATGAGACAAAAGTAGAGCTTTTTGATAAAGGAAATCATGGCACTCTTTACAGAAAAATAACTTAGGCCTTCAAAGAAAAGAACAGTCCCTGCAGTCAAACATGCTGGAGGTTCAAAGACGTTTTTGGGTTGCTTTGCTGCTTCTGGCTCTGGATGCCTTGACTGTGTGAACAGTATCATGAAATCTGATGATTACCAAATAATTGTGAGGCGCAACGTAGTGGCCAGTCTCAGAAAGCTGCGTCTCCACCAGAGGTCATGGGTCTTCCAGTAGGACAATGACCCGAAACACACTTCAAAAAGCACTCAGAAATGGTTACAAACAAAGCGCTGGAGTTCTGAAATGGTCATCAATGAGTCCAGATCTGAATCCAATAGAACTCCTTTGGAGTGATCTCAAAACAGCAGTTGGGAGAAGGCATCCTTCAAATCTGAATGACCTGAAGCATTTTAAAAGAATAGTTGTCCAAAATAGTAGAGAGGTGTAAGAATCTCATTCATGGTTACAGGAAGCGATTGATTTCAGTTATTTTTTCCAAAGGGGTGCTACCAAATATTAAGTTAAGGGTGCCAATAATTTTGTCCAGTGCATTTTTTGGGTTCTGTGTGGAATTGTATCAGATTTGACTTTTCTTCAGTTTTTTTTGTGTTGTTGCAATGCAAACAAAAAAATAAACATGCGAGTACCAAAACATTTGTAACAATCTTCCGAGAGAAGGGTTGCATTTTCTGACAGAATTGCAAGGGTGCCGATATTGTTTGCCATGACTATATATATATATATACACACACTGACCAAAATTATAAACGCAACACTTTTGTTTTGCCCCCATTTTTCATGAGTTGAACTCAAAGATCTAAGACTTTTTCTATGTACAGAAAAGGCCTATTTCTCTCAAATCTTGTTCACAAATCTGTCTAAATCTGTGTTAGTGAGCACTTCTCCTTTGCCGAGATAATCCATCCACCTCACAGGTGTGGCATATCAAGATGCTGATTAGACAGCATGATTATTACACAGGTGTGCCACAATAAAAACAGGCTGGCCACAATAAAAGACCACTCTAAAATGTGCAGTTTTACTGTATTGGGGGGGGGGGTCCGGGGGGGTCCGAAAACCAGTCGGTATCTGGTTTGACCACCATTTACCTCACACAGTGCAACACATCTCCTTCGCATAGAGTGGATCAGGTTGTTGATTGTGGAATTGGTGATTGGTCCACTCCTCTTCAATGGCTGTGAAGTTGCTGGATATTGACAGGAACTGGGACACGTTGTCGTATACGCCGATCCAGAGCATCCCAAACATGCTCAATGGGTGACATGTCCGGTGAGTATGCTAGCCATGCAAGAACTGGGATGTTTTCAGCTTCCAGGAATTGTGTACAGATCATTGCAACATGGGGCCGTGCATTAACATAATGCAACATGAGGTGATGTTCATGGATGACACAACAATGGGCCTCAGGATCTCGTCACGGTATCTCTGTGCATTCAAAATGCCATCAATAAAATGCACCTGTGTTCGTTAACATTCGCCTGCCCATACCATAAATCCACCGTCACCATGGGCCACTCGATCCACAACATTGACATCAGCAAACCGCTCACCCACACGACGCCATACACGCTGTCTGCCATCTGCCCTGTACAGTGAAAACCGGGATTCATCCGTGAAGAGAACACCTCTCCAAAGTGCCAGATGCCATCAAATGTGAGCATTTGCCCACTCAAGTCAGTTACGATGACGAACTGCAGTCAGGTCGAGACCCCGATGAGGACGATGAGCATGCAGATGAGCTTCCCTGAGAAGGTTTCTGACAGTTTGTGCAGAAATTCTTTGGTTATTGAAATGTAGGGGTTCGGAAATTACACTATTTGGATTGGTGTGAAACGCAGCAGGCAGTCAGTAAGGACTGAATGAGATGACTCTTAATTGAAGACGCACCAAGCAATGTCTAGTTTCCTTTTTAGTTTACTGAAGAAATTGAAGTATACAGGTGTGGTTTTCTTTCACATACATGCACACAGTAACTCGATATAAACTAGAACTAAATGGCAATCCAGCGTGGATGGATAAGTTAGACTGAAGCTGGTGGACTTTCCACTCTCGCATGCATGACGCAGCTACTCTCTTTTCGCTTCTAGCTTGACTTCGGCATAAGTATGGAATAATGAGGTATCGCCGAGCACTCTGATTGGTCGGGATTATCCGGGACATTCAAGAATATCAGGGCCTTTTGTACAGTTATGCAAACCGATTGTTGCAGCAGCTGTCCGGGTGGCTGTCTCAGACGATCTTGGAGGTGAAGATGCTGGATGTGGAGGTCCTGGGCTGGTGTGGTTACACGTGATCTGCTGTCGTGAGGCCGGTTGGATGTACTGCCAAATTCTCTGAAACGGCTTTGGAGACATCTTATGGTAGAGAAATTAACATTCAATTCACGGGCAACAGCTCTGGTGGACATTCCTGCAGTCAGCAGGCCAATTGCACGCTCCCTCAAAACTTGTGTCATCTGTGGCATTGTGCTGTGTGATAAAACTGCACATTTTAGAGTGGTCTTTTATTGTGGCCAGCCTAAGGCACACCTGTGCAATAATCATGCTGTCTAATCAGCATCTTGATATGCCACACCTGTGAGGTGGATGGATTATCTCGGCAAAGGAGAAGTGCTCACTAACACAGATTTAAACAGATTTGTGAACAATATTTGAGAGAAATAAGTCTTAGATCTTTGAGTTCAGCTCATGAAAAATGGGGGCAAAAACAAAAGTGTTGCGTTTATAATTTTGTTCAGTGTAGTTATTTTGATATTTAATTTGAGCAAACAATATAAAAAATATAGCACAATTTTTGGGTGAACTATCAATTTTTTAAAAAAATCTAATTAGAGTACCTTCAGTGTGTCTGTATCACTGGTGCTTTGTGGGACGATCCCGAGCTCTTTGAGCTGCCGGGCCAACAGTGTGAGCATGGTGGAGTATATGTAGTCCAGACTGACGCCAGGATTGCACTGAGACAGACAGGCCAACTGCACCTCCAGCACGGCCTCATACAGCTCTCTCTGAGCAGGACTGAACCTAGAGATGGCACACGGGGTTGATTGATCACTTACTAATAGTACAAAATTAAAGCTACATTATGTCTGAGATAATAATAGTTCTATTGAAAACAGACTGACTTTCCATTCACCGGCCAAGTGCGTGTGATGTCGCTGACATAACCAAAATATTCACAGCCCCCATCCAACAAGACCATTTCTCCATCCTGAGAGAGAGAGAAAAAAAACAAATTTTGTTAATTCAATATTGGGATTCTTTTGTCTATATCACCCAGTCCTATAACTTTGTGTATGCTGTAAAAAAAATTTTTAAAAATCGAAACACTATAACGAAAATTAACGTTTTTATTTACCTTAAACTGAAAACAAAAATACATTTTAGTTAATAATTAATTAATCAATCAAGTTTAATTAATAAATCAACACTCAAATAAAAACCGAGGCAGATAAGTCAATTTAAATGTCAACATCTTAATAACAGAATTAAATTTCTACTCTAATTTTGTTGTTAAAATATAAACATTTAAACGGTGGCTTTCATTTTTTTTTTTTTTTAAATAATGAAGACAAAAGGAAAAATAAAACATTAATATGTAAAGTGCATATATTTAGCAAAAAAAAACAACTAACTAACCTTACTAATTCTGTGGAATATAGAATAAAGCCAGTTCAATAAACTGGCCAATTGACACTCATCTATGCAAATCGCATGCAAATACTGACAGGTTAACGGGCAGTATAAATGTGCCGAGAGCGGAAGTTACGTCAAAATCTGAGACTGAGCGATGCACGACTGATCGAGCAGCAGGCAGTGATCTTCGCAATGTCTCGTTCCTGCTCGGAGGAAACCAATGCTGCAACAGTAACCGGAGACTTTGCCTAATTGAGCATTCTCTCTACATTGTACAACAGTACTATTATTTGTACAACGTGTCCTGTAAAACATATTCATTCTCAAGTCTCGATTGATTTTGCAAGATTTCTCGTGTTCAGAGTCAGGACTCTGGTTGAAAATCTGTTGGTGTGTTGTGTGCTGTCTTTGTCACGTCGCGGCACACCACACACTATAGAAGCAAAACGGTTAAATCTAGGATTTATTTGTCCTCATGTTTGTGGTCTCTCACATCTTGAAGATCTTTTAGATTGTACCCAGCATCACGTGAACCCATCATATCTTTCTCTTTACTACTACATTATGAAATGAACATGAACATCAAAAGGTAGGCTATTTTCTTCCTTATACTTTGCAATCTTCCTCCCGGTTTAAACATCAATGGGAGATTGAACTTGGATGTAGTTTGGAGCACGAATGGTGGGAATTGGCTGTTGACAGGGCTAATTCCTCTTCTTCTTGGGCAAGACTGAGTCTGGTTCAGTTTAAGGTTCTCCATAGAATTCCTCTCACAAATGTCAAGCTAAGTAAGCTATTTCCGGGAGTGGATGTTATTTGTAATAGGTGTTCTCTGGCTCCTGCTGATCATACCCACATGCTTTTTTTTTTCTTGTCCAAAGTTGGAGGATTTTTGGTATTCCTTTTCTAACATTTTCAATATTTCCCTTGAACCATGCCCTTTGATTGCTATTTCTGGCAGAATAACCATTTGGTGCCCATAAGCTCATCAGTCAGTTAGAAAACAATTACTAAAAATAATGCATATTAATATTTAACCTTTTGTCTACATGATAAGAATGCAAGATAAAATTCAACATCCTATAAAATTGCATTTTACTAATGAAGAAAAACCTACTACATGTGTGAAAAGATCCATTGAGGAGGAGCCCAAACTACACTCAATGACCAAGAGATGCTTATAGTCCATGATATAGACACAGATTCTGTGTACTTAACAAGTTCTTTGAGACTGTATATTTCAAAGACGTTAAGTTCCCACTTTAAGTGAAGCTTAGTTCCCTGGACATCTACAAGATGAATTAAAATGCTGATAAATAAATACAAAAATGAGATAAAAACACATTACAGTATGAATGGAATGTTAAATTAAAAAAATATACAATATATAAAAAATAAATAAAACGTTTATTCTGTGGCACCTAAAATATAATATGCCACCTAAGTTTGTTTCTTATAGGAGCCAATGGCTCCTTACTCCCCCTCTTAGAAAAAAGCCCCAGTAGTGACCATGAGTGTGTTTGGTTCTTTACCTTCACTATTTGATTGTTATTGATGTAATGAAGTGTGTTGGCTCGGTTTCCCCCGGCAACCACAGGCGGATATGCCAGGAAGTTTGCGCCATGAGCACGGCATTCAAAATCAAACTGTACGGAAGAACAAAAAGGGAAAAGAAAGAGAAACAGAAAAGAAAGCAGGGAGATGTTATTCAACATGTGGGCTGGACACTACAATGTGACTCTCCAAGAGCCTGCTGACGTCACTTTGTTTCGGTTCTCAGATGGCCCATTACCTCTGCATCACCCAACAGTCAAACAATGACAACTTTATATTGGAATTGTACCCCGCAATTTCAGAGCGATGAAGAACTTCTGAAAGTCTTAAAACATAACTGCCATTAATTGATCAAAAGTGTCTTTAAAAGACATTTATAATCTTACAAAAGATTTCCTAAAAGCAAATATTAAGCAGCACAACTGTTTACAACAGAGATGATAACACAACCCCAATTCCAGAGACGTTGGGACATTTTGTAAAATGCAATAAAAATCAATAATCTGCAATTTGTTAATTCTCCTTAAACTTAATTTTTTGGACAAACATTTTACTTGCAGAACTTTAACAATTAGTATCCTAAATTCCTAAACAATTAAATATTGTAGTTAAAAGGACCGTTGATGTGACGCAGTGTTAAACATGCCTCTGTCCCAACTTTTTGGAGTGTGCTGCAGCCATCAAAATGCAAATTTGTTCATATTTACAAATAGGGGATGGCGATATCTTATCGTTTGCGATATACCAGTAACAATTCTCCCCACAATAAGAATTAGTCTTCCAGCGATAATAATGATAAAATCTAGTTGTTGACATATTTCTGTATGCGACAGTGTGGAGCGACATCGCGGAAGGCGGACGTGAAATTGAAGAGGAGTGTATCGCTAAACAAGGAGCTTTTACAATCTGGAACTGGTTTGATTAGGGCTGTACAGTGCAGAAAAAAATCGGTCTGAATAAATGTACTACAGTCGCACATGTGAGATACAGTTTTGCATGTGTATGACCCTGTATACAAACCTGTTGTCCAACAAAGATGTCATTTATTGACATGCTTTTTCTCCAAATTAACTTAACATAGTCGAGTGTTTGAAATAACTTCTTTTTGTGACCAGACGTGGTTTCATATTACAGAATGATAGTATTATATACAGTGATAAAGGCTATGTCGATTAGCATTACATTATAAATATACTTTCCTTATAAAAAAATACCTAAGATTGCTTGAAACGCAGATTAATTGTCTTCAGTTTATCAGTTTCTGTTCCCAATTAGGCGCCCTATTAGAGCGGCTTCCAGTATGAATTAAACAGTCATTACATTACATGTGTACTCCGTAATGCTCACAACACCCTATTTGGGGTAAAAATAGGAAAGATAAAACTTTTCTCTAAAGAAATAGCATTCCCTTAATTATCATCGTCGCAATAAATACCAGAAATATAGTGATATATTTTTAAGCCCATATCGCCCATCCCTATTTACAAAATACATTTACATTGGTCAGTGAAAACTTTGGGAATATTTTCTTTGTACTTTTGTCAATTAAAGAAAAGTTAAAGAATGAACAAATCACAGATTCTTGATTTTATTAAATTTGACAAAAAGCCCCGACTTCTCTGGAATTAGGGTTGTAATAATAAATGTTTCTTGAGCAGCAAATGATCATATTAGAGTGATTTCTGAAGGATCACATGACACTGAAGACTGGAGTAATGATGCTGAAAATACAGCGCTGCCATCACAGCAATAAATTACATCTTACATTTTATTAAAATACTGTTTCAAATAAATGGAGCCTTCTTGAGCGTAAGAGACTTATTTACAAAAATATTAAAAAAATTTTAAACATGAATGTATTTTCACAAAAATCTATAATTATTATTTCACCCTGTGTAAATCAACAATTTTTATGAAGGATTGTATTATTTCAAGATTAAAACCTCCATCTGAGATATACTATTCATAAAGCCAGAAGAGTTATTGAATTATGCTGGAAGAATATAGATGCTCATCCTTGAAAATGTAGAAAAAGGATATATGAAATGTATCGGACTGGAGAAACTAGCTAAAGGCACGTGGAAAGACTTTGATCAGCTATGGGAACCATAAATGAACAATAAATGTAAAATAGAAATGTAGACTTTACTTGACATTGTAAACACAGTCTGTGACCTCTCTGTGGAAACCCAGCTAAAGTCATTTTTTTGACATTTACTATTTTCTGCATAAAATCACATCATACATATGGTAAAGAACATTCTGTGAAAATATATTCTTGTATCTTTAATATTGACGGAGTACGGCCATGTCAAAGAGTGAAATCATAGTGAAATTAATGCTTGTAATCAAACTTTGATGCTCGTTATCTCAGAATTACATTTTTAGACTTTAGCCTGGTTTTTACAGAGAGGGTCACAATTTATCCATTTATTTATATTTTCATTTATTTAGATTATAATTTTGTCTGTTTTATTGTTCTTTATTATACTGGGTGTGTATGTATTGCAGCGTTATGTATTTGTTCTGGTGTTCTATAGGCTATATTGTTACTACTCTATTTGCCTAGTTGATGCAGGGATTATAAAAAAGAAAAGTTCATAAACATATTAGGAACAAAAAAACTAAATGCTTGAAGCCTATTAAAAAAACTCTTAAAGTGATCATTTTAATGTGACCTTCATATAGAACCAATCAAAAAAAAGAAGAAACAAAAGTGATTTAAAATCAAACCCCTAGACATAAATTGTCCAAAGTTGAAGAAACATATAATAGGGTACGGGTTGCAAAACACTAAATCTTTGTTTAAATTGACTGTTTATGCGTGTTCACGTGAATCGAGTCCCTCTGCTCACCTTTGCATAGAGAACTGCCTCATCGATGTCTCCTCTTGACATTGCCATCGTCTTCTTAAAGGCCTGAAGATAAACGCATGGCTTAACATGTTGCATGTTTGACCTTCATCAAGTCCCTCATAACTGAAATGATCAATTCACTCAGACTTTACATGAACATCTTACTTTCCTTGAGCTAACGAAGCCACCCAAGATCACCCAGACCTTCCTTTAAAGTCATTTCCCACAACATACTGTACTGTTTGTTATTCGAGATTCATTACCTGGGCAGTGATCCGTCCTGCCGCCTCCATCAGAGCGACCTCTGCTGGGCTCTTAATGGCTCTGAGGGAATGAGTGAGGGGTCGGAGAGACTTCGTCAGCTGTTCTCCTTCCAATAGGGGGCGCACATGAGTCTGGTGTAACTGTGGATGGCAAGGCTGGGAGCTGTCGTACCATATAGTTCCTCCTAAGAGAAAAAGAAAAGAGTAAGATACTGATGCACATGTAAACCTTGAAATGCATGTTAGTTTTTTACCTTTCAAGCTTTTTAGCACTACACCCAGCTCCTCTGTGCTGTGAACCCGCTCTAGACCCGTTAAAGCAGCTGCCCCGTCTTTCCCCGAGCGAGGGCCGTCCCAAAGCTCTCGCGCCGGGTCTCGCCGTGGGACAAATAACACGACCTGATCCGGCTTACCCGATCCGTACATCACCAGTGCGCTGTCCGGCTCCATAATTCCTGTCAGGTACAGGAAGTCCTGGTTCTGGTGGAACGGGTAAGGGATGTCATTGGTCATGTAGCGAATGGGATGTGATAGGACGATGACAATGTGGGAGGAGTTTGAAGAGGCTCCAGAACCTGTTAGTCGTTCCGCCTGCATCTTGATCAGAGACGCCAAGCGCTGCCGGCGAAACTCAAACTCGGTCTGGGTGAGACCTGGCGTCACCTCACCTATGAGACGAAGACATTTGCAAACTTATTAAACAACCCAGAGCAAGCCATTTTACTTTCTATTATGTGTTGTACACCTACAGTCTTAAAGTTATTTCAGAGGTGAAGCAAGCGGTTACATTTTAATCAAAGATTACAAACACATTTTTCATCTTTGTAAAAGTGTGCACAACCAATTGTTCACAATAAGAGCAAGAACATACATTGTGAGACTAAGAAAGGTCCGTTCTGATTTTAGGTCAACCTCAAATGACAAAAACTGAAAAGGAGACCGATCTCGGTTTCTCTCACCGTAACTGATGAGATGAGGGTGTGTGTACGGGCTTGGCTGACCCAGGTATCTCTGAGGGACTCTTTTGGTTTTCCATCCTCCCGTTTTCACAGACGCATTCCTGCCGTGACACCATACAGACCCTGTAAAACAAAACAAAGCCCCGCTAAACTGTATTTGCAACGCATTTTACTGCCCTGTTGTGATGTGCACTACTGTTCAAAGGTTTAGGGTCATTTATCTGATCAAAAATTCAGTAAATCTTGAGAAACATAAATTGTGAAATATCTGTTTTATATTGTAATATATGTTATTTAATGTTAACTGGTGCATGTTAATGTTTACTGGTAATGTTAATGCATATTAATGTAAAGACGATATTATATAATGTATCATAATATAATAAAAGGTATAACATTTAAATTTTACATCGCCTTTGAAACACAAATAAAAACACTTGACTGTAACAGCTAATGCAAGATCTTTTGTTGGTGTGCAAAAGATATATAAGTTACTTGAATCATATATACATGATGTGGTCAGGGTGGTGACTATCAATTTCCAATGCAATTTATTCGTCAGTGCTTAATCATAAACATCATATTAATTCTTGTTTTGGATATGGAAAAAGACAAGATAATCAGCTTGTGCACGATCCTAGTACAATGCTTGTCTTCACACACATCAGCAGCGGCAAGGTTCCTGCCATGTGCCCAGTACTCAGCTATGAGTTGAATTAATACATTGCATTGAATGGCAGACCTGCATGTGATACATTACCTGGGCTCCAGAGAGAGCGAGTAACGCACTGGACGGCGGCTCTCAGTTTACCGCTGCTGGAGTGCAACATTGCCGCAAGTACGCCAACTTTCACCATGAGGTAGAATAAGTTCGCACAACAGCGTGCATTAGAAACACATAAGCCGAAATGATTTCGGATTGTTAACCTGAAGATAACATACTGAAGGAACAACGCACATGTAAGTACTTAACGTTACTCAACTCATACAGCTGTAAGCATGATCGCATGGAAGGTGACAGTGTCACGCCCAATGCAAAACTCTGAGCTGCTATTGGTGGAGTGAGAGCGACTCCAGCGCTCTGATTGGACAGCTCTGTTATGACAGTTACAATCTGCGACTCTGAATGACGGAGGACCCTTTATTTCTTATTTTGGTGTGGATCTTGCTTATCGGCATACATTTTTTTTTTTTTTATTGCAAAATCACAAATGCAATAAGGAAATACAAGATCATAAGACGATCTTTGAAAACAGAGCACCAATCAAAATTAAAATAAAAAAAAAAAAACAAGAGAAAAAATATTAATTATTTACACAATAGGGTCTTCTAATAGTTTAAATGTATGCAATTTACTAAACAGTTGTCTTCTAGTTTTACATTTGAGCAATCTTACAGACTTACAGAACATCCACAATTCCTTTTGAAAACAGAAAACAATGGCTTTGTTTTAAGGCACTTACATTTATGAATATAATATTTGCCCAAAATGAGAATAATATTCAGTATAAATTGAGTACATACATCTTCCATTAATAAACCAAAAATCATATAATTTTGAGAAAATTGAGAAGACAGCTTGATTGAAACTTTAAGGCACTCGAATGAATACCAAAGGGCTCTACTGAATGAACAGTCAAAGAATAAATGTTCAGTCGTTTCAATATCAACATCACAAAAGGTACAATTATTGTGATCAACATTAAATCTATATCTAAGAAACTCTACAGATGGATAGATATCATTAAAATGTTGAAAGTGTACTTCCGTGGCTTTGGGGGTGTCGGAGAGGAACATGGTTCTTAATTTAAAAATAGAACTCTTGAGGAATTTGAGTCACGTTATTTTGACTAGCTTGATTTGGAAATGTATCTTTGGGTCAATAAAGTTCTTATCAATTTATTTGGCAGGCTACAGCTAATACAATCTTGCCCATTTATTATTAAAGAAGGTAAATGAAGAGCTTCAGTTTCACTGGGCACTGTATTACAACAGTACAACAGTACAAAGGCCTTAGGAATACACTTCAATGCCTTATTATATTGCTTGTAATCACAATTAATATGATATTTTCCTCAAAAAGTACTGTGATCCATAAAATAACCATATTTTCCTAGCAGGTGAACAACAGACCAAACACCCATCTTGCCATAAATTGAAATAATTGAAACAAACATAACCTTTTAAATTTTTTTAACCGATTGATTATTTTTGAATTATTTATTTGTTGTAATTTCATTGTTGCATTCTAGTGTTAGAGATTAAAAAAATCTGTTATGTATATTTTATGTATAAAGAACTTGCCTAAAACAGGTTACAATTGAACAAAATATTGATTGCATTTGGACATTTCATAATTATGAAAACCGAAAAGTACGCAATTTTTATTTTCTTGTTTCTTTCTTTTCTTCTTTAATATTCTTTCATTTTAAATTTCCAAACAAATTAAAAGCACATCAAAATTAGCACGATATATAAATACCATATAAATAGTTACAGAGATGTTTGAATACTGTTCAATGGATATTATAAATTGTAATTACACATGTATGAAGTATAAAGCAAGCTTTCATATACATACTATCTTTCTGAAGTATACATTGTTATTTTACATACAGAGCACATGCAATATTTATATTTATTAACAACTGAACAACATCATACAATACTACTATAAATAACAGCAAAGAGAAATAGTTGTAAAAAGAAAAACATTAAATAGCCAAACAAAGGTGTGTTGAATGGCTTTTATTCAGAGTCAGTTTACTGCCCTGTTTCACACAGTGAGTCAGCAAATGTACACAGAGAATGTGATCACGTTCATAATGTAATTAATTTGAATTGTTTTTATATTTTTAAAGCGCAGAGTCAATTTTTCCACGACATAAAGTAGATCTTGGCCATGTTCTGCATTTCCTCCCAAACGGACGACCGCAGTGCCAGGAGGACCCTGTTGTTGTTGTGGTTCGACTTTAAGCGGCGCTGCATAGAATGGTCAGTGTATGACATCAAAGTACCGCGAGAGTCATTCGAACGCATAGGAGCCACCGTCTCTCTTAGCGCTCTCGCGGTACTTTGATGTCACACACTGACCATTCTGCTCAGCGCCGCTTAAAGTCGAACGCGCCTAATGTTATAGCAGTGAGTAGTTTAATTCCCGCCTGCACAAAATTCGCAGTCTCGCGCGTGCAGAGCGAGTGCGATCTCGCGACCATCATATCGCTGCTAGGGAAGCGCGTTTTAGCCACTTTGCTCTTTCAGGTACTACATTAATGGTTTATTTTTTCTGACCGAACGTTTATTGAGGTAGTTGAATAATAGAATACTTAAAATTCCACGCCGATCGAACAAATTGCGCTTCCTCGCGCATGAGTTCCAGAAGCTTCTATGCAGCGCGTGCTTTAATCCCGGCGCACACCACTGATTAATGGTTATTTCCTGCACTGTTGCATTATGCGTGAATACTTTATTAATCCCGCGCTGTGATCGGACACGTCATGTGACGGGAATAATAATAATAACGCACGTTTCCTTGTTTTCCAGCACATTGTTTTCACTGCTTGAGTTTGGTTGGTGCTGAGGAATATGGATTCTCAGAAAGTGTCGGAGTTAAAGGCCTTTGTGCAGCTGTGCAAAGACAATCCGTCTTTGCTGCATCTTCCAGAGATGGGCTTCTTTAAGAGCTGGCTAAAAGGGTCAGTGCTTGTTTGTGTTGTTTATGGTTCTGCATTCAGTATTGATTCCAACTGTTATGTTTTTCCATTATAATAATGATAAACTATGAAGTGCGTGGTGTAATAATGTAGGTGTCTGTGTGAGCAGTCACACCCGCATCCATGTGGCTCCCAGAAAGCTCTAGCCTCGTCACTTTTCAATGGAGCTCCCTGTATGACTCATATTTTATATTATATTATCTTTATTACAGAATGGGAGCAAACATACCAATACCATCAAATAATGACAGCTCATCATGCAAGGTAGGAAAAGAAACCAAGAATAATTATTTTACTGTCTTTATTTCACAACCTCAAAAAGCACAGCATAACTGTCTGTAAATATTAATAATATTATGTATAATATATATATATATATATATATATATACGGTTGTATTTATGACTATTAATTTACCATTAATGGGGAAAGACATGCTTTCCACATGTTTCATAGATCTTGAAAGTGAAAGTAAACATAACTAGCTTGTTCGAAATTAATTTCCAGGTTGCCTTTTAATAAAATCTAATTTTTATCTTTCCTTTTATTGTGTGTATTTTATTTGATTTTATTCTGGATTCTGTTTTATGATTTGTTGTTGTTATTATTATTATTATCATTTGTCAGATGAAATCAATTTATTAAACTCTTACGAAAGAATCAAATGAATACATCACATAATTTGCAGCAAAGCATACATTACATTTTTTGTCAAATAAGACAAAACAGAACTGCGTAAATTACAATGTGAATAAAAAACATATTTAATTTTTTTCAACAAATATTTGTATCATTGCTTTTAAGAATTGCATTTTCGTATTCAAGAGTAATATATTCCTGCCATAATAATTCCACATAATTTGCAGCAAAGCATTAGTTTTATTTAACATTTTTGTCAAATAAGACAAAACAGAACTGCATAAATAATAATGTGAATGAAAAACATATTTAATATTACATTATTATCATTGCTTTTAAGAATTGCATTTTCGTATACAAGAGTAATATATTCCTGCCATAACTTCTTCCAGTGTCGGTGGTTTGTCGTGAAGATCTTTGTGTTTGTCGTTTTCTCTGAAGAATCAGTGAAAGCTCTGAAGTGACTGTCGGTGCTTTAGATCCACGTCACTGTACGTGATCTGCAACTGTGGCAGGGCTGTTTTATGATATTTCCTAAAGATTGCTGTTTTCATTTGTTTGTAGGGAAGCTGTCCGTGTGATGGGACCCCCAAAGCAGGGTCAAACCCCGAATTTGCCCCGCCAACTGAGAGCGAAGAGAGTGAATTAGGTATGTTGACTCTAATATCTTTTGTTTGCTCCTCATATGCCATCGCTCTGGCCTGTGTTGTGGATTGGTAATAGCTCTGAACCTTCACTAAACTTTGAGCTATTGCTGGCTCATGATTTCTCGCTCTATAGCAATGTGAAACATCAGCTTGGTTTTTGATATTCAAACTTGGGCAATTAGTAGACAATGAAACGGATGCCAACATTGTGTGATGCGAAGGTGATATCTAGGCTCTAAAATTAAGCTTTAAAGCAACATTGAAGTCTGTTTTGTATTATCCTGGAAACTAGAGGCTGACATCTTTTGACTGTAGAGATAAAACAAAGCTGTTTGTGTCGACATTAACGTCTGAAGACAAAGAAGCTGTTAAAAGGCGCAGTAGTCACCTCATTAAAATCTGTTTACATCCCAAGTTTAAAGGACTGTACATTCATATTAAAGATTATTATTATTGTATTATATATTATTATTGAATTTTTTCAAATATAATATATTCCTGTTATAACCTGTATTTTCAGCATCATTACTCCAGTCTTCAGTGTCACATGATCCTTCAGAAATCATTCTGATATGTGACCCTGGACCACAAAATTGAGATTTATACATCTTCTGAAAGCTGAATAAATAATATTTCCATTGATGTATGGTTTGTTAGGATAGGACAATATTTGAAACAACTATTTCAAAATCTGGAATCTGAGGGTGCTAGAGCCCTGCAAGCCCGGCGGGACCCGACACGCTGAGTCCATTCGGGCCGGGTTCGGGCCGTTTTTTTTTTTGTTGACAGATCGGCCTCGGATCGGACTCGGGCTTTTAGCTTCCCACTTTTATTGTGCCCAAATACGCGCACACCACACATGTACTCTATGAAATATTGTTATAATAATTCTATTATAAATATTATACATCGCCAATGCAATAGGCAAGTACGCTACGCATCTACGCACGCATTAGCATACAGGTGACAGTTAACCATGCAGAGCATCAGGGAGAAGTTGGAGCGTGAGGAGTTACTAAAAGTTCCCAATACTTTGGGGAAAGCTGCATTTTGGCAGAGTTTTGTCTGAATTGATATTTGTGGGCATGATTGTCGGTGGTGGTATTTATGTTTGAGGCCTATAATAAAAGTGTACCTCTTAGTAGCGTGTGTGTGTGTTTGTGTATAGCAGAGACAGCGCACGTCAGAGAGCTTAAAGTGATATTGATGTTGGTCTTGGGTCGGCATGAATGTGTTCGGGGGAAATTTTATATTAATATTAATAAACTAGTGTTTTCTAAGTCGGTGTCGCAAGGATGAAGTTGCTGATCCCGACTTGCCATCTCCTCATTAGACCCGCCTTTAATAAATGCATCTACGGATTATGATTATAATGAAAGAGTTTTTGTTTTCTATATGTTTTATTTCGTTAAGTACTAATTTAAAGCTTTCTATAGATATATTTATCATGTCTAAATTGATCAAACAGGCTATGATCAGCTGGTCGTTAGCTACTTAAAAAAACTAAAACTTACATTTAACGAATAAAAAATGCTCCAAATGTTTTTCTAAATGACCTTTATAAAATAACGAAACGAAATACAATCACTTTGCCATTTAAAAAATAAAATAAAATACGGGCTCGGGTCGGACTCGGGCTGGTAACTCTGATAAGCTGTCGGACACGGGCCGGGCTAGGGCCTATATTTTAGGCCCGTGCAGGGCTCTAGAGGGTGCAAATAAATCTCAATATTGAGAAAATCCCTGTTAAAGTTGTTTAAATGAAGTTCTTGGCTATGCATATTACTAATCAAAAAGGAAGTTTTGAAATATGTACAGTAATAATCAGTATCTTCATGGAACATGATCTTTACTTAATATCCTAATGATTTTTGGCATAAAAGAAAAAATGATAATTTTGACCCAAACAATGTATCGTTGGCTATGGCTTCAAATATACCCCAGCGACTTAAGACTGGTTTAGTGCTCCAGGGTCACATAATATTGATTTGCTGCTTAAGAAACATTTATTATCTATGTTGAAACAGTTGTGCTTTTTATATTTTTATGGAAACAATTACAGCGTTTGTTGCATCATAAATGTCTTTACTGTCTCTTTTAATCGATATAAAGCATTCTAGCTGAATAAAAGTATTCATTTAAAAACACGCCTAGTAACTGCTGTAGTGCATATATTTTGTTGCAAACACTAAAAATGCTACCAGCTAACTGGCCAGTAAAGCTTCACCCTGCACAGTCCATTTTTAATCTCATGTTGGTGCTTGGTGAGATTTATCATTTGCAAATGTTTGTTTGGAGAATATGCTCTTATTTTGTAACAACAGTTTCTAATGCTTGCGCTGCTCTGTGAACTTTTCTTCAGAAATTGACAATGAAGGAGTGATTGAGCCCGA
The DNA here is from genome assembly GCA_027422405.1 of Ptychobarbus kaznakovi. NCBI lineage: Eukaryota > Metazoa > Chordata > Actinopteri > Cypriniformes > Cyprinidae > Ptychobarbus > Ptychobarbus kaznakovi. The sequence goes on from CM049807.1 coordinate 20,742,254, forward strand.
CACAGATGATCCTCAGGAGATGGGCGATTATGAGAACCTGGAGGTAAACGCACAATATCGGGAAAAATCCGAAATGTCCATAATCCTTTGCGATACGATTTCATTGCACTTTAAAAGCATACTGCAGTGTGCAGAACTCAAAGCTTTCTCCTCAGTCTAAAAAGACCACTGGTTGAAGCTAAAGCCTGGAATACATTACACAAATTTTAAAGCAGTAGGTATCGTACACTTGCTTTCCGACTTTGTAAGTAGTTACGCAAGAAAAACAGTGCACCATACAACTGAGGATTGTACACAATCAGACTTTTAAACTGTTCCAGCTCAAAATATCACACGGTTGATCTTGAGTGAATTGAATGGACTGGATGAAGTCTGTTGGACTTCAGAGCTGCTTTGTGTACAGTCGCTACCGGGATGAGAATCCGTCTTTCGGATGAGATGTTAAACCGAGGTCCTGGCTCTCTGTGGTCATTAAAAATCCCATGGCACTTCTCGTAAAGAGTAGGGGTGTAACCCCGGTGTCCTGGCCAAATTCCCACCACTGGCTCTTGTCAATCATGGCCTCCTAATAATCCCCATCCACTTGATTGGCTCTATGACTCTCTCTCCTCTCCACCTGTAGCTGGTGTGTGGTGAGGGCATACACTTGATTGGCTCTATGACTCTCCTCTCCACCTGTAGCTGGTGTGTGGTGAGCGCATCCACTTGATTGGCTCTATGACTCTCTCTCCTCTCCACCTGTAGCTGGTGTGTGGTGAGCGCATCCACTTGATTGGCTCTATGACTCTCTCTCCTCTCCACCTGTAGCTGGTGTGTGGTGAGCGCACTGGTGCCGTTGTCCTGTGGCAGCCAAGTGGATGCTGTACACTGGTGGTGGTTGAGGAGAGACCCCCCCCATACACAATAAAGCGCTATATAAATGCATCATTCATTCATTCATATACCAGGGTTCGTACGGGTGCTTGAAATCCTTGAAAATGCTTGAATTTTAACGTAGTGTTTACAAGGTTTGAAAGTGCTTGAAATTGCAATTGCATTGGTTTTATAATGATTTTCTCTATTACTGAATAACGTTAGTTCATTTTCTAGACAAAATGAAAACCGCTCGGCACTGCGCGTGACTGATGATATCTGCCGGTCTTTATTGATGCGCGTCCTCTGATGGAACAGAGCGGGAGATTAAAAAACGTAGAGAGGTTGCTGCTTCAGTCAGCGTTGCCTTGAAAACGACAAATACAAATTATGGTTAAAATAATGTAAAGTCTTCTGTCAAGTCTGCTTTTTTATGAGAGAGTCTGCGCTTTCAAGCCGCGAAAATGCCCATGCTCAGTTAAACTAAATATCACGTGCGATTAAAGTGAAATAATAAAATTAACATTTCAAAGTCAAAACGCAGCATGGGTGTTTTTATATTAATGCATCTCTGAAGTAAACCGACTGCCTTCAGAGAAGTTTCAATGGCATTGTCGTTTAATATAATGTAGTGTGTGTGAGCACAGAGATGCTGTGTGTACAGTCGTGACCGGGGAAACCGCTGTAGTCATGCAGCTCCAAAAGCACTACCTGGTGGCAGAAAGAACCTCATATTTTGGCCTTTAATCTATTCATCTGTTTTTAAGGGGAAAAAAGGTTTGAATCAGAAGTGTAAAGAATAATTTTAATTTAAAGCACACACACATCTTACGGTCTAATTTTTCAAAAGGTTTTTAAAGGCACATTATCTTCAACCAGAGCTGCTGAGAAACAAAATTATTATTTATACTTTTGACTCTTCCCTTCTTTATTTTTAACAATTTTAAAGGCTGAAATTTGAGGTTTGTCACTTTAAACAACTCTTTCTATTTGGGAAAACGTGTATTTGGCCATTCTGCAAGTAATAATTTTATGGTTTAATGTTACAATAGCCCTACCACACTCATACAGTATTTATTTTATTTTTGCAGGTTAAAAGCCTTACTTTTTTTTATAATCATGCAGATAACCTGTAAATTCTTTCCTTTATTTTTATTAGAATTGAGATTAATATTTTACTGTATGTTGGCTATTTTTGTATATTATGCAATGCTATATGCTATTCAGACCGGTGGTTTTTAATAGCACAATAACATCTGATTTAAAGTGAAAAACTCAAGTGTGTGTTTGTGTAAACATGTCATTTACCACAGTTTAAAAGTGCTGGAAAAGCTTGAAAATGCACCTTGAAAGTGCTTGAATGCTTGAATTTGGAAAAGGTGTAAGAGCCCTGATATACATTCTTCTTATTTCCGCAATAAAAAAAAAAAAGTTAATTAGAGGGCTGGGTTTAACAAAGTTAGTGTGCATGATTTAAGTAATCATGCACAAAATATTTTAACTGGTAACTGTACTCTTACTAAGTCTGATTACATAAATACATTGTGATTATTGGTGGGTTTCCACTCAAAAGATGCAACAGATATTACCACAGTTTTTGAGGGAAACCACAGTAAATTCAGTCATTTTGGGCTGCAACAGCCAGGAAAAAGTCCTGCTAAATGCCCAAACCACAGCTACTCATTTCACGTACAAAGAACATGGATGTACATTTACACAAAACGGGTCAGATAATTGGTCATGAGAAACTGTATTAAGCTAGCCTTGATTTGACCAGTTGTGACTCCTTTAAATCAAAGCTGTTTGAACAATGTGAGGTTGTGAATATTCATCATAGACAACCGCTGATGCTGGGACTTTGCTGTTGGGGTGCTCTTTCAAAATACTTTCATCAAGCTCTTAGTGTAAAGTGAAATTATTCAAACGGTGCTTTCTTTAATCTCAGATCACAGATGAGATGATGGACCAGGCCAATGAGAAGAAGATTGAGGCTATTGGAGTGTTAGGAGACGGTAAGAAATTATGAAGTCTGTAATCATAGTTTATAATTCCTTAGTTGTGTTAATAATTCCTGATGAAACAACTGGCTTCAACGAGACATGACAACTTTTCAGGTGACCTACAGAAAGCTGTAGACCTCTTCACAGAGGCCATCAAACTCAACCCGAAACTGGCCATTCTGTATGCCAAAAGAGCCAGGTATCATCCCATCCCTGTTTGGTTTTTAGCGACCTGGTTCGATTGGCTGTTGAGTGACTCTGTCTGTTTGTGTCTTTCAGCGTATATGTGAAAATGCAGAAGCCCAACGCTGCCATCAGAGACTGTGACCGAGCCATCAGCATCAACCCAGACTCAGCCCAGCCTTATAAGTGGAGGGGAAAGGCACACAAGTAACAGGCTAAAGCTAGATTTTGATGGATTGATTTCTGCCTTGACACATCAGTGCTTTGGTGCTGATGAAGATCTCTCGTCCTGACAGGTTGCTCGGTCATTGGGAGGAGGCCGCTCAAGACTTGGCGATGGCCTGTAAGCTGGACTATGATGATGAGGCCAGTGTCATGCTAAAAGAAGTGCAACCAAAGGTACCTGTTTGAGAACAGTTGTGTTCATTTGCCATCCAGGGAGAACTCTCTTTAATGATGTAATATAATTGAATAATGTAGTAATACTTTATAGTAAAGCTTATATAAGTATTCTTGTCACATGAAAACAAAATGGCTTCCCTCATGTTGGATATACGTCTTACCATAATTTAATATTGAATTCCTTTAAAAAAAATATTATATATAAAATAATACATGCATCTGGGGTCTCATTTCTAAACATTGCGTACGCTCAAAATTGGCATAGAAATGTGTACAGAAAATTTTCCACACATATCGAGAATTATAAAAAATACATTTGAGGTAAATATGTAAGAACATGCGTACAAACTTTTACCTGGAGTGAGAAAATAATGAAGCAAGCTATGATTTTAAACAGTTTTTATGTCGATATACACATTTATATTAAATATTCCACGCTCATTAATGGAGATAAGCACTGAAATTAGGCTACATGAAGTCATTATGCAAGTTAAACCGAAATGATATGAATTTAAACATATTTGTAGTGGATAGATGCGCTTGATCACTTTTCCTGTGGCACGCTTTGTTTTAATGACAGCGAGGAGTGCTATAGGTACACAATAATTCATCTTTAAATTAAACTGCAGATCTCGTGTTTAGAAAATATTTTAGCGAGAACAAGGATCAATTATGCACACTTCTACATTATGGAGGACACCGCTGGATCCGGTGGTCGAACGGTCCTCTGTCCGGTTTGAATATAGGTCCAATGATAATAGCTTACTGTACAACCGCAGCTGCACGGAGGTGTTGATGGCTTTGAAGGAATCTCCAAAACATTATGAAAAATACCACTTATTTGAAGGATACAGCTTGAAGAAAACGGTAAGAATTGCACGTTTCCTTCTTAAAATACTTTGCCAGTGACGCGCCGAGTCAGACAATTGTATTTACATTTTTAGTGGTTCCAAAAAAAGCTAAAAAATGTCCACCATATCAGCAAAACTGCATTAATTCAATTTGATTCAAAATGTTTAAAACAATTAAAATACTACTTGGCCAGTGAAAATTCATGAGATCAGTTCTATTCTAATTAGTGCTGTCAAACGATTAATCCCATCCAAAATAAAAGTTTTTGTTAGTGTTCTCTGTATATTTATTATGTGTATATATACACTCACATGCCACTTTATTAGGTACACCTAGCTAGTACTGGGTTGGACCCCCTTTTGCCTTCAGAACTGCCTTAATTATTCGTGGCATTGATTCAACAAGGTGTTGGAAATATTACTCAGAGATTTTGGTCCATATTGACCTGATAGCATCACGCAGTTGCTGCAGATTTGTCGGCTGCACATCCATGATGCAAATCTCCCATTCCACCACATCCCAAAGGTGCTCTATTGGATTGAGATCTGGTGACTGTGGAGGCCATTTGAGTAAAGTGAACTCATTGTCATGTTTAAGAAACCAGTCTGAGATGATTTGAGCTTTGTGACATGATGCATTATCCTGCTGGAAGTAGCATCAGAAGATGGGTACACTGTAGTCATAAAGGGATGGACATGGTCAACAACAATACTCAGTAGGCTGTGGCATTTAAACGATGCTCAATTGGTACTAAGGGGCCCAAAGTGTGCCAAGAAAATATCCCCCACACCATTACACCCCCACCAGCCTGAACCGTTGAGACAAGACAGGATGGATCCATGCTTTCATGTTCTTTATGCCAAATTCTGACCCCACCATCTGAATGTCGCAGCAGAAATCGAGACTCATCAGACCAGGCAACGTATTTCCAGTCTTCTATTGTCCAATTTTGGTGATCCTGTGTGAATTGTAGCCTGCGTTTCCTGTTCTTAGCTGACCGGAGCGGCACCCGGTGTGGTCTTCTGCTGCTGTAGCTCATCTGCTTCAGGGTTTGACGTGTTGTGTGTTCAGAGATGGTATTCTGCATACCTGGTTGTAACGAGTGGTTATTTGAGTTACTGTTGATTTCATCATCTCTAACCAGTCTGCCCATTCTCCTCTGACCTCTGACATCAACAAGATTTTCGTTCACACAACTGCCGCTCACTGGATCTTTTCTCTTTTTCTGACCATTCTCTGTAAACCCTAGAGATGGTTGTGCGTGAAAATCCCAGTAGATCAGCAGTTTTTGAAATACTCAGACCAGCCCGTCTGGCACCAACAACCATTCCACGTTCAAAGTCACTTAAATCCCTTTTCTTCCCCATTCTGATGCTCGGTTTGAACTTCAGAGTTGCTGCCATGTGATTGGCTGATTAGCAATTTGTGTTACCAAGAAATTGAACAGGTGTACCTAATAAAGTGGCCGGTGAGTGTACAGTATATAAATACACACACGTGATAAATATACACAGCACACATACATTTATTATGCAAACAAAAACTTTTATTTTGGATGATTAATCACGATTAATCGTTTGACAGCACTAATTCTAAAATATTTATCTGAGAAATTATTTTTAATTTTAAACCGTTTTTATGGATATTTTGATATTATTATAAAACATAAGAAGGATGCTGGAAGATTTTTAGCAATAAAAATGAATGTGGCACAAATGGCATTTATCGTCCGTGTCTTATATTTCCTTAATGTCTTGGACCTTTGGACGGTGTTAAACATGGTGTCACGCGGATGGGAATATGCATGGAAATTATATGCAGATGAGGTTATGCATAGTAAAACTAGGTGTGGTAAGCTCCATATTAGGTGATTTCAGGGAGGAGTCGGGGTGGAGATGCACGTACACACAATCTTCCCCTGACTGGGATTTATAAAGGGATTTTTGCACAGGTTCTGGCGTATGCATGGGTTTATAAATCTGAAACAAATGTCCGTATGCAAAATCTAGCTTTTGTGCATACGTACACATTTAGGATGAAATCTACGGAGAGTTTTATAAATGAGACCCCTGGACCGAAAATTTGCATCATTATTTTTTAATTAGCATATAACTATTGGTTACATCACTGACCCAAATACACCACTATTTAACGTTTGGGGTTGATGAGATGTTTTAATGCTTTTGAAAGAAGAATCTTAAGATCACCAAGGTTACATATTTGAAAATTATTTTTAGTAAAACAGTAATATCGTGAAATGTTATTTGAATTGTTACAATAACTGTTTATTTTGTATTATATTATATAAATATATTTTAGAATGTAGCTTATCATCATAAGCTGATTGTTTTCAGGATTCTTTGATAATAGCAAGATCAAAAGAACAGCATTTGTTTAAAATATTTTGTAACAAATATTAGTGTAACGTAGTAACATGGTGCATTTGTGGAAAACAAGGGCAAAGCGCGTGTGCCGAAACTTCAGTGTGTCTCATGTGATCCCACCTCTCACTCGCAGGCCAACAAAATCATTGAGCACCGGCGCAAATATGAACGCAAGCGTGGCGAACAAGAGATCAGAGCACGGCAAGAACGAGGGAAGAAGGTGAAGGAGGAGCACGAGAAGGCACAGAGGGTAAGACATCTATTGATTTGCATCAAGCCACTGAATCAGAATTATCTGCACAGTCAGTCCTGTTAATGTGCCTCTGTGTGCAGGAAGAGGAAGCCAGACAACAGGCTGGAGGGGCACGTGGAGGATTCCCAGGTATCTATTATTAAACTGTTTACGTATATAATAAGCCATGCTGACGTATAAAACACAATAGGAATAGAAAACATGAAAATTAACCCATGATTTACTCACCTTCAAGCCATACTAGGTGTATATGACTTTCTTCTTTCAGACGAATACAATAAGTTATATTAAAAAATATCTTTTGCAAGACAGGCCCGGTTTTCCAAGCTTTTTTTAAGCAGTGAATGGGGGAGGGTTGCGAAGAATTTTGAAGTCGAATAAAGTGCATAAATCATAAAAAGTGCTCCACACGGCTCTGGGGGTTTAATAAAGGCCTCTTGAAGTGAAGCAATGCGTTTGTGTTAGAAGAATATTCATATTTAAAACTTTATAAGCCATAATCTCTATCTTCCACTGACTTTCACACGTGTTCAGGACCAGAGAGAGTGGCGTTCCAGCGGATGACGTAGGATGCAAGCGTAGCGTAAGCTCCGGTGAGAAGTGACGAGCACAGAAACACAGAGGAGAGAGAGCAAAACAAAACACTGGTCACAAATTAGAAGTAAAGAACAATGTCAGAGGATTTTCAATATAAGCCAAGAGTAGACAGGTTTTCCTTGTAAACTTGTAAACAAAACGTGGTTCTCACGAGACTAGCATATAGAAAATGTCCTACGTCATCCGCTCCGATTGTTTTTGTCTGAAAGAAGAAAGTCATATACTAGGATGGCTTGACCCGGAGATCGGCTGAATGGATTGAAAATCGGTAAAACTCAGCTGTTTAACTCAGGGGGAGTTGTAAAATGAGCCTATTTCCAAAAAAAGTGGAGTGTTCTTTTAAGAGAGATCACTGCAAGATCAACCATTTTTGCTTGAAATTGTGTAATTGATGTTAATATTTGTTGTGATCCTTCAGGAGGTGCTGGTTTCCCAGGCGGAGCTTCTCAGTTTGGAATGCCTGGACTTAATGATCTATTTAATGACCCAGAGGTTCTCATGGCCATGCAGGTAAAGTTAACCACACACTGCTGAGCACAATGACGGTGCGTTTACACAGAGTTAACAATTGGATAGACTAAAGTGACGTGACATACGGCCAAGTATGGTGACCCATACTCGGAATTTGTGCTCTGCATTCCCATCCAAGAGCACACACACACAGCAGTGAACACACACACACACACGGTGAACACACACCCGGAGCAGTGGGCAGTAGAGATCGACCGATATGGGTTTTTCTGTAACCGATGCCGATGTTTAGAGGTCAGGGTCAGCCGATGGCCGATATGTGCTGGCGATTTTTTTTAGGGCCGATATCTTGGAAGTTTTCCTGCTACATTTGCATGCAAAAATATCACACTAATAATAAGTGTATGCACAACATTTCTAAACTTATCATCATAATTTATTGAACACTGACTTCAACCATCTCTCGACTCTTAATTTTGTGCACTGCACGGTATTAAAATAAAATATTTATCCAAAGTTAACCAGACAAGTCAATAAACTGACCAAGTATTACATATATAAAACAGGTCATATAAAAAAAAAACTTTCAATCATTTACGTAAAAGTTTTTGAGCGTTTATCAAGCAGAATTTTTCAAGTTTGTTGGAACATAAATGTTAATTTAAATATACATTTAAATAAAATAAATACAACTTTATAAATAAAAATCAATTAAACTGAAAAATATAAAAATAAATAATAGTAGTGCTGCAAACACACTAGCAACCAGTAACATTTGTGTTCGGTATAAATGACACAGAACATCTAAAGTGCATTCTAACTTTCTGCTTTTTGCAACTTTCTGCAATTTTATATAAAACAAAGTCCTCAATTAACCAACTGTGAATAAAAACTTAAAGGTTTTCGTGCACTTGACTTAGCAGCATCAAAAATCTCTTTTAGTGCAAATAACATGGCAGCAATCCCCTCATTTTTGAGTGAAGGAAATTATGTAAACATTACAGAACAATATAAAGAAATGTGCTTTAATTAGAACTCAATTGCAGTCCCTGAATCTTCCTCACTCTACCCATCTTTCACTGAAAGTTCTCAGTACTCCCAGTTTAAGAACGGCAGGTTCTGGTCATGCAGGAAACACAACTGTTCTGCACGTTCTTTCTCAGCTGTATACGTTAACTTAAGACATAACCGACTGTGTTTACCAGAATACTTGCCAAAACAGGTATTTGAACAACTTTGTGTATGTATCCGTCCGTTGAGGCGGTATCTGAACCGCGCCTCTCTCTCTCTCTCTCTGCATGTGCGTGCTTCAGTGTGTGTGGCAGCGGAAGAAAACAGAGCGCGAGTCCCGAAACACGTGCAAATTATAAACTTTCACTCTATTGTGGTTAAACTTATCAATTAATCTGCAAACCACATGCGTGCTGAACCGTGGGACTGGTCTGTACGGATCACGGATCATCTACTGCACCCCTAACCAAAACCATTCACTAATGTGTTGTTTTTGTTGTTAACAGATTGCTTACAAGTTACAAACCAAATTACTATAATCTAGTAATCTCACACAAAAAAAAAAATCTTTGTCATGTTGCACAGCCTTGTATGCAAGGACTGACGGTTAACGTTAGACAGGTTTAATGAGGATAACTGTGCAACATATATATATATATATATATATATATATTAGTCATTGGCCGGAACACTTCACTTTTATTAGGCTGATGTCCATTTTAATTCGCATTACACAGTTGATGGAAACACGCGCAGATGCGCATATTCTTGAGCTGAATTTTCATTAAAGCAAATAAGTTGGATGGAAATCCGGCTATTGTCTGCATCAAACCATGCTTCCGAACACATGTAATACACCGTTCTGGGCTGCTCCAGGACAGTTCTGTCTCCGAGCACGGTGCTGTCTGTGAGCGGGGCGTTGTAACGCAGTCCTCAATCACGCTGCAGTGTTTGTGAGAGCTGCCGCCTTCTCCACCCCACGCACAGAGCGAAATTCTCTGACTCAGGAAAAATAAAACAGAACTTATAACATTGGGGCTAATATGTTAGCAAGCAAGCTGCTGATAGTTTTCGACCACAGTCCTTAAAGTTAACTGCAAGTAAGCGAACCTTCAACCAGCTGTAGCATTATGCCAGTTCCCGACGGTTCTGTGCTATTCGGTTTTTTTCACTAAGTGAAGCAACGCTTCATAGTTTATTAGTACATATATGGCCATAGGACTTTTAATAGTCCATAGGAATTTAAGCCTTACCTTTATCTCCCAGGACTGTTGTTGAATCTTCAAAAAGTTTTGGCTTGGGGTTCTTCACATGCGGCAGCAGCACGTTCCACCGCACCAATAACACGGGGCTGCCCGCGGATGTGCCTGACTAAATCGGCGCTACTAAACACGTATATCGGCTGATGCCGATATATAAAAAAATGCCAAATATTGGCCCGATATATTGGCCAACCTCTAGTAGGCAGCCATTTATGCTGCGGCGCAGTGGGGAGCATTTGGGGGTACGGTGCCTTGCTCAAGGGTCTCACCTCAGTCGTGCTATTGAGGGTGGAGAGAACGCTGTACATTCACTCCCCCCACCTACAATTCCTGTCGGACCGGAGACTCGAACCCGCGACCTTTGGGTTACGAGTCCAACTCTCTAACCATTAGGCCACGACTTCCCCAACAGTCTAAAGTTAAGGAAGCTCTGTAATTATCAGGGAATTTATCGATAGTATTTTCCAGGACCAAAGAAGTTACCTCAATCAAAACGGTCGATAGTGAGTTTACATTTTGTGAAATATTTGATCTTATGGAGAGAAAAGGCCATCGTGCTATCCAGTTTATGATAGAATCTGACATTTATGTTGGTCTTTCCAATTATTTGATCAAAGCTGGTCACAATCACTTCTGATTCGCTAGAATGATTCATTGGTATCAGTCTCTGTGACATTCCTCATTTATGAATTAAATAAATCAGATGCTTGTAATGTTTACATGATGGTAAATCCTTTATGCATTCTCATTTTCCAGGACCCAGATGTAATGGCAGCATTCCAGGATGTGGCGCAGAACCCCGCCAACATCTCCAAGTACCAGAGCAACCCCAAAATCATGGTCCTGATCAACAAACTCAGCTCCAAGTTTGGCGGCCAGCAGCCCTAAAAAGGGCCGAAAGAGTTCATGTCCAGTTCCAATACTCTGCTGTAGCTCCTTCTCTCTGGGTTTCTTGCCATAAATTACAGACACTTAGCTTAAGAGCCATCAGAGATATTGATTTTAGACGAGTTTGTGCTGGAGGAAAGAAGAAACTATGAAAGAGTATTGGAACAAGACCGGGGGGGGGTTCATTTGAGCGACGCATGAACTAAGAATTGGGGTTTATTCCTTTGACGTTTTGTTGGGGACAAACTATATTGTAGGCTTCACTGAGGCTGATACATTTAGTGCTTACTATCCTGGTCTCTTCTCCAGAATATCAGGGGGTTTGGATTTGAGAGCCTAATCTAGTTGACAGTTGCTGCATTGACAAACTGGATTTAACAAACGTGTCCATTCAGCAGCCAATCATTCCAGGGATTAATCTAATTATAATCACCTTCATCCATTCAGTATGCTACATAGCTTATGTGTGTGGTCTTATAAAGCGGGATCCGGATCAAAACGGGGTCTAGATTATATTTATACATATGAATACATATTCCCTGTCCAACGCAATTAGTCAATCACTTCCTGTTTCGATTTCATGGGTGTTTCTTTTAAAGGGTTTACTACTTTGTTTTTTGCTCTCCTCATCCTCAGTGTAACCTAACATTGTTTTCTGTCTCTCATAAATGCAAAAAAGTGAAAATTCTATCATAAACAACTTTCTTATTGTGACAAATGTGCATCTTGTGGATTTAATTCAATAAACATATTGGTTGTTGCAAATATATATATTTTTTTGACTTGGAGCTATTTCACCCCAGAAAATTATAATTCTGTCATTTACTCACCCTCAGGTTGTTCCTTTCGTCTGCAGAACACTAAATATGATATTTAAAGAGTGTGAGTAACTAAACATTTGATAGTAGCCATTGACTTTCCACAGTATGGAAAAATATCCTATGGAAGTCGATGGCTTCCGTCAACTAGCTGGTCACCCACATTCTTCAAAATATATTTTGTGTTTAATAGACTAGTGATAAAGTCCAGTACAGTTTATATGTAATATACACAGTTGAGGTGCAGGTAACCCTTCAATTGTGAACCTACCGAGAACCAGGGGCCTGTACCATGATTGTAGTTGAACACATTCAGAATTACAGGATTAGGTTCGAGACAAAACCAAACCACTCCAATCTGGCTTTGTTAGTACCATGATGCTGATCATCAACTTTCTTTGTCAACTCGGCTTTGTGGAGCACATGCATGTGTGACATCACTGGCGAACAGACAATCACTTGCCTCGCACGACAGCAAGTATGATTCACTTCTCGTGAAAGAGTCAGCGAGATACAAAACTAAAGGTTGTGAAATTGAATATGAGGAATTTAAATGCATTTTCACAAAAAAGAAATGATCTTGCTCTATCAGTGCAGTCACAAGTGAAACTTAAGTTAGTTTATATAGTTGAAAATATACAGCGATAGAGACTCGAACATGCAAGGCCACATGTAGCCATTTTTTTAAAGTGTTATCTAAAAGCCAAGCCACTTTCGTGGTACCTAAAACCCAGGATTGGTGCAAACTAAACTCGAACTTACCTGGCTAGCCAGCTAATCAGGCTTCGTGGTACTGGCCCCAGGTTCTTTCAACTCAATCAAATGTTTAGATCCGAACTCCTAACCTGAGATTTCTCTCCACATTAATTCTTATTTTAACACGAGATGAAGTGACTGGGCTTGTTAGGTTTCTTGCATAAAGTCTTAATGTAAACAACAGCACATCAATATTTAAGTTGTGTTAAAATAGAATGCAATTTCAGAAATATTGAAACTGATAGAGCTGAATTTAGAGAGGCTTTATTGATAATTTACAGCTCTGAATGCTGCATACAACACAGAAATAAAAAAACATATGCCTAACTAGCATAACAATTTAAATGTGGACCATTCTGACAGGGAGAGAATGGTGACGTCTAAACAAAAACATCTCAGGAAAGAAAATCCTGGATCTGAAGCACAGACACTGGGCTGCTAATGGCCGTACCTGAAAAACAGAGCAACGAAAGAGGAGTATTAATACAAGCATGGACATTTGCAACCGATAAAAGACAAGTCAGAAAATATGGGGTTAGAACAACAATGCATTATCCCTTCTCAATTATACATTTCTGGACAATACAAATAATGCAGGAAAACAGAATAATTTCTAGCATGTTCAGCTCCTCATAACTGAATCAAAAGTATTTAGCACCAATCATATGTTATATCCTAATAAAGTTCAAAGTGATAGATGATACTGGTTATCTAGAGCGGGTTTGAGAGCTCTAGACTTGCGTTTCAGTAAACTTTGGTTCTCTACTAATACAGTTCCTGAGTCTGCCTCCATTTTAATGAAGAAACAAAATCACTCACTTCTGGAACTCCCACTCTCTGTTGTCCAGAGGACACACCTGTCTGGTCTTCAGCCAGCGAGAGATGCAGTGGAAATGAAACGCATGCTGCAGAACCAAAAACACAGTTATACCACAACCGAACAGACACGGTCCATATTTGATTTCATTTGATTGGTGTGTCATCAAACTCACATTACAGACTCCCCAGGCCACTGTACACTCCTCTGATGTAGCTGACGCCTGATTGGCCTGACACTCTATACCTGAAAGAAGATGAACTAGGCTTAAACAACCAAGACATCTCACTAAATAGCAGTGTGTTAAACAACAAACTAAACCTAGAATACAGTCAGATGAGACCAAACGGGAGCTGATACGTACAGAGGTCCATAATGTGATTTCTGCAAATGGCACAGTTGTCCACCACAATGTCCCAAGCCCACAGAGCCACGGCATTCCACTGCAAGAGAAACACACTTCCTGAATTCATTAAACCAAACACATATCCGCAACCATTTTATTTTCCCAGTGGCACTGAGATCCAACCCAATGTAAATCTCAATTCACTAGGAAATAAAATGCCTGTTTCAGATAGATCTACAACCCATACACACAGATCAGAAAATAAGTCGAAACTGACAGAATGTACATGGTAATATCACATAACTGTCATACATAGTGTGTACTAAATGATTACCATGTGTGTTAAAATTAGACGCGTCTATGGGTTGGAACGTGCCTGTAAAGTCCAAAGCAATCGAATCGAACGTTTAGAATGAGTCTACGAAGCGTCCCAAACTGTTTGGATCGAACGCAACTATATTGTCAAAAAATGAGCAAATCTAACGTTCTGAAAGCGTTTGGAACGCGTCTATGAAGTCTATAAATGCTGTCTATGTAAATTAAGCAGCTCGCTGGGTTTCTACGCGATTTATTTTAGTGTGTCGTATCTAACGTTAGTGGCCTGGTTAAATCATCTCTCGGATTAACGCTACATTGCAGAATTTACTAGAGTTCAAATCAAATGCGTCAAGAACGCCCAAATCACATTTGTCTACTTGATATCAGATTCTACATATTTAGGAGACATGTTAAAAGCTGACCGTAATAATAAAAACACAGGCAAGTGATTAATATTAATGACGAGATAAGAGCAGCACCGCCAATGCTAACCGGGGATTATAAACACGCCACTGTGAAAGAGTTTACATTTTTAAGAGACTAAGTGGTTTGAATGTGTATTTATACTTGACATCAATAGTTGATACCGACGTCTCAATACTGTACCTTTTTCACTTCAAAACGTTTTTTACTGGCTCCACTGTTAGCTCCACTCGGGGTGTCTACATCCATCGCGGCCGCCATGTTTCCAAATGGTGTGATCTCGCGAGAGTGAGTGACATGGCATAGTTCCTCAGATTAATAATCACTGATAGGTTGCCCATAAAATTAAGCAATACTGCGCGCTATTTAGAATTCTGGTTATATTAAACCATATTAGGTTATCTGAAAAGCTGATTTTCCCAACATTTCGATTGTAAAGTAAACTCTACTGTTTTGTAGTCAAGTGAAAAACTTTAGGTTCCACCGAGATTTGAACTCGGATCGCTGGATTCAGAGTCCAGAGTGCTAACCATTACACCATGGAACCAGCTGATGCCTGTGCAAAATATTTATATATTTAAATGTGATTGCATTCTCTGTACTTCAGAATATCTATTTGTTTGTTTTTTCAACTACTTACACACATTTTCAAAACTTTGCCTCTTTTTTTCAAAACGTTATACTTTATGAAAAAAATCCAAGAATTGCACACACATGCAAAATACCTGACATCCCTTGCAAAATGAAGCACTGCATTCAAAATACCACAAACACATCTTAAAAGCAAGCATTTGCATACACATTTGCCATTATATTAATTCATATTAGATTTTTTTGTGTGTTACATAGAGAACTGTGTCTTGTGTTTTGTTTTATGAAATTGAAAAGTCAAAAGGCGGAGAATTAGTGTCTGGTTTTGCAGATTTGGTGTGTGGTTCTGGTGTTTTTGAGTGTCAGCTTTCAGAAATTGTGACAAGATTGTGTGTGTAAGCAGTTGAAAAAAACTGTAAGATGTAATTTTGTGAGGAAATTCAGAATATTTATTTAAATAAAGGGTTTATTTGAAATGGCACATGCTTAACATTATAAAACCCGTATTTATGAGTTAAACCATATATTCCAAAAAAAAACGTTTGATGGAATGTTTCATAATTCACATAATCAAAATCGTTCTGTTCTGCCTTATAATTAATTGCACATTCAACAACTATGAACAGTGAAATACTGAATACAGTAGCAACTATGGTCTTTATCAGTTTTACCTATATATAAACTAAGTAACAGCAGTACATTTGTTCACCTGATAAATATATAATATTATCCACTTAGTTTAAATAAAAAAACTCTATGACTTTTCATTGATGACCTTGGTCGCCTTCCTCTTTTTTTTGTTGTTTGGCCTGTTTTTTTTTTTTTTTTCCAGGACCCGCACTGGTTTGAGTTCATCAAACGTATTTTTCTTTGGTGCCGCTGTCAGTTTGGTCTTCGCTGGTTTAGGGTTAGGTTCAGATTGCACAGGTCTGGCCTTTGTTGTGGTCTGCATGGGTTTGTTTGGTGTAGGGGCTTTGGTAGGGCCAAAGGTCTCGTTGAAGGAATGAGCATTTTCTACAGAACAGTTCTTAAAGATGGCTTCCTCCATCACAGACTGACCTCGCAGCTCAGAGGGGTAACCACACACGGCCTCAACACTCAGACTCGAAGCTTTCAACCATCTGAAAGAAAGTTGAGATGAAAGTCAGATAGATAGACAGACAGACAATGGCAGTAAATTATACATAATTTGACTCCTAATTCGTTTTTGATTTCTATTAAGTTTTCCTTTCTGAAATTCTACCACTTTTATACATTTGGAAAGTCTTCACCTTCACACTTCATGACTTAGATAACAAAGAATGGAATGCATTTTTGCTTAAAAGTAATCTAAAAGTATTCAGAGTACATTACCTAATCTGTGTAATCCAATAGATAATTATAATTTAATAATAATAATAATAATACATTACAAACTATTATTTCCATCATGTAATTTGTAATCAGTAATAGACTATAATTTGTAAGATAGAATGGCAGATGGATGGATGGATGGGTATCTCACCTGTAAAATGGTAGTAATTTGCAGTCACACATTAACGGATTTTTGTTAAGGGTGAGGTATTGAAGTCCAGTAAGAGGTGAAAGGTCAGGCAACTCCTCTAACTGGTTCTCTTCCAGAGACAAAGTCAACAGACCAGGACCAAACCCTGCCAGAGACCTCGCACTCATCTACGACCACAAATCAAACAAGGAGACAGAGAAAGAACATTTTCCATTACTGAGATTAGTAAAAGCAAGGATTGTTTCTTTATCATTTAAAGGAACAGTTCACTAAAAAATGAAAATGATGTCATTAATTTCTCACCCTCACATCGTTCCAAACCCGTAAGACCTTCGTTCATCTTCAGAACACAAATTAAGATACTTTTGATGAAGTCCGAGAGCTTTCTGACCCTGCATAGACAGCAATGCAACTGACAGGTTCAAGGCCCAGAAAGACGCATGTTGAAGACTGCTACTATTCTTGTAGCTTCATATAATTACAGTTGTTCCACTGATTTAACAATATCCTTACTACCTTTCTGTGCCTTGATCGTGTAAGGATCCGTGCTGTCTATGGAGGGTCAGAAAGCTCACGGATTTCATCAAAAATATCTTAATTTGTGTTCTGAAGATGAACGAAGGTCTTACGGGTTTGGAACGGGTTTTGGAGGGTGAGTAATTAATGACAGAATTTTCATTTTTGGGTGAACTATCCCTTTAATAGTGCATAAAGTTATCTCATGTAGCTTGTCATTTGACCTCTACCTTCTGAAGACTCATTCTATCGATGTGCAGGTGCTTTAGACTCTCAGCCACCGCCCGAAATGCTCTTGGCCCAATCCAGCGAATCGGATTCCCTGAAAGGCGGAGCTCAGACAAAAAGGGGGCGTGGCCTAGAGCATCACTCGGCACTTCTGTTAGCGCATTAGCTTCAAGATGAAGGACATCCAGCTTGGGTGCCGGATCCAGAGCTTTTGGCACTACAGATGTGATGATGTTATTATTGAGGTAAAGGCCTGCCAGCTGAGGGACCGGGGAAAGGAGCCCTGAAAGCTCTAGTTTTAATACTAAAGGTTTCCTCTCCAGATGCAGCTCTATGAGTTTGGGGATGTAAGCCAGTGTTTCCGAAGAAGGAAACCGAGTGAGTTTATTGCCTTCCAGGTGAAGTACATGATCTCATTGGGCACCTTCAAAGGTTTTTGTGTCCAGGGGACGACAGTTGGTTGTCAGAAAGGTAGAGGTACATTAGCCCCTTCATGCCCCGGAAGGCGCCACCCTCGATCTCATGGATCTTACAGCTGTCCAGGTGAAGAGACACCACCTCTGGACGCCAGGGAAACTTTTGCTAGGAAGATAATGGAAATGGTTTCCACGCATATCAAGCAGAAGAGTGTGCCAGGGAACCAAGGGCACTTTAGTGTGCCGCGGTCCTCACATGTAGCATGCTGAACTGCAGCCTTGATGTGAGAGTAAGGGAACAAAACATGTGGTGAGACTGAGAAATGGTATAAGATTTTAAAGGGATAGTTCCCCCAAAAATGAAAAATCTGTCATCATTTACACATCCTCAAGTAGTTCCAAACCTGTATGAATTTATTTGTTCTGCCGAACACAAAGGAAATATTTTTAAGAAAGTTTGTAACCAGGCTGTTTTGGGCACCATTGAGTACACTGTAAAAAATTGCTGTAAAATTTACAGAAACTTACTGGCAATTTTTGGTTGCCAGTAAGACTGTGAATTTACAAAACTTCTGTAAATCAGTAATTAATCAATAGTTTGCTGTATTTCTACAGTACAATTGTAATTAATGATTTACAGAACTTTTGTAAATGTACAATCTTACTGGCAACGAAGAATTGCCAGTAAGTTTCTGTAAATTGTACAGCAATTTTTTACAGTGTTGGAAAAAAATACTATGGAAGTCAATGGTGCCCCAGAACTGCTCTTTTCCCCACATTTTTCAAAATACCTTCCTTTGTGTTCAGCAGAACAAATACATTCATACAGGTTTTGAACAACTTGAGGGGTGAGTAAATGATGACAGAATTTTCATTTTTGGGTGAACTATCCCTTTAAGGTATAGTTAACCCAAAAAGTAAATCTGCTGACAGTTTACTCCCCTCAGGCCATCCAAGATGTAGATGACACTGTTTCTTCATCGAAACAGATTTGGAGAAGTTTAGCATCACGTCACTTGATCACCAGTGGATCCTCTGCAGTGAATGGGTGCCGTTGGTAACAGTTTGAAGTTATACATGTCTTAATGATAGATTTGTTTCTTACAAATATGCAGCTTTTCACTTCACAAAATGTTAGCTGATGGTCGTGTGGGTTACTTGTGGATTATTGTGATGGTTTTATTAGCTGTTTGGACTCTCGTTTTGACGGCACCCATTCACTGCAGAAGATCCTTTGGTGAGCAAGCGATGAAATGCCAAATTTCTCCAAATCTGTTCTGATGAAGAAACAAACTCATCTACATTTAGGATGATCTGAGGGTGAGTAAATGTTCAGCAGATTTTCATGTTTGAAACTATTTCTTTAAGTTAATATTTTTGTGAACAAGGAATCTATTGAATTACGAATAAATAACAAAAATTCCCACCACCCTTTCCCAAGCCTTTCTCACCTCACAAAGGCAATTCTTTGGGCATTTGCTCTTTTTCTTTGGCTTGGCAGTTGGCATGGCCTTTTCTTGCACTCCATCTTCTTCTTTTTCTTTCAGCTCATCGTGTGGTCTGCAGCGGAGGTCCTGTTCTTGAACATCTTGTAGAGGTTCATCTGAGAGGTGCGGTGGCCAAGCACAGGCCCCATAGAGCTTGATTCGTGAGCTCAGCGCCCACATCTTCAGCCCCTGCAGTAAACATGTACATCTGATCGGGTTCCCTGAAGGACAGTGAATGAAGCTATCACTTCACAGTTTGATTTTGAGATATTTTAAATGAATAAATCATATCATCTCCAGAATTTCACCCATGTGAAGAAAATGTATGACAATGTAAGACAATTTTAGAATAAAAATAATACTTTTAATTCAACTTAAATAACTTTAATTAAGATGTAATAACTAATTGCAATTTCCATAAGTAATCATTGATCTTTACTTTATAGTTTTTTCCTAAAGTTTCAGTAGGTGGAGGAATGGAAAGCGGTTCATTAGAAATGCCAACGAATGAAGGAAAGAAAGATTTTTATTATTAATATTGTTGTTGCTGCTGTTAGATTTAATTGGCTTAAATAGCATTTCTAATCAACTACTGCTCAACTGTCATATACTGAAAATAATTATGATTCATATGAATGACAATTGTTTTTATTGTTATTGTTGTTGATACTTCCATTATATTGTTATTATTTCTTTATAATTCAGTTATATATATAAATTTACAAGTCGAACAATTATAATGTAATATTAAATAATAAAAGTAATAATAATAATTCATATGAATGATAATTTATCTATTGTTACTGCTCTTGTTGTTGTTTTTGTTGTTATTAAACAGCATTTCTAATATAAAAATGCATTTAATTTAATTATAAATGTATTAAATATAAGTACAAGAATAAAAGATAATTAAAGCTGCAAAGTTTGTGGTGAAAATAGTTATAGTGACTGAAAGGTTAGTGTGGAAACAAACTAAGTACTGAGACAGTGGGCAATGCTGTATTCATGGTCACCGGTGAGGTTAAGGCTGGTGAGCTGCGAGGACATTTGGAGGGCCTGTATGTAAGGGAGCTGGTTATAGCTCAGATCGAGGTGAGAGATACGAGGAGACAGAGACAGAGCTGATTCAGACAGCTCCTGCAGGGCCATGTGGTGCAGAGACAGATGTGTGAGTTTCGGCATGGACACACTCTCCTCCACCAGATATGTCATGGGGTTAAGACTCATCTCCAGGTGAGTCAGCTCCACCAATCTGAGACATAGAGAGAACAGTGAGTTTATACCAGAGCATATCTAAAACCAACAATTATACATTTTGTTTGTCAGAAATCAGTAGCTACCTGGTCATAGTTTTGGTAGGAAAGTACTGGAGTTCATTATGGTCCAGGTTTAAGTGTGTGAGTGCAAGAAGACTAGCAAAGGCTTCCGTCGCCAGATTATTTAGAGAGTTGTGACTCAAGCACAACAACTGGATATTCAGCATTCCCTGAGAGACAGATAATTGAGATTAATTCAGGAGAAAATGACTCAAATATCAAAAGATCTAACAGAAGATTATAACATAGAGCTTCCAAACCAACAAACTAAATCAGATTGAAAGTTTATAACATAAAGTAATGGAACTCTGAGAAAATTCTAGAATTCACTAGAAAAAGATGACATACATTCTCAATAGAAAGTATGAGGTTGGTAAGATTGTTTCATGTTTTTGAAAGAAGTCTCTTTGCTCAACAAGGCTGCAGTTGTTTGATCAAAAATACAGTAGAAAATAGTAATAATGTGAAATAATGTTACAGTTTTCAATTGTAATATTTTAAAATATATATGTATTCCTGTGATGGTAAAGCTGAATTTCCTGAATCATCACATGATCCTTCAGAAATCATTCTAATTTGATGATTTGCTGCTCAAGAAACATTTCTTATTATCATCGATGTTGAACACAGCTGCAATATTTTGCGGAAACTGTCATGTTGAATAAAAAATGCATAAAAGAACAGCATTTGTGTGAAACAGGAACATTTCAAATGTCTTTACTGTCACTTTTAGTCAATTTAATGCATCCTTGCTGAATAAAAGAATTCATGTATTTCCAAAACAAAAAATCTTACTGATCCCAAATTGTTGACTGGTAGTGTACCTGGAATACCATGTTGGGGAGGTAGACTAGCTGGTTATGAGTGAGGGAGAGCAGGTTTACAGAGTTTAACACAGCAAACGCTCCGGGGTGGATCTCTTCAATGCGGTTCCGGTCTAAATACAACTGCTTCAGTGATGATAAACCGTCAAATGATTCCTACAGGAGGGGAGACAGTAACAACATAGCTAAAAACACAGATACATGTCAAACCGTCAGCTTTAGAATGAAGTTACCTCCATTCATCTAAAATGAACACACTTCCACATCTCAAAGAAAATACCTGGTAGAGGATGTCAATGTTGTTGCTAGTGAGGTCAAGCTGCACCAAACGTGACAGTCCCCGGAACGCCCCCTCTCTGACGGACTGGATACTGCACCCCTGCAGGTTCAGGTGGGTCAGGTAGGGTGTGTGTTTGAACGCACTTTTAGGCAGTTCCCCAAGATTATTCCTCTTCAGGTCCAATTTCACTGTGATCTGAGATAAAAGCCATCGCAAATACTGCATATAAATATGTTGATCCACATGCTCATAATAATGCTAACTGATTATATAAGTTAGTCAGGTTATGTTGAAAGGCATTAGAAGTGTTATTAACCCTGCACACCAAATTTTACCCATTAGGAACAATATAAAATGAGAGTCCATTTGAATGCTCAGTCTGTTATAGTGTCATGCATCGTCTAGTTGCTTGATGGTGGATGTCATGCACAATCTAGATACAAAAGCAAACTTCTGAATGATCAGACAGTATATGATTATGATAAGAGACAAGCATGATGTTTTTTGTGCGGTGTTCTGCACTGGATGTGGAAAGTCACACTCACCTCGTTTATAGTAGGAGGAATATGTGTGAGATTCTTCCTTACACACGTCACAGTGAGCTTTGTGTCGTCGCAGACGCAGACGCGCGGGCATTTCGCAGACTGACCCGCAGGCACAGAGGTTATTAGGAACAGAAGCAGACGTGCTACTATCAGCCTCATGGTGCTGACCTCCTCCAACGGAAGGAAACTGATTCTTATCTGCATTTGAACATAATCGAAATATCAGAAATATACTGACAAGATGGTGCAAAGTCTCTAGCAGTACATATTTACCTTAAAACTGTTTTTATTTTCTAAACAGGTGCAGCAGGCCCATTCGTTCATGTGTTAGCATATCCATTTATATGTACATGAAAATATTAAAAAGTTATATAAACAAAAAAATTACAACACTACCATTTTTTAAGCAATTTATGCTTACCAAGGTTTCAGTAATTTGATCAAAGATGCAGTTAGAAGAGTAATGCTGTGAAATATTATTATTAGTAGTTTTAAAATGTAATTTATGCCTGTGATCAAAGCTGAATTTTCAGCATCATTACTCCAGTCTTCAGTGTCACATGATTCTTGAATCTCACAAATACAGTGTGAGTGAAAAGAGACATCCACATTGTTAAAACTTTGGAATAGTAGACTAACAGAGTAGAATATAATAAAAAAGTAGAAATAAACTAAAGTAGATATAAATTCTAAAGTAGAATAACAGAGAACAATCATTGTTACTGTCCTGTAACTATTTAAAGCTGGTATTCCTTTTCAAACACAACATAATACTTGTCTTTAAACAGCATAGGTCAATTCTTGCATTATGACCTCTGATCCCATCCTGCCCTTAACACAGTGGTACCACATATCACAGGGCTCCAAACTTTAGTGCATGAATGGAGGAAGACAAAGAAATATTACACTCATTGCATTTTTAAATCTTACAAATATCCTCATTCAGACGGTTTCATTATGCAAAACTTAATTTGATCAGAGCAGGAAAACCATTTATATTATAGAGCTGAATGTAAACGATTGTTTCTGCAAAAAGATGATGAATGAAACGACAACTCACCTCTGATAAGAGTTTAAGCAATATATAATCCCAGAACTGGAAATCTGCAGCTCTAAACTTGACAGTGATGAGGAAATAGTTTCTTGATCCTGCAACAGTGTTACTCTTCATCACAAGTTTGTTTAATATCACAACTAGACATTTACAATCTTTCATCTACGCATTCTTCTCCCGTCCGCTGCGCCTTGTGTCTTGCAAGCCTGTGAGATAATGAGAGTAAGCAGAATTTACACCTTTCAACTGGAGGCGGGCAAGACAATCGTGACCCATTTGACTACACGTTTCTGCTTTGGTCAGAATGATAATCTTGCGTTCCTATCTGGACTTGCAGATTGGAATTAAAAAGCCTTACACTCTTAAAAATAAAGGTGCTTCACGATGCCATAAAATAACCTTTTTGTCTAAATGGTTCCATGAAGAACCTTTAACATCTGAAGAACCTTTCTGTTTCACAAAAGGTTGTTTGTGGTGAAATAAGGTTCTTTAGATTATAAAAATGTAAGGAAGAGAAGGTTCATTAAAGAACCCTTGACTGAATGATTTTTGTGGAACCGGAAATGGTTCTTATGGCATCGCTTGAAGAACCTTTTGAAGCACCTTTATTTTTAAGATTATACTGGGGTATTTTATCCAGTGTTATGGACTCTAGGGGGAAATGCAACATAAATAAATGGTTAGTGGTGAGAGAGATTTGGAAACGCCGTCTCCAGACCCAGAATGGCTACAATAACCCAAACAAACACGGTCAAACGCAGCAAAAAGATACGTTTTTATTTACATATTTCTGAACAGAGAAATAACAAAAGGGATTAACTTCAGAAGGTGGCAAGGCCAAAATAACAAACATAACAAAACTAACTTTTATAACCCAACTAACTAAGCTTCAAAGAAAAGAAAATACAGCATATTAAATAAACTCCCTAAACTAACATAACCAGGAGAAAATAAGTAATGCAAAACAAAATGGCCCCCACCTTCCCACTAAACCCAAAACAAAAGACATTAATTAAAGCGCAATATTTATAATGGGCAACTGAAGTTAACAGTCACTTTAGATAAAGTCTCGGTCATTGATGTTATCAATGAGACAAAGAACAGAAAATCCACTTCAACAGTCTCAACACATCACTGAGGCTTCACAACGATAATTCTGGAGGAGATACAGAGAGAGAGCAGAGACAGAAATGACATGCCGTCGTGTAAATAAGATAAATAACATAAGGCTATATCATTTGTTTAATAAAAGAACAAGCTATAGACCTATTCTATTTGAATGGTTACTTTAAATGTCTTATGTTGTAATCTGGCACTATAGAGAAAATAAATATATAAATAAAATGAACTTGACCTGCTGGGGTGCTGTTGGGGGAGGCGGGCGCCCCTCCTAATATAATATAATGTTAGGGGAAACACTGGAATGGAATTAGATGCCAGTATACCGGTTGGCATTGACCTAACAGAACAAATACCTTTCTTTCCATTTCTCCTGTTCAAAATAGCAAGCAGCTTGCCTTAAAAACATCAAATACAATGCAACAGTGCAACTTTATAACATGCGTGTTTGTCACATTGCGTTATAACTGCCCCCTTATGGGAGGAAAACGCTTTACGCGTAATTTATTGACTGACATGCGCCGTGTGAACATGATCTTACTGTAGTTCTAGACTAAATGTGAATGTGTATTAATTCATCCCACTCGCAAAAAAACAGATCCAGTATTCATCAAAACGAATTAAAACAGTGAAATGCAAACCTGCAATAATTAAATATGTTAAACAACACAAATATATCTAATCTCATTTTATTAACAAATGTGTTTGCTGCTGACCTTTGATGATCCAGTTCAACCATACTAATAAGCAAAAATTACTTTACATAAACTAACAATTGTGCTTCGTTGATTTGTTTTTTTATTGCTGAAGAGTGTTGAA